>CM071926.1:25629865-25827242 GCA_016081115.2 Rehmannia glutinosa | reverse complement strand
AGGGGGTATTTGTAGTTTTGAAAGATAAGTTTTTTGTACTTAGGCTAAACCTCAGGGGTAATTTTCTTTTTATGTTTTCATATTTCCCCGTTGGTAGTACACAATATGCAAAATCACAAGAAGCAATGACAGACCTCTTCGATTGTGAATTCCCAGTATTCTTTTATCTCCATGAGTTTTGCTAATCGAGCCAGTTCTTCCAAAAACTTGCATGTGAATTCCCCCTGATACTTCTTTTTCCTGCTTTGATTCGCAAGTGACCCATATGCTGCACTGCATGTAATAGACTGGCCAGCAACACAGGAAGGGCAATACCAGTTTCCTTCGGGAATTTTTAGAAGCGGGGGATTCAAGCAATATCTATGATACTCCGAATCACACTTATCACACAAGAGAACATTGTCATCATCTTTGTCCATGCCACACACTTTACAGATTCCTTCATCCCAAGGAGCTCTAGGAAGGGGGCTATTACACACGTGAACAAGCAAATCATCCCTCTCTTTTATTGCGTCAGCATTTGAATCATTCACGTTGGAAATCTCAGCAATTTTATGGACAAGAGTCAGAACCTGAGATAAGATAAAAGCATATTAAGCTCGGGCAGAAACCCTGATTGGTTCAAAATAAATTCCACACTGAAGCAGAACTCAGAATTCAGCTAACAATTTAAGGCTGAGCTAATACAAATAAGTATCAGACGTAGCCAGAAACAAATTATATAAAACAATGACGAAACATTAAGCTTCAGATATGTTGGTAGAAATGATCTTCTGAAAGTCAAGGCTCCAAATTCCATTTAGAGGGGCCAAGATAAATTTTCAGAATCAAATGGAAAACTCCAAACAGACTTTGGCAAATGAAGAGGTCCACCACCCATCTGTACATTCATGTGGCCATAATTTAAGATTGCATGGCTTCATGATTCAAGGAACCAAAAACAGTAATTGATTCCAGTTTTGTTCATAGCAAGTATGCATCATACAGGAAAAGGCCAAGGTCAAGAATGTTGCAAAGAAAGGTACCAATAAATTTTCCATGGGAACTTGCTTACTCTGTAGCGCTTACTTATTAAAGTTTTTTTAAATGAGATAAAAGGGAGAAACTTGCTTCAAACGAAAGTATGCCTAAAATTTCCGACAAAGAGGCATACCATCAAAAGGATATCATGAATCAATTAAATTATCAAGAAACCCTCATCAAGACACGGGAAATAAACTACAGCAATCACCTCTTTCTCATATAGATCTTCAAACTTTTTGGACAAGTTTTCTGCCGCGTCAATCAAATCAGACCGGTCACCATATGCAGTGTGTATATTGCGCCAAACCTACAGAAAACACAAGTCAGAAAACAAGGGATTTCAAGATCTATCGGGTAAAGTACTGAACCAGTAAAAAATTAGAAATCAGATTCACACGTGCTTCGTGGAGCTACAATCCATCACAAATAACTTTTGCTTACATTCCTTAACCAATAGTTTGCGATGGAAATAGGTAAATAACATTATAATGGTATCATATGCAAACATTAGCATTAGCTGATAAATTTCAACCTACCCACTGCGGCCCACAGTTACCTCATAATTTCACAACCTACAGCGGTAAATGAATACCTCACAATGTATACCCCGTCCACATAAGTTAGTTAGTCATCTGTACTAAGAGCTCTATCAATTATAATTCACAAAAATGACGAAGAGTGATGTACACATGGAGAAAATTCTTGAACTTATTTGATGCTAATTTATATAGGTGCATGTCAAGATTTTAGAATAAAAAAACTTGGAGAAGAGAACGTTACATATTTGGCCTTCAATTTCCATGAGATATATTTCAGATGATAATCGAATTTGGATGGAGAAAAAAATAAAGAATATTAAAAATTGCGAGAAAGAGAATTACTTAAAAAATGACTATATATGTAATTTTGTGAGATCTGAGAAATCTTGGGCTTCCGAAACAAGAAGGGTCTAAGTAAATTCGTAACAGAATTAGGCAAGGTAAAAATGCAAACTGGCAGAAGCATGAGTGCAACCGCATAAATGACCACCATGCAATTAGAACAAATATTTTCAACATACAATTCAAAACATAACAATGAGCTGGACAAGGGAGTTCAATTACATACCTCCCGAACATCATCAACAAATGCTTCATGTGATCCACCATAAGCCCCAGCAGCCAACCTGAGATCAATAGTCCTAAAGTCTAAGGGACGAGATACCATTGCAGGATAGCCAAGAAGCCCTTCGTCGTCATTATCATTAGGATTCAAGATCATCCTTGCCAGAAGATTGCAAAAGACTCTATCTTCGTCTAAAGAAGCAGCATGGCGGAGTACAATACGACACTGCTTAGTGATCAGATCAGCCAGATTGGTCTTAATCTTTACCTTTTCTTTCTTCTCAGCCTTCTGCTGCGGATTTTCATTGCTCAGACTTGCAAGCACTGAGATAACTGCTCTCTGTATTCAATTAGTGAACAGTTAATTTCACCTAAATACGCAGCTCGTAAAAACTGGCTTTTCAGGAATATATTTATTTTTAAAAAAATTAAAGGACCTGAACGCTTTTAACTAAAACAGAAACATCACCTTGGTTGGTCCTGACGCATTACCCTTGTAAACTTCCTTACTAATGGAGTGTTCCAATATCTGTTTAGCCCATTCAGGAGGATTTTTCTCCAAAGCTTCATTGATACACCTACGGATCCGCGCTCCAACATTTGTGGGTAACTTTCTTACAGGTTCAAGCACTTGAGCCCACTCAGGGATGACACCATCATTCACCTCAACAGTTTGAGCACCATTGACATCAGACTCTCTCTCACATACAGTAACAATCTCATTTTTAATCTTCATTGAACCAAATATTTCCTTCATAGCATCGGCAAGAACCTGCAAATTAGATACATTACAATATTATCGCTTAACAAGTATGTAAAAACTGAAGGATGTGACTCATGTGAGGGAGTTGTCCACAAAAAGCGAATTTGCAGGACGGTCACACAGTAATATAAGTGGCAACTAAAACCCTAACATTGTTGTAGACCTTAATGTGAATCATATGACCACTAAACGAGAAAATTGCTTCTGGACTTGAACTGAATTTGCTAAATGTTATACAAGCAACAAGACTGTTATCAATGACTCCGGTCAAGGGATTATCAGCAAGTCATTGAAAGATCGTGATCTGACCAAAACCTAGGATGCAATCAATCCATACTAACCAAATCAGATTGATGTGGGTCATTAAACCATTAATCAATGAACAAAATGATAAAGATAACATCAACACCCTCTCAATCAAATCAACCAAAGATAGGAAATATTAAGCTCTCTGCTTGTAGTTCTCATTAGTACTCATTTTCACCATCTACACGCGGAACTGATTACCCAATGGAGTCCCTATCTTATGAGCTTGTAAAATCTGTTACCTGATTTCAGTCCAACAACTTACTACAAGTTCAATGGGCACTCCGAAAGAAAAGAATCTCGAATCTCCAGATATGTTCATAAATTTTCATTTTTCTTCGACGTTAGATCTCATTTTCCTTCTGCCTGTAACGACAAATAGTAATCCCTGTATTCCAGGTTCTTAAATGCAGTCATGATCATTTGAAGTACACACATGATAATGTAATGAGGACATATGACAATGCAATAGCATAAAACCTAAATCAGTGTAGTTTCATCCTACTACACATCACGAAAATACAGGTTTCTAAATGCAGACATGATCACAGAACTACGAACATTATTATGTGATGAGGGCATATGAATATGCAGTAGCACATGAACATAAAAGAGCGTAAAAAATAAGTAAAAGTTGTATTGAAACATCGAAACAACGACGAAACAACATAGAAACAACCAAGAAACAAATATAAACAACATCGAAACAACATATAACATATAAAGCAATACAGGAACAAAAAATCGGAAAAAATATAAAAATAACCAAAAAAATATGCTAGAGCGTAAAAAAGTAGACAAAAAAAGAGTACAAAGTAATAGGAGGGTAAACAGTGTCTTTTTTTTTCTTCCAAAAGTTGAGGTATTTCAAGCAATTTCTCAAAAAGTATCTCTCATTACTCGTAAGTAATTCAGAAGGACAACCTTTTCGGGAAAAAAAAATTCAGAGAGACAACCTCAGGGCCCATCAAAAACCTTGACTTGGAGTTCTGTGATTTAAGCAACATCTAAAATAAATAAAGAAAATTTGGTGATTGGATTAAGATGATCATCGCGCCTCATTTCATAGTGTCTTTGAGGAAGTTTCACTAAGCTTACAGACTCTTTAATCATCTTATGTGTTGCTTAAGAGTTTATAAGCTCCTAAAAAATATTTTATAATCTCTTTTTCTTCTGAGAGCACTACTAAAATATTAAAAAAATCTATTTCAGAGCTTATAAGAATTTTTAATAAAAGTAAGGTCATCTCGAATATTTTTTAAAGGAAGACCTTATGTTAATAACCTCCTTTAATTTAATGTTAATAGTCTCCATTGGAGGATGGGGTAAATATTCATTTTTATTTGCTTTTCATTTTTCTTTTGTTTTTTTTTTTTTAGTATTCTTAGTCGCACATTTTCTTTTCGTCGTGCAAGCGGCCATTCCATGGAGATTCGTTGTCATCTGGACTTTCAATATTTTATTGGAATATTTTTTCTCTACCTTCATCCTTTTTTTTTTGTTTAGTCTGAACGATATTTTATATAGACGAAGATATATGTATTATGTACCGATGTTGCAATTTTTCTACATTTTATTGAATATAACTTATTTTAGTTTAAACAACCTCTTTTAAGTTTGATAGTTTTAATTAAATTCAAATAAATTACATAATTATTATTACTAATATTTAAAAAACTTTTTTATCTTATTTTGTACAAACACTTTAAATAAGTTCACGTAAACACCCGCTAGATGAAATAAACAAAAAACAGTAGGGTATGGCCAAATAAAAAAAATTATACATCACCTCACAATTATTCACTATTATTTTAATTCTCTTTATTTTAAAAAATAAATTTATGAACTAGTTAAAATACATCAATGCTCACTAGCCTTAAAGCCTTTTTTTTAACTGGGTCCTGGGAAAGTATTAATTCGTAAATTATTTTAAATTAATTTCTTAAATAAATTGGGATGAGTGGTTAGAGGGAATGAAATAAATCTCAAAAAAATTGAAAGACTAATAAGGGCTCAAAATCTGACTACATCCTTACCAATGACAAATATACCTACCACTTGAGCTACAATTACCTCTTGGCTATTATTTGGAATTAATTAAACATTCATTTGTTAATAAAGCTAAAAATGTAAAATAAAATAAAATAAAATATTAATTATTTTTATATACTAATGCTCGCTTGTCAGAAGTGATTCAAATCGACACTTTAATGTGGAAAAGAAGGAAATCATGAGTTGATTTCCCAATCTTTGTTGCAGGTAGTATACAACTAATATAACGTTGATTCCTAGGAGTATATTAGATTATTTAAATTAGTAAAACCAACAAAATCCCTTATGTCATGGATCACAAATGAGATGTGATTCTATAGATATATTTTCCATGGCTAACGCTATTTTTTTTTTTTTTTTTTTTTTGATAATCTCGGCCTCCGGCTTACGCTCGACTATGCCGGAGGACAACGACTCGCTCCTCATTCTTCGCCGCCAAGATAAACCGCGGGATGTGCACGCACTGGCTAATGTTCTGACGTCATTGTTGCCGCCAAGGTAAACCGCGGGATGTGCACGCACTGGCTAATGTTCGACGGGTCTGGCACGACGTACAACCGATCCTCCCCCGAGGTAAAGAGAACAATTATGTTCGACCCCCAATCTACTAATAACGATCTCTCCCGAATCGAACCCACACGGATGCTATTCAAGATGAGTTCCCACCAAATCTTCACCACCGGCTCGCATATGCCCGGGGAGCAATTTGATGGAGCAGGGATATAAACTCCTGACCTCCACCCCACAAACAATTTGATGGAGCAGGGATTTGAACCCCTGACCTCCATCCCACAATTGCTTGTGGTGGCCAGGTGGGCTAAGCCACCTGGTTTGGCTGACGCTATTTACACACCCACTTACTAGAGTTTTTTGACAAACTGCAGTAATTTTGAAAATTACTTGACAAAATATGGTAAAATTTAATCCCCTTGTTGAATTAAGCGTAAGCGCAATTCTTTTCTCTCTCTTCCTGACATATTAAGCGCATACGTAGTGTGCGTTTACCGAACTTTTTTTATTTTAAACAAACCAATGAAGTGCACGCTGCTCCTACGCCTCAGCCTGAAAAGCTGCAGAAAAGTCAGGCACATGAGTCAGATGCGCTTTGACCCAACTACCAAAATAATTGCTCAATTATTGAACCCCAACGGTGGGTATCTTCTCCTCTTTAAAACCAGCCGGCTGAAGGTAAGTTTCTGTTATAAAAATAAGAAGTATATTTTTAGTACAGTTTGTATTACACAATAGAAAATAGAATTACAAATTACAGAACATCAACAAAAATTTGTAATAAACGAAATTACATAAGCACAATATAAAATTGGCCTGAATCGTGTGTTGAACACACTATCCTTAAAACAGATTCGTCCCCTATTCTGGACGTCTGTTTTCCAGGATAAGACGGGAAAAACTGGGTTACCTTATACCCGGCGAACTGAAGATTATGTCTGGATAATATCACCAAAATGCAACAGGAAGCCAAAGGAACACAAGAGCAATATGCAGAAAATTTGTTTATGCAAGTGTAAGAGTGTTTTTGGTGTGGATTGTGAAAAACATGGACCTCATTTTTATAGGCTTCAAGATCAAGCCAAATTAACTCCCCACTACCCCATGACTTGGGGCATTCACTTCCTACTCCTCCATGACTTGGGAGTTTCAAGTGTCATCACTCTCCTACTCCTCCATGACTTAGGAGTTTCAAGCGTCATCACTCTCCCACTACTCCATGAGTTGGGAGTTTTATGTGTTACAAAATTAAACATCATTGGAGTTTAATGGGTCCAAGAAATTATGCCAATTGCAAAATTTTCATTCAATTTTCCAACAATCCCCCACATGAATGGAAATTTCGAGGATACAAAGATTTGGTGATAAAATCCAACAGTTGAACCCTGCATAGGATAGGTAGGTGTTACCCTTTGAACCTTTCCTTGTGAAAATATATTTACTTTACTAGTTGATCAGTAGACGCGATGTCTTTGAACTGTTCTGCCTTTCGTGTAAAAGATGATATACCTCACACAGATTCTTCCTAACATACTTGATTCTCATTGTTATGTTCATTCATGGCCCCGAACATACGCCTGGTTCTGCAAGAGGTTCTAAGAATTGAGCCTCACACAATTCTCTTCGAAGCGGACCCACTTCTCTCTCACATAGGTGATTCTTCTTTAAGAGTAGCACGCATTACCCAGCTCGGCTTACCGATGCACAAGAATTATTAAAAGCCAAATGCTTATCCTCTTCTTTCCACGGGTTTCACCGTCAAGGAATGGACAAGGAAAAATCCTCCACAAATGATCCTAGAGTCTTTTTACAATTAGGTTGTCCCATTGAACCTAGATCTTGGGATCTCCAGTCAACTAGGTTGGGTTTCCTTTGTATCAACTCATTTTTCCAGAGGCTTAAGTCCCATTCCTCTTGATGATTTCACAACTAACTCTCGATTTAACCCTTTGGTTAACGGATCCGCTAAATTATCTTTTGACTTCACATAGTCAATAAAGATAACACCAGTTGAGAGTAGTTGTCTAATGGTTTTGCGTCTACGACGTATGTGTCTAGACTTACCATTATACATATTGCTCTGTGTCCTGCCAATCGCTGATTGACTATCACAATATATACAAATTGCTGGCACAAGCTTTGGCCATTTTGGAATATCTTCTAAGAAGTTTCGGAGCCATTCAGCTTCTTCTCCACACTTGTCTAAAGCTATAAATTCAGATTCCATTATGGATCTAGCTATAACCGTCTGCTTAGAAGATTTCCACGATATGGTTGCACCTCCTAAAGTGAATACAAATCCACTTGTAGACTTAGAGTCTTTAATATCAGATATCCAATTAGCATCGTTGTATCCTTCAATAACAGCAGGATATCTTGTATAGTGCAGTCCAAAATCACGAGTGTATCTTAAATACTTAAGTATTCCCACTGTACCTTTACAATGTTCATGCGTTGGATTACTTGTGTATTTGCTCAATTTACTCACTGCATAAGCAATGTCTGGTCTTGTACAACTCATTAAGTACATCAGACTTCCTATGACTCGTGAGTCTTCCAATTGAGACACAGTCTCACCTCTATTCTTCGATAGATGTTGACTCGTGTCTATAGGAGTTCTAGCTAACGACGTGTCATCCTTACTAAATTTTTCTAGAATCTTATCTACATAATGTGACTGATCAAGTGTCAGTCCATTTGAAGTTCTAGAAATTTTTATTCCGAGGATCACGTCAGCTAAACCCATATCTTTCATGTCAAACCTCGAGTTCAACATATCTTTCGTGGATTTAATTATTTTATCATTACTTCCAATGATAAGTATGTCGTCTACATAAAGACACTAAATGACATATCCATTTTCAGTGTCTTTAACATAAGCACATTTATCACATTCATTGATTTTAAATCCACACTCTTTCATGGCATTATCAAATTTTTCATGCCATTGTTTTGGTGCCTGTTTCAAGCCATATAATGACTTGACCAGTTTACAAACATTGTTCTCTTGCCCAAGTACAGAGAATCCTTCAGGTTGTTCCATGTAAATCTCCTCTTCTAAATCTCCATTTAAAAAGCGCTTTTTTATATCCATTTGATGTACTTCAAGATTTCGCAAGCGGCAATTGCAAGTACCAATCTAATGGAGGTTATTCTCGAATCGAGAATACGTATCAAAGTAATCAATGCCTTCTTTTTTGTTTGTAACCTTTAATTACAAGTCTAGCCTTGTACTTATCAATTGTTCCATCCGCCTTCATTTCTTCTTGAAAATCTATTTATAACCTAGTGGTTTACTTCCTTAGGAAGATCCACTAGTTTCCGTGTATGGTTTTGCAAGATGGAATCAATTTCACTTTTTATGGCCTCTTTCCATAATGGTCCTTCGGAAGAAGTTATAGCTTCTCTATATCTTTGAGGTTCACTTTCCAAATGTAGGTTAGAAAATCAACCAAAAGATTTTTCTATCCTAGCTCATTTGTTGCGTCTTCACGTTCTACCTCTTCTTCTTCTTTATTTCCTTGATCTTATTCTATTGAATCATGTATCCATTTAGAAGAGCTTGCTTCTTCTTTCGATCTGCACGGAAATACATTTTCAAAGAACGAGGCATTTCTCGATTCAATTATCGTGTTCTTGTGTATATCTTCAACTTTAGATTCATGCACAAGAAACTGATAAGCAGCACTGTTATGTGCATATCCAATAAATATGCAGTCAATAGTTTTGGGACCTACCTTCACCTTCTTTGGTGTAGGTATATCAACCTTAGCAAGACACCCCCACACTCGTAAATAATTGTAGGATGTCATTCTTCCATGTCATAGCTCGTAAGGACGTTTATCTAATTTCTTACGGGGTACCTTATTTAAAAGGTAATTAGCTGTCAAGACAGCTTCTCCCCACATCATTTCTTTAAGTGTACGGTTTTTCCGTTCTGCAATGCCATTCTGTTGAGGTGAATAAGGGGTTGTTATTTCATGTCTAATTCCGTGTTGGGCACAGAATTCAGCAAATGGTGATTCATATTCACCTCCACGATCACTTCTTAACACCTTAATTTTCTTATTGAGTTGATTCTCAACTTCATTTTTATAGAGAATAAATTTCTCTATAGCTTCATCTTTACTTTTAAGAAGATACACATAACAAAACTTTGTGTTATCATCTATAAAAGTAATGAAGTACTTGTTGCCACCACGTGTCTGGTCGATTTTAAATCACATACATTGTTGTGAATTAAATCAAGTGGTTCATTATTTCTTTCAATATTTTTAAATGATGTCCTTGTTATCTTTACCTCAACACAAGTTTCACACTTGTGCTTGGAATCAATATGGAATGTTGGTATATAATTCAAGTTAATTAATTTACGTATGTTGGGAAATTTATTGTTTAGATTTTGATGAATGCTATGTAAAACTTAGACTAGAAAGTTGGCACCCCATTTTCCTTGTAATTTACATTGTAATAGATAGGGTTGTACGAGAGTTAAGTCACCGTGTGCTGGATACACAAGAAGTCAATCAAGACTAGAATGAAGACTCACATGCGAGGCGGTGAGTGTGGCTAGGAAGAGAAGTCAAGAACTCGAATGAAGGAGTATCAACTGGGATACATCTGTGTGAAGTGTCAGTCAAGTCAACTCAAGATAGCCAAGTCTCAAGTTGAAGTGGCAGATGAGTCATCCAATGATTGGGAGCTAACTCGAAGTCACCTGGGGAAGTTAAGGAACTGCAGTCAAGTCAAGACAACTGAAAAGAATCCGTTGCACAGAAGTCAAGAAGGTTACTTAAATAAGTAATACTTCCATGCTTTGCCATGTCTTAAAGTGCTCGATCCCAAAAACGTGCAAAATGAATAAACCAATGGGAAACACTGCACCTGTGTCAGACTCTAAAAAGCTGAAGGTTCATTTAATACGAGGAAATGTCAACATCAAGGACTGCAACAAGACAAGCCAACGACCACTAGTGTCTTTTGAAAATCAGCCTATCTCTTCAACGGCGATTTTTAAAAGTTCACTATAAAAGGCCGAGAATCACTTTGAGAAAAGGTTAACCTTGCATACCCGAGCATTCAAACTATTATTTGAATCAGTAACTCAAAAATATTCTCAAGTTATTCAAGCAAATCCTCAAGCCTAAATTTCAAAGGAAATCGATCCAACACCAAGTCAAAGGAAAGACAACTTCAAACTATTGAAGAGGAAACTTTTGAAGAATCAAAAGGGGTCTACATTCCAAGGAGGATTGTAGAAAGGTTCAAGGTCGAACCGGTCTCAAGTTGTTGGAGGGCTTCGTGATCAAATCCAAGAAGCTTGAGCAAGTGAGTCAAGTAGCAAAGCGATCGCCTGTGAAGAAGGTTTCGAGCGGACGAGTGTGTGACCAAGGCATCTCCGTTGAGTCCCAAAGGATCAAGTCACCAGTGTGATCAAGACTTGTATCCGGGTGATAACCACTCACACTCGATCAATACTTAGTGGATTCCTCCGGAGTTGGAGAAGAGAGGAGTAGAAGAATTACCCCATCTTCGAACCTCTATAAAAATTATTGTGTCATTTACATATCAGCATTTACTTTCTGCATATCATTTTATATTTGCTTTGGTAATTTGCTATCCAACGATAATTAACAAAGTGCTAAAACCAAGTGTTAAAACAAACTTAAACCAAATTCAAGGGTGTCAAGTCTTCCAATGAAAATCTCATCACGGCCAAGTTAAGGCTTAGACTAAACAAATGAGTTATTCTATCAACACTCAATCGAGTCATTTGAGTGGCTAACTCACTGTTAACTAACCTAACCTAGCTGTCCTCAAGGACTTAGCCGTGTATTTAACTCAGTATTATTTTAAAAGGACTAAAATCGAAAAAGTTGGTAAGGTTTATTCAACCCCTTCTAAACCTTACTCACACCCCTTGGGACCTACAACGTAGAGTATCATAATTAACATGTCATAGTCTACCATGCCACAAATTGGAAGACTCAAGCAAGTAAATGTAAGAGTTATTCATTTCATTGATTTTTGGTTTAACAACCATTACATTGAGCTTAAACAACCCATCATAAGTATAACCCTTGCCTACAAACATTCCATGTTCATCAAAGTTACAACCCCGACTCAAAAACAATGCAAAAACCATGTTTATCTAAAAGCGAACCGCACACCGATTTTATCGAATATCCGCACATACAACACATTGTTGAGAGTCAGTTCCTTCCCGGACGTCATCTTCAAAACCACTTTTCCTTTCCCTTTGACCTCAGAGGTAGCTGAATTCCCCATATAAAGCTTATCGCCGTCTTCAGCTGGATCAAAGGAATTAAACATTTCTTTGACAGAACACACGTGTCTAGTAGCACCAGAGTCAATCCACCACTGTTTGGAGTTTGAACCTACCAAGTTCACCTCAGAGACCACTGCAGCCAGGTTCATATCTGACACCTCTTGAGAAATTTCCTCAACCATGTTAGCCTCCCGATTCTTCTTCAGTTTCTTGTAATCAGAAGCCTTGTGACCCTTGCCGCCACAATTGAAGCATTTTCCTTCGAACTTCTTTTTTGAAATGCCTCCTTTTGGTCTCCAATTATTGAACCCTTTACCAGTTTTCCTGGTTTTCTTTTTCCCTTTGGAGCTTTCGCCATGCTCCACAACATTGGCTTTAGCAGCCACATGATTGAACATTTTCCTTTCAGAACCTTTGTTATCTTCTTCAATCCGAAGCCTAACAATCGATTCTTCAACGCGTTAATCTCCTTTCGTTTGTGCTTTAGATAGTTCTTGAAATCTTTCCAAGTTGGTGGCAAATTTTCAATTATTGCAGCCACTTGGAAAGTTTCACTCAAAACCATTCCTTCAAAGAAAATATCATGTATAATTATCTCAAATTCTTGCACTTGACTTATTACGACTTGAATCAACCATTTTAAAGTCTAGAATCGGCCAACAATAAATTTTTAGCCCCCACATCCTCGGACCTATACTTGTGGTCTAGAGACTCCCACAATTCTTTAGTAGTTCTTTTAGAGCTATAAACATTATACAAATGGATCCGCTAAACCATTCATTATATAATTCCCGCAAAGGAAATCAAAGATGATTCCATGCATCAACCGCATGAGCGGCTTGAACATCCGTTTCATCCTCACTCAACTTGGGAGGATCTTGATTAAGAACCTTGCTAGTTCAACGTAGTCAAGTAAAAACAAAGATTTTTGTCGCCAACGTTTGAAATCCAAGCCATTGAATTTCTCCTGGTTTCTCAAAGATGATTCACCGCACATTAACAAAGGTGAGGTTAGCCACAATCCAAGGCACAACCGGTTAACCACGGGATTGGGCACAATTGGATTATGCACAATCGGATTAGCGTAGCATATGTCTCATTAGCACCAATCGAATTCCGAGAATTCAAATCGAAGCCATTTCCAAATACAAATCAAAGTTTAGTGCTTCGATTAATCGGAACAAATCCAATAAGAACAAAATAAAATTGTTCAACTTTTTTATTATAAGGCCAAATGTAATTTCCTTCCACTCCAAATAAAGACGGGTATATATTTTCTTAGTCCAAAATCAAATTCAACCAACTTATCAATACAACAATTAAATGTTAGTACAACAATATAATTGCGAAATTAGAATTTCGAATGAAAATTCAAATTATGACAATTCAAATAAAATCATGACAATCATTACATAATTTCGATTAGCAAAATGTGAGCATGCGATTGATTTCTTCAATTCTAATAAATAAAACCCAATAAGACTTGCAGACTACATTAATCAAGAATCACTGTACGGAAGTCCATTAACATATGAATCCGGAGAGACAAATAAAGGTAATCAGTTAGCATGTGATTGGAAAATTCTGAAACTTCTGTCACCAAACTAATGATGCAAAACCAGAGTTCAAGTTACTGCTTAAAACTAATCTAACAGTAATATAAAATTCCACCATATAAAACATTAGAAAATAATTTCCAATTTAGAGATACAAACTAGATAAACAACAACTAATAAGAACAGCAAGTAAGAAATTCATGCCATTACAAATATATCTCTACAGATGGCAACAATAGCAGAACTGGAACGAAGAAAATTATAATTATGAATTCAATTTTCCAGTTCCAACAGTGAAATGATTTCGATTTTTTTAAAGACCGGAAAAAATATAATCTGAAATTATGTTAGTGTATAATCCCAGCTTATATAAACTGTACAGAAAAAAGAATCTGTTTTAAGTTTGTTATAAAAATAAGAAGTATATTTCTAGTACAGTTTGTATTACACAATAGAAAATGGAATTACAAATTGCAGAACATCAACAAAAATTTGTAATAACGGAATTACATAAGCACAATATAAAATTGGCCCGAATCGTGTGTTGAACACACTATCCTTAAAACAGATTCGTCCTCTATTCTGGACGTCTGTTTTCCAGGATAAGACGGGAAAAACCGGATTACTTTATACCCAGCGAACTAAAGATTATGCCTAGATAATATCACCAAAATGCAACAGGAAGCCAAGGGAACACAAGAGCAATATGCAGAAAATTTGTTTATGCAACTGTAGGAGTGTTTTTGGTGTGGATTGTGAAAAACATGGACCTCATTTTTATAAGCTTCAAGATCAAGCCACATTAACTCCCCACTACCCCATGACTTGGGGCATTCACTTCCTACTCCTCCATGACTTGGGTGTTTCAAGTGTCATCACTCTCCTACTCCTCCATGACTTAGGAGTTTCAAGTGTCATCACTCTCCCACTACTCCATGAGTTGGGAGTTTTAGGTGTTACAAAATTAAACACCATTGGAGTTTAATGGGTCCAAGAAATTATGCCAATTGCAAAATTTCCATTCAAATTTCCATTCATTTTTCCAACAGTTTCCACACCAAAAGTTTACAATTTTACAGCAATTGGCACTGAATTAATTTCCTGGCGAAGGAGCGACAACGACGTGCAGCGGCTTTTTTCGGCAGGACACAAATTTTCCAGCAAAGGTGTGATATCTTTCCAGTGAGGTAGCGGCGAAATTTTTCCAGCTAGGCAGTGGCAAAATTTTTTCGACAATGCAACGAATTATTTTAGGTTAGCGTTTATTATACTCATATAAAATCTTCTTATCATTGATTTAGCAATCGATTACTGTTGAGATATTGGCTTTGTGGTATATTATTGCATTCTCTACTCGAATGAATGCTAGGAAACTATTAATGAATCAAATTCATGCGTTTCAATGATATTTCACGTATGTATATATTGTGCTTGTTTTTTGCTTTTTTATGTTGAAATGTAATTCAAAAATATTATTTAATACTATATTATAGTTTATAGGCAATATCAACTTCAAACATGATAAACATAGTCGTGTTCTTCGGAGGACAAATTATGCAAAATGGTATTAAAGTGAGATATGATCGTAATGCAATTGGTTGTAGGAGAATATCTCGTAGGACGAATCTATCTAATTTGCATAATAATATTATTCGCAATGACTGCCTTGATGAAAATCTATACATTTTGAGGGTTTTGACAAATATTGCAATAACAATATGTGTGGGATTATTTTATAACGAATGATCAAGATTTGTGGTGCTTCCTAGATCCAGGGGTAGGGAATCAGTACGTTGATCTGTTTGTAGAATCAGAATCAATAATGTCTAATATAGATTTCAATAATTCAGTGGACACTTCCATATATGATCAATATGCGGATTATCTTAGAAATGGATGTGTGACCGATGACCCGCCTAGAATCACGAAGGTTAACTCTAAGTACATAAGAGTTTTGAAGCGACATTGTTGGCTCTAGTCATGGTAATGCACATCGTGTGTGTTTAGTTGGGAATACAGATATTGGAGATAATTTAAGGTCGGACGAACCTCTTTTTTCTGAACCAGATGAAATTGAACATGACAATATTTCTGATACCGATGGTGATAACATTGATTTGGGGGGTGGTCATGATAATCGTAATAACGCACAAAATACTCGGCCGTTGATGGTCAATCGCAACATGACGGGTAATTATGACATGAGTTCGAATTCCTTTCTTTGACTCAAGCTACACAAAAGCCCATTTGACTCTATTGGGTGCTTAATGCTCAATTTTATGACTTCGAGAAAGGTGTCCTAAAAAAGGCATGATGTTTAAAGACAAAAAATATTTGCAAAATACAGTCAAAGATTACTCTGTGCGACGGGTTAAACGGGAATTCAAAGTTGTTGAGAGCACACCAACTCTTTGGAAAGTTGTATGCAAACACAATCCTAGGTCATCTGTATTGTTCAATTTATCTTCTTAGCGGTCACAATTGGTGGTTGAGAGCTACTTTTAGCAAAAAATTATCTATGTGGCAAATCACCAAATACGGGGTTCTCATTCTTTCTTGATGAATGATGTATCTAAAGATCATGGCAATAACGGACAAAAGTTTTATTGATGATGATCTAATTGGTATAGTATAGTGTGATCTCATCTACGATATTAAGTATGTGCAACAAAATGTCAAGGACAAATATGGTTATGATATTTTGTATGATAAGGCATGTCATGCTCTAAAACATGCCCGTGAGTATGTTTATGGGACTTGGGAAACTTCTTGTCGTTTTTTACCTAAATATATGAAGGTCTTGCAGAAATATAATCATGATACTGTTGTTGAGTGGCTACACAAGGACCCTAATGTGCTTGGAATGAAGACATTGAAATATGTATTTTGGGCTTTCAAACCATGTATTGATGCATTTCCACAACGTCGTTCGGTGATTAGTGTCGATGGAACACATTTGTACACAAAATTTCGACACAAAATGTTAATTGATGTTACACTTGATGCAAATCAACGTGTGTTGCCCTTGGCGTATGCAATTGTGGAGGAGGAGACTTTTAATTCTTGGAACTGGTTCCTACAAATGTTGTCCACTCATGTTATCCGAGGGAGAGAAGATGTGTGTCTTATTTCTGACCGTCATCCAGGAATTATAAAATCCGTTGAATGAATGGCTGAGTTTCAACCCCCAAATGGACATCATCGTTTTTATCTGAGGCATGTTGTATCCAACTTTCACAGTCGGTATAAGAATGTAAAACTTAAGGATTTATGTTGGCAAGCGGGCAGAGGTGAGAATCGAACATTTGAAAAAAATGGAGGAAATTAAAAAGTATAATGAAGATGCACATTCCTACTGGATGCAATAGACATGACCAAATGGACATTGTCACATGACGACGGAGACGTTGTGGGATTCTAACTACTAATATTTGTAATGTATGAACTTGGTCCTTAAGGGTGCGAGGCGATTGCCTATATCCGCTTTGTGCGTTTCACCTTAACCCGTACAACAAAATATTTCTACGAAAGAATGAAAGATGCTACAATGGCATTGCAAAGTAACAAAATATGGCCAGATGGAATCCTCCAAAAATATCATAAACAACAAAGACTTGCATTAAACCGCGGTGTGTAAATGTATGACTTTCGGACTCGAGGCGGCAAGCGTTATTACAATAAAGCACCGAGTGAAAGTCGTGTTCGGACCTTTAGGGTGAAATTGTCGCACAAAGGGGGTGCTCGTGCGACAATGGAAATCGATGGTATTCCGTGTTCACATGCTATGCGCAGGCTTGTAAATACGTGAATATTGACCACCAACTTCATGAAATCATATTACAACACCAGTATATATGCAGGTACATATACAGGTCAGTTCTTGCCACTCCCAGATGATGATGAATGGGATGAAGCATCTTTTGAGTTGTCCCACAATCCAGATACATGTGTACGGAGGTCTCGTGGCCGAGATAGGATTACTAAATACACAATGCAATGGATGGCCAGAAGAGCGTGCTCGGCAACAATATCAAGCTCATCATGCATCTTCTTCTGGGAACACTTAATTTGTACTCGTAGTGAACTTTGTACTAATAGTATGACTATTGTAGTGAACTTTGTACTAGTAGTATGACTATTGTAGTAAACTTTGTACTCATAGTGAACTTTGTACTAGTAGTATGACTATTGTAGTGAACTTTGTACTTGTAGTGAACAACCATATCGTAGTATAACTAGGGGTGTCAAATCGTGTTATCGTGTCGTGTTTCGTGTCGACACGATAACGACACGACACGATAAGGGCAAACACGAACACGACACGATAAGGATCTGCTCCGACACGACACGAACACGAAAATTTTCGTGTCGACACGACACGATAGTGACACGATAAGTCAAAAATAAAAAGAAAATAATTTACACGTTAATACACGATAGCAAATTACACGATATGACAAGATTTGCACGAAAATACACGACATAAATATACAAAATATCAGGTTATCGTGTCACTAACAGGTAAATGTGTCATTATCGTGTCCTTATCGTGCTCGTGCCGTGTTATTATCGTGTCGCTAACAGGTCAACGTGTCATTATCGTGTCCTTATCGTGTCCGTGTCGTGTCATTATCGTGTCACTAACGTGTTCGTGTCATTATCGTGTAAACACGATAAAACACGAACACGACACGAAATTTTCGTGTCCTTATCGTGTCGACACGATAAGGACACGAACACGATAAGGCTAAACACTAACCCGCTATTTTCGTGTCGTTTTCGTGTCGTGCTATCGTATCGTGTCAGAAATTGCCACCCCTAAGTATGACTATTGTAGTGAACTATGTACCCGTACTATGTCTATTGTATGTCCTTAATGTTTTTCTTTATTGTATTACCATTTTCTGCATATGCACTCAGTATTGATCAAATATTTATTTTTCCAGGATATGGCTGACATGGACTTGCATAGCTTGTACGGACATTGAGATAGGTCATTTCTTATCTTACAGGACACTCATCGTTCAGTGGGTGTATATAAAGGGGATGTGGACTCGATTATCACAGTTAGGCATGGATGTACTCCTTTTTGGTCTTTCAACGAAGATTTAGTTCAGTTGCACAGACGGGTAGTGCATGCATTGTACAGTATGGGATTTTATGGGGCGGCACATGTGGGAGTATGGACATTGATTATCATCTTATCGCCACATTAATTGAGTGGTGGCGATCTGAGACAAACACATTCTACTTACCGATTGGAGAGGCAACCGTTACATTACAAGATGTAGCCATTATATGGGGACTTCCAGTAGAGGGATAGCTAGTGATTGCCAGGGACCTTGGGAGGACTAAGCTTGAGTGGATGGAATATTGTGGAGAGTAGTTAGGTTTTATTTCTATATCCAGATGCGAGGACGATCACGCATTCTTTTGACGGCTCTGAGGGAGGAAGATGAAGACGAGTTGCTCCTACCTCCATATGGTGTAAGGTTGATGCAATATTGCAGATACACTTACACAACCAGCCACTCTGTGCACATCATTAGGGATATGCTTGACCGACTGTCAGAGAGACATGTACGCTTTGTTTTTTTTTCTTTCTACATTTCAGTACATACATATTCTAAAATGTTTCTCAATGTTTGTATTATTAGTGGTGTTGGGAGCCATAGATATTAGCAGACTTGGACCACAATGCATCACTCATCTTTGGACCTCTCATTAACTATGCTATTGTGGAGAACTGGAGATTCACCACCCAGAGCGAGTGATGAGATAGTTCCGCATGCGGCAACATATTCCTGATGTTGTATCAGAGCCACATGCAATGCTACATTCTATTACTCGTCGGGGTCGACTAGGTTTTGATTGGCCTGCTTATCATGCTAATTGGGTGCAGTATTGGGCCATGGTCGCGACATCTATCGTCACAACAGAACTTATCGGTGATGGCCCCAGCGTAGAGCATGTTTATCATGTATGGTATACTAACGTTACTCGACGACTTATATCACTGCAAACTTGCATACGATAGATGGATACCAGCCAACAGACACAACAGCTCATGATGCTATGGTAAGATTAGGGGTGATCACGGTGCGGTTTTGCGGTTTTTTGAGTAAATTTCAAACCAAATTGCTATATGCGGTTCGGTTAAATAAAATTTTCAAATCGCGGTTTTATGAAGTAAAATCGAAGGTGCGGTTTGAAGCGGTGGCGGGCGGTTTTGCGATTTTAATTAACTAAAATATTATATAATTGATAAATTAATATAATTTTATTCTATCTTTTAAAGAAAAAGCCAAAGAAAAATATTATAATTGAAAAGTATTTTTTAAATAATGTATATTTTTGTGAATAAAATGCAAATTGCAATATCTTTTATTTTAGTTAATGGAAAACATACTGCATTGTAACAACATTAAAAGAATGTAAAATGTGTTGTAATTTAGTGTACAAAGTGTGAATCTAATTATATCATTCATAAAATTAGTTCTTAATATATTTATTGTCTAACTATTTAACTAAAGACTAAAGAATAATTTTTCATTTTACCCTAAATTATAGAGATGCGGTGCGGAGCGGTTTTGGCGGTTTTTTAAAATCTATAACCATAACCGCACCAACAAAGCGGTGTGGTTTCTATCTAACATATTAAATCGCGGTTTTGGTCATAAATTAATATGAATGGTGCAGCTTGGTGTGATTCGGGCGGTCCGGGCAGTTTTTTAAAATTTATGATCACCCCTAGGTAATATGTTTGTGATTTTAGTATTATTCACTCTTAAATACTTATTGCATAGTGTAATGATACGGTCAAACATGTATTTTTGTAGTGTACTTTGCTCGATCGATTATCGATCAGTGTTCAAGATGTTAGTGCCGATGACCCTCAGTCAGTGGATCACCTATGACACGAGTTTCGTGATGGGATGGCTAACATGAGACGTCTTCTTGGATTGCCTGCAGAGCAGCCAACTGATCCATCCACAGAGGAGCCTACGCAGAAGCCTACTAGAGCTACTGAGCCGAGGAGGACGAGTACAGGGAGGATCTATACCACTGGGGATCCCCCTACATATTTGGCAGTCCGTCCACCTGACATATCATACATTTTTGTCTCTCCAACATATCCAAAGCAGGCTGTCCCCACATCGGCGTATCATACATCTCGGGGTATGGACCACACTGCAGCGATATATGTGCGAGAGCTGCTGCAGTTTATGACGCTTTTTTATCGCTTTCGCTTCACTTCTTTTACATTATTGCTCGACATGGGTGTAGGCACCCGTACCCACCGACAAAGATCCATCCGACTTCATGCGTCCGCATTTTCGTGGCGTCACCGTTCTATTTCCGAGTGGACACAATTGGGGTCACAAAGATGGAGAGTCGACTTCACCATCTGCAGCAAATCAACATTATGATGATTATTAGGATCATGACCGGAGGAGGAGCACACGAGTGAGATATCCACCCAGATATGGCACCGGAGACATTGAATTTGGGATTATGCTGTTAATGTATTTTTTTTTAAACTAATACATTTTAAATTAATCGTAGATTAATTAAATTATAATTAAGTTTAAATTGCTATTATATGTCGTTTTATTTTTTTCGGGATGTGATGAGGAAAATCGGTAAAATTATAAAAAAAATGAAAAACACATAAAGCACATACACATGTTGCGCTTCATTTAACATAAAATAAAAATAAAAAATAAAAAATCACATGAAGCGCATAAAAGGTTTGAGCCTTTCCAAAAAGCTCAACCTATTCATGCGCTTCATTCTTAACGGAATTAAAAAAAAAAACACATGAAGCGCATGTCATGTGTGAGCCTTTTCTAAAGGCTCAAACAGTATATGCGCCTACACTTAAAATTACAATTCCAACAAAAACTACCATATTTTGTCAACTTGTTTTGAAAAGTACCATAGATTGTCAAAAAGCCCCACTTACTAAATTCACCACCACCCACTTTTTAAAATATAACATAATTACTAAATACACCTCCCATAATTTTCAATTTTACCCTTGCATAAAAAATCCTAGGTGGCATGATGGCACGACGGATTTTCTGCCATCATGCCACATGGCACGATGGATGATGATATTTTTGTCATCATGCCACATTGACATGGCACGATAATACGATGAATTTTTCGCCATCATGCCACATGGAACGATGGATGTGGCACGATGGTGTGATGGATTTTTTGTCATAGTGCATGATCGCGTGCCAAGTGTCGCACTATTATTACTATGCGGCTGCTTTTCAACCTCGAAAATTTGAAAAATAACATATTTTATACTATAAACTAAGAATATACATTTATTATTTAGGGATATGAATACTTTATTGTCCGTATATTCAACAATTTGGGCGTTGAAAAATCTTGTGTTCATACAAAAACTTTCTTCGAGAAGAAGAATGTGAGTGAATGATTTGGGTATATTTAGAACTTCTTTAAGTAAGGGTAATATAGTCTTTTAAGTGAATTATATTTTTGCAATTATATGGAGGTGAGTGTATTCACCAATTTTGGGGGTTTGAATAACGCCACCCATTTTTTATTTAGATGAAGAGTACATAAAATATATTTGTGTACTTGTATCACTTTAATCAATATACGTGAATATATTTATGTGTAATTTTATCATTTTAATCAATATAAAAATATCGCAAGTTTATTCCTTATTTTTTTCAATGTCTTTTTTTTCAAAACGATAGATTTTTATTAATGAAACTCAACCAAACTTTTAACAATACAACGGAGCCAATTGGCTCAGGACCACATTAACTATACGAAGAGCCAAGTTGGAAATTGGCCAAGACCAATTCAAATCCACACCAATATTCAAAACTCTCAATACAAAAAGCTACAACAATGGGGAAAAAGATATCAAAAAGAAAATACATCGGAATGAAAAAAAAGAAGAACAAATAGAATATTTGTTACAAGTGACAAAAACTAAAAATCCATTCAACTATGTGACAATCTCTTCGTCTTTTCTTCAATATGCCCAGATCCAATTCCATTACATATTTTTCTTCAATAGTAAGACGTGAGAAAAATCGCCCCTTGCAGCCGATCAACCACCAAAATGGCCAGATCTGAAACCAAAAAGGCTAAATCTATTGCCAAAATTACCAGATCTGAAAAAAGAAGAAATAGGAAAGAAAAACAAAGAAAAAAATCCATTTAAAGAGAAATTAACCACTCCCATAAAAGAAAACTAAAGTCCCACTAGGGAAAAATCATTCTCATAAAGGAAAACCGAAAAAGGAACTAGCAAGAAAAAATTAAATGAAGTGATTCTTCCATCCTCTCTAATGGAGGAATGGGCGAAAGAGAGAGATTTTTTTTTTTCAGGAGAAGAGAGAAGGAATAGAAAAGAGTTACAGAGAAAAAAAAATAATAAAAATGAATAAATGTCTTTCAAATTATGTATTTTTCCCTACTCCACTAGAATACATAATCCACATCTTGAAAAGTTTCTTGAAAATTTGATTAGGAAAAATATCCGTTTAAGGTAACTAAGCAACTTGATATTAATTTAGCTTTTTATATGTATCTTTTCATATTCTAATTTCTTCTAATATGTTCTTGTAATCGTAATTTTTAGAACATTTTGTTTTTTTTTATATAATATAAGTTTCATGGGAGACTTCTTTGAAAGAATTTTAACAAATTAAATTTGTGTGTATTGCAAATTGCAAAATTGTATAAATATATATAATATTTTCATTCGAAACAATTTCATAATTTAAATTGAAAGTGTGTACTTCTTCTGGCTTTCTGTAAAAATAACTTGTTCTCCCTTTCTTTTGTTTTCTTCTTCTCTTTCTCTCGGTCTTTGGATTTTTCAATCTCTCTCGTTGGTGGGAGTAGTTTTCTTCCCTTTGTGGGAGTAGCTTTCTCCCCTATGTGGAAGTAGATTTGCTTTTTCTTGTTTTTTCTTTTTTTTTTGGTCTATTAAGATATATACTAATAAAAAAATTCTTCGGGGCATCTATTCTTCATCAGTTCTGGTAGATTTGTAGATCATAAAGGGGTTTGGTGTGGATTGTCCGAACCTTGTTTGGAAGTGCAAACAATCACTCATCCAACCAAGAATCATAGTGCACTCAGTTGATCTGATGATTTATAATTTATTGTATCTATTTAGTTTTGTTTTATTTGCCTCATCATCTTTCCTTGTTTGAAAGGTGTGACTCAATTTGGGCTTTTTCCGTTTAACTTAAGATATCGTATCTTGTTTATTTCGTATTGAGTAATAAAATATATGCTGTCAACAAAAGAGTTTACGCGAACTTGTTTCACGAAGCCTAGAAATTGTGAATAATAGGATTTTGTATTTATGATGAATCAGAATTATTTGTAAAGTTTGTGAATAAAATTTTAAAAAATATAAAGTATTTCATTAGAAGTGGTTTCAGTTTTAATTGATGGGAGTGTTTGCAAAAACTTTATTTTTAGAAGAAGTGATTTATTTATAGAAGTAAAAGTAGTTGAGAATTAAAAGTTTGTAACATTTGCAAATAGAATTAGAAGTTGAGATTCAAAAGTTGGGAGTGTTTGGTGAAAAAGTTGAAAAATTATTTATTTAATTGTAAAAGTCAAACCATAAGCAGATTCATAAATTTAAAGCACTATTCTCCCTACTTTTAGAGCCTAACTAAATTAAGCAGAATTAGAAGTAGAGTTGGCATCTATAAACTCTTTTAGCCAAAATCACATAAACACGAGATTGCAAACATTCCAATATATAAAAGTCCCAAGCTCTTGTGTACATTATCTATTAAATGTAAATAAGTGGAAACAAGTGAGGTCTCACCAAATGACAAATGTTGAGGCTAAATTAAGAGTTTTGAATATAATCCACAGTAATTTTTTTGAGTACAATGGGAGGAATTTGGGAAGGGGACACACACACTCGTATAGAATCAAATCGGGGGTCATTTGCCTTTACAACACACGTCTTAACTATTGGAGAACAAGGTTGATCCCAATATAATCCACCGTAATGAAAGTACAGTTTTTTAATTGATTCCCATATCATGGAATGGACGTAAAAAAATATTAATTGTATGTTATCCTAAAATAAGTATAATTCGCTCACAAATAAAAAAATATATATATAATAAGTTAGTCAAGGATATTGTCGGGTTCATATCATTTTTTTCGGCAAAAACTTGCGTGAGACGGTCTCACGGATTTAGATCCATGAGACGGAGCCCTTACACAAAGTTTTAAAGGTTTTTTTTTCAGATTTTATTTTTCTTAGGGTTTATGTTGTTTCTTGGGTTTATTTTTAATTGATTTGGGTTTTTAGGATTTTTAATTTTTTTAGGGTTTATTTTTTATTTTTGGGTTTATTTTTGTTTTTCGGGTTTATTCTTCATGGTTCATGTTTTTAGGGTTTATTTTTGTTTCTTCATGGTTCATTATTATTTTTAAATTTATTTTCATGGTTCATGTTCTCAAGACGGAGCCCTTAGGAGGTCCGTCTCACAAGAGACTTGCTCTTTTTTTTCTGATTCGAATCATATGATTTTAAATTGTACTCAATACATCTCCTAAAATTATAAAAATAAATTGGTCAAGAGCATGTGAGAATCGATGAAAGCAATGTCAGGGTCAGGCAAGGCAAGAGGCAAATGGTCTACACCATATAAAATATATCAGTAATTGGAAATTAATGACAATTTAAGAAGCTTCCTTGTATGGTTGTATTTTTAAGGATGATTTTCCACTTTCTAACTATTTGGAAAACAAGTTTATGTTTGTTTTAAGAAATTTTCAGTAGAAATAAAGTCACTTCCAGTTTTCACATTTTTATGGAAATATTCTTTTGAAAACACAACCAAAAAAATTTCACTCAAAACACGCAAATCTAGGTGAAAATACACTATAATCACGCAAACCTATGTCAAAAATACATTTAAAAAGCTATAACCAAACATATTCTTATTTCAAAATAGAAATTCGGACAACAAACCAAATAAATTCTCATTCTCACATGAAAATCAATAAAGTTTAAAAATTCATTTTTCAACACTAAAAACTGGAAATTCGACTTGGAATACATCCATACAAGGCCATAAGATTGAAAATTTCAACATGAAATATCTCAAGTTGATACAGAAATTCCACCAAATACAAAAATGTTAACACGTGTACAATTGTATGGCTAGTAGCATACATAAATGTTACATTAAAAAGAGACCAAAAAAGTACCAAAATCTTGGATTTCTCAATAGCTAGAAAGTAGAAAGTAGAGCTGCCAAACGGGTCGGTCTATCGAGCCAAGAGCAAAAATTGGACCGGGTAAAATAATAGTCGGACCGCTATTTTTAGAGCATAGCCTGACTCAGGAGTCAGCCCATGTATACAGTGAAAAAATCGGGGAAACCAGGTTGGTCCGGTGTTTTGAGTCGAGTGGTCTGGGCCAAATAGGCCCAATTTTTTTGGGCCTAGAAAATACCACTGAACCAGGCCGAACTTGACAGCTCTGTTAGAAACTATTTGTTTCATTTTCAAGGAAAATCTTTTCAAATTTTGATTTTTGAAATTCTAAAACTGCGGTTGTTTCATTAAGAAATATCACTTATTTTCATTCTTAGAAATTTTTTGAAAGTCTTGAAATGAAAATATGCCTTCTAAAACCGTTTCAGGGCTGCCGACATTTTATGGTTTTTCGTGCAAAAAATTCCATTTATGTAACGCCCCAAATTAAAGAGACCAAACTAATCACAAAATCCCAATTATGAGATATAGCTCTGGATTTTTTTTTTATCAACTTAGGCTCCACAAGAGTAATGATCCAAAAATATAATAACTGGAATATATAACTTGACAAAATCTAAGTCTATCGAAAAGTCCACAAAACCCGAGATACGTAAACTAGGTTTATTTCATAGAATACAACTAAGTCTTAACTTACAAAATAATATAAACAAAAAATTACATACAATAAGATTACAATAATTCCCAAAGCAAAATACTTAAATGAAATAATAAGAAAAACTAGTTCATCCAAAGAGCTCAATGTCCTATTATTCTTGCGTAGGTGGGCGGTGTTAGGCTCATCAATCTCTGGAAATTTTAGAAAAACGTGGGGTGAGCTAAACGAGCCCAAATGGGTAGGGGGGATTAGAATGCATTATAGTTACAAAAATGAAAAACAGTTTATTATTATTTTTTTTAATAAAATACCGAGAAGAACACTTGGTGTGCAAAAAGGTTTCATGCGTATAAAATAGATACGAAATAATCAGACACTAATTTAAAAGGTTTTCATGCGTATAAAATAGATATGAAATAATCAGACACTAATTTACACACAAACTTATAGAATAGTTAAAAGTAAATAATTTTTATGATTTTCACGGTCATGCAGATATAACACTAGTTCAAATCAAAAAAATAGTTTGGTAATTGAAGACGATTTTTAAATGGACAAGGTTCTATGCCCCATTTTAAAATCCAACGGGATACACAAAATAAACGCAGGGTCGATGTTGATCAAACACCGAACCCTATTGCGTTCTCCAACTCACCAGGCCGAAGCCTCCCGGGTCCTTATTCCTCCAAGTGGCTCGACGACTCTTTAGCTGTGGATTTATACCCAGAGTTCGTCATATTCCGGAATATACCAATACTACGACCCAAGTTCCGCCGCCGTCTCCGGTCCGACCAGAAAAATGGGAATAGGCACATGTGTAGTCGAGCAAACATCAACAGGCGACCTGCTCGATTGATTGTCCAAACCACATACGCCAAACGAGAAATAGGAAATGGGATTCATAGTTACTACTCGAACATTATGAAATACGGACAGCCCGCAGCAGTTTCAAAATTATTTTAGAACAGTACAACAATTTTCGAAAATTTATAGATTGACTCCAAGAATTTCTGTTTTTACGAAATTACTACAAAATGTACTTTTAAAACCTACAAAATTCACTCCAAGTTCCTTAAAAATATAAAATAAACCCAAGTCAGTTTTCAAATTCACGAAAATGGGTAGAACAGTTTCTGAAAATTGCAATTTGGCCCCAAAATCTTGATTTTTACTAAATTCACCTCCAAACTCTTGATAAATTGAAAAATAACTCCTACTAATCAAAGTAATCAACAAAAGATCCACAAAATAACCTTTTAAAGCTTTCAAAAACAGCCCCATAATTTTATTAATTATAAATTAGTCTCCAAATTTAAAACTAACCATCAATTTGTCAAACCACGACAATTATCACATAATCACACATATAAATGCATACTAGCTCAATCAATTTCATGATTTAACAATAATTTTAAGAAACCCATTTGAAAATAGGTAGAACAAATTTTTGCCCACCTCAACTCAAAAGTTATATCTCAGTACCAGCTTTTACTCTCAATATCCTCAAGTCCAGTCTCGAAGCTGTTTCCTACAATATTCAACCATTCGCCCCAAAATCGAAATCATAAATTCTCTAGCATGTCCCGCAAAACTTAAAAAACTAAGATGATCAACTTACACTCCCAAGTTCTCCAAGTGATGGGCAAGTTAATGATGTACTTGCATGTGAAAATCTCCTCAAATTTGGCTTTCAATCTCACTAAGTAAGCTTACGGCAGTAGTGGAGAAAATGAATAAAGATGGTTGGTTTTTCTCGAATTTTTCTGTTTTGTTGCAATTGATAGGTAGTGTGGCTATAAGGTTATATAAATAGAGATGGATTCATGAAAAATATTGGACAAAAAGCTCACTCCTCACAGCTTCACTCTCTGCCGAATAGAAATACAGAGACTTGTTCTATTGTCTCAAAATTTTAAGTGATAAAAAATATGGCAAGCCACTTTGTTATCCCACTTATTTATAGATGAAAGTGGACTTGAAGTTGTAAGCTAAAGTGGATTTAAAAAGGTTTGGCTCCCATAATTAATTACCAGCTTTTGGTTAAATTTTACCAATTTTATTACATTTATTCAATTATTATATTTTTTTTTCTTCTCATTTTTCGGCCCACCAGAAAAAGGAAGAGAAGAGTGTTGATGGGTTTGAACTAATCACTAGCTTGGGCTCATGTAAACAATTTTTAGTAAATATAGGCTAAAGTATTTGGGTCAAACTTTCAAAAGAAATTGATTTCATATAGGCTTTATTTTGAAGAAATAAAATGTTTAGAGTCTCATTCTTTAAGAAAGTAAAATGATTTCTTAAATTGGCGAAAGTTTAAATATTTGGGCCTATAAAATAGGAAAAGCTATATATATATATATATCAATTAAAATGGCTAAGAAATTTTTGGATTTGTAAAATTTTAGAGAAGTGGAATATGTAAGCGTAACTAAGAAGGTGAGCACAACACTATTAGTGACTAATTAAGTGACTTATTATAGCTCAAATATGAAGTTTATAAATATGTGACTTAACTCAAATAACTATCACCTTAAGTACTTAGCTAACTATAATGATTCCTCACTCAAGTCTCATCCTAAAATCTCTTAAAATTGATCAAGCTGAACGTAATCAACTAATCTCAATGTGGTACGTATTTATTACTTAAATTCCAAAATCAATCACTCAGGCCCTAAAATAATTAAAATCAAATACGAGTACACTGGTAGTAAGAAGAAAAGAGAAAAAAAACACATCAAATATTTGTTATTTTGATTCCTCAAATCGTAATCCTAATACGGGGTATACAATTTAACACATACATTCTCATTTCAGACTTACGCAGTAAACGTCAAATATAACTAGTTCAAACATATTTCACATTTTACATGGAAATAAATTATCAACCTGAAAATGTTGGAAACATAAAATGACACAAAAATGAAACAAAACAGCTCCAAACTAATTCTAGTAAGATCAGAGCCGTGTCTAGAGATTTTGAAGCCTTATTTGAAATTTTAGAAGGGCCTACTTTACTTTATCATTAATAATCCTCATTTTAATTTTCTAACTTTTTGATCAGCAAAATCACCTATCAAAGTATTGTAATCAAGCAATTTTAACATTTCAATCTCAAATAGATAATATAGCTAAGTCCATTCAATCTATCTCGTAACATACTTGATCTTAAGTTGGATTTAATAAATTTTAATTTTGAAAAACTTCTTTCGGCAAAGAGCAATAATCAAATGTATCGTCAAGAAATCTAGTAAGCAATATACGCATTTGGAAAATAATATAAATTTTATGATATAGTGTAAAACATTTATTGGAGTATTAATTTCTCTTATAGAACAATGTTTATGTTAATTTGGTATAATTATAATTCATCAAAATGCCTTTAAATTAGCAATTTAGAATGATATTTCAAAACATAAGTTCTTAATAAGATGAATCTTTCTTGTGGTTAAATAAGTTCTTTTCAATTTTGTGTCAAACAATATATTCAAAATCAAAACTAAATACACACATATCAAACTATTAAAATTACTTATTTAATTTGAGGCCCTCGGCAGCCGCGGGGCCATAGGTGACCGCCTCAATGGCCTAAAGGCTCCCACGGCTCTGGGTAAAACCATCATGAACTGAGTCCATCCACAGCAGGCAGCCACAGCTACAAAGCCTACATGTAAATTTGTAACTTTTCAATGGCATGCTAATATTGAAGCAGACAATCTTAAATGTAATTCAAAGAATTTAAGAGCCAGAGCAGAAACAGCCAAATTAGAAAAACAAACCTGTAAAAATATCTTTGTGGAACATTGTTATAGAATTGCCTCACCCAGACACCATTTAAGAAACACAGCAATAATCAAATGAGAATAGCCATGCAAACAGTGTTTATATTCAATTTGGACATGGAAATTTAATTATACCATCACAGTACAAGAAATCCCAAAATTACAGAATAAAAATCACTTGATAAACGGGACTCCAGAAGTCGTCCGTCTAGCATATTCCTCATAATCCGAACCAAAAAACTGCCTCAAGAAAAACTCCTCATACGGTATTCTCTGTTGGAAAAAACGCCAAACCACTACTGCAAATGCAAGCGTAGATAGCGGATTACAAAGCATTATTTGCGTACCAACGGACCAGATGAAAAAGCCACAATAACTCGGATGTCTGATATACTTATACACTCCATTAGTTACCAGTACATGATGCTCTTCATGAAATCTCTTTATTAGATGAGTAAAAGACCTACCAGCAGTTATTATAGCTAGTTTTCGTATAATTTCGCCAACGACCACCATCGCAAGGCCCGTGTTGCTTATTAACCAGTGTTCTTTCATCTCTGGGAAGAAATAAATTTCTACAAAGTACTCTACCAAGGAACAGATCATCGCCAGCATATAGTTTTTGCTAATTAAAAGAGACTTAAGAGATACACTGTTTTTCCCATGAATGGCAACTGCTAGAACATACTCAGAACAATGGAAGAAGATTATGGCAAAGAACATTTGGGATAACTGTCTGCATGCTGTGAAGCTGAAGATTTCTGTCATTTTTCAAAAGTAGATAAAACAAATCTTTCCTCAGAACAAATAAACAGGTCCCATTCACTGAGTCATTTCAAAGTAGGAAAGATGGATAAGGTACGTCGGATTTTACTTCAGACCTGAAGTGATCGCAGAGAAGCAAGCTATTAGTGATGAAAGATGGGGCTCCACTTCACCATAAAGATGCATAATAAATGACATTCCTGGAGATAGCACAAAGTTAGAAATGATGGTTTGAACAGATAAAATAATTATCTATCTTGCATTAATAAACCAATAGATTTAGTTACAAAAAGAATGTATCTAGGCCATAAGTATGATATCTTTTCGATAATGGCAGCCCATTCTTAGACTCAAAATGTTTCAATTCCCACGAGCAGAGCACCGTCGAATCTTTTCCTGCCTAAAATTAGAAATACACGAACACCAAACATTCAGCAAAGCTGTGTACATCTGCTAGTGAGCCAACTCTGACCTATATTACATAGAGCTTGTTTTTCTAATCTTGGTTTCAGGAAGCCCCTAATCAACATAGATATAATCAAGGTAGTCAAAGTGGTAAGGCACACTCGAGGTGACAAGGTCCTATATCGCCCAAGGCGCGAGGCGCCAAAAAACGCTCGTTTGACTCGAGCAAGGCGCAAAATTTTGGAAATATTATCTATAACACTATCATATTCTCAAATGATAAAAAACAGAATCATTCAATATAAAATTAAACCATATGCACCAACAATGATATAAACATAACAATTTCATTAGCCAAACAACAAAAGCATCAAAAGAATTTTCCAGCTGCACTTGCACTTCCACTCTCCATATACAATATTACACAGTCTGCACAGTAAATAAAAAGGGTGGTTTGCTACTTTACTGTTAGGCGTTGGCCATAAAGAAAAAAGGAAGAAGGCAGAGTATTCTAGGAAGAAGCATGAATCGCCAAAAAAAAAAAAAAAAAAGGAAAAAGGAGCAGAAATTGCCAGAAAAAAAAAAGAAAGAAAAAAAGGAGAAGAAGAAGGAAGAAAGAAGAAAGAAACGAAAGAGGACGAGATCGAAGAAAACTTACCTTCAATTTCCACAGCAAATGGAAGAAAAAGCTCTCCAGAAAGAATAGCGTGTGTTCTGATTCTCCGGCTGGGTTGGAGGAAAGCTGATTTTGCCCTATTTTTTGTGTAATAATTGGATTGGGCTTTAAAATGCTTTGGCCTTTAACAAAAAACCAAAAAGCAACAAAACCCTAAAATGAGATTATGAGAAGGCAAAAAAAGATATCCCAGCTGAATATGAGTAGATGCCCAAGGCGAGCGACTTGCGCCTTTGGCGCTTTTTCTCGCCTTGCTCGAGCGGCTGCACCTTGGGTCACCTAGGCGCTGAGGGTGTTTGGCGCCTCGCCCAGTACGCCTAGGCGTAAAGGCGAGCCCCTTTGACTACACTGGATATAATAACCGAATCTACTTCTAACTTTTTATGCCAATACGAGATGCGAGAAACATGAATAATTTATTTGCAAAGTATTGGTTCAGCTCTTTTTCAGATACAATGGGGATAGAGGATTATTGGTTCAGCTCTTAGTAGGGCTGAAAACATACAATCCATTTGTGAACTGCCCATAACTAACTAATTCTCTTCCGTTTATTCATATTTCTATTTATGGCTCGTTTACAAGTTTGTGCAGTCCATCCTTTTACTAATTTGGATGTATATGTTATAAGTTATTGGCTTATTATCTCCATCTGAATCAAAATGAGCCGCAAGAAGCTGTGGAAAGTGGAATTTGAATTACTGTACTAAAGTACAGAAACTCCATTTATAAGTATAACGACATGGAACTAAAGATCAAATCATACACCAGCAGAACTATCCAAATTCAAAGCAATCAAAAAACTAATCGAATGAATTTACACAGAAACCAAGGCATAAACTAGTAATTACCAATCCAACGAGATGCATAGTAGTGGATTGCAAAAAGTTGTTACAGCCAAATGAAGAGAAACGATTTTGCTTCAAACTAGAAATCACCTGATGGTACGGGATGCAGCGCATGCGACGGAGGAAAAAAGTAGGTGACAGCCCCGTCCGGTGGAGGCGGCCACTGCCGAGGCGGTAGCTAGGGTTTCTCTTACGCCGGTTGATCGATGTTCTTGATACAGTCAAGTGCAGCTCTCGACGCTAGAGTGTTAAATACAGGACTGAAAACTTCCTTCGTTATTTAATACGTAAGAATATATTATGAATATCTTTTAATAAAAAATATGATTAAAAAATGGGTAAGAAATATAAAAATATTTAATATGTGAATTTATAGACGTACATCCGAATATCGCACGAATATAAAATAACTATTCGGAAGTAATAATAAGGTTATCTTAATATTATTTTTATATGAAATGTATTATAGATTTACATTTAGATTATATAAAAATTAATTTTAAGTACGTCATTAATTAACCAAAAATTATAATACAAATTAAACTAATATTTTAATAATAGTTAAGTGAATAGTATTTGTACTAATATAGATTATATAAAACTTAATATAAGTTTTTATATTATATTAAATTATAAATTAACGAAAGTCCAAGATAATTACTTAATAATAATTAGTATATTTATATATTATCATTATTCGTATTATTATTTTTATACTTATAAATAAAATTTGAATGACTTTTAGATTTATTTAAATATTATAAAAATATTAAATTATTTTTCGCCAAATATTAACGGATAACTAGCTAGTACGGGTATTAAATGTTTTATTTCAAAAGTGCAGAGTATTTAACAACGCTTCAAAAATATGTACGGAAAACGAAAGTATTTTTTAATTATGTACATATGGGTAATATAGGGATATGATAAATAGAGCTCGACGCTTCAGCTCAATCCTCGTAATCCATTTAAAATATATCTATTACGATATATAATTATTCCCTTTTATGGTACTAAGTTATACAATTGGAAGATGAGAAAGAATAACCAAACTTGCTGGAAATTTTACGCTGGCTTGATCAACTAAGCTTCAAAACTAAGCAATTAAGAACATATAAACTCATGTTAGGTAAAGTGAATGCAGATCTTGGCTAACCCAAAAGGAAATTAATTTGAAGATGTTCAATTTTGACAAAACCAACTTAACTAATTTCATGAACTAAGATTTTCTAAATGTGCAAACCCCATCACCCAACTATTTCTTTAAGCTATATATAAATCGTGAATCTTGGTGAGAAAAAGAACAAGGAAAAATATGGAAAAATAAGAAAACCTTGGTATGATCTTTTTCGTGTAGGGTAACAACAGCGTACGATGTGACGAGGGTGAAAAAATGGATTGATCACTTTGCCCTCAGAATAAGCTTGTAATGACCAACAAGGCAAGGATCCGCGTGGATAGGGTATCGACCTCGTAGCCGATCATGGTTATTTTGGCCGAGTGATCTTCCAATATGCTAATTTTAACAACTCTTGTCCGTTACACTTTTTCCTAGCTATGTGGCCTATAGTTGGTATCTGGTTCACCGCTTTAGGTATCAACACCATGGCTTTCAACCTACACATTTCAATTCCAACCAATCTGTAGTTAATAGTCAAGGCCGTACAATTAATACTTGGGCCGATCCGATATGACCCAAAAACCAAACCATTGATCACGTTATTAGTATGTCAAATCTTTTCAGATGTGGACACTTGTCGACCTAAGAAAACTGCATAGAATTCCTACCATTAATCATTTTTAAATATCCCATTGCCCCTCTCAAAAAAAAAAAAATCCCATTGCCAACATAAAAGTCTCAAAATGATCATCGGAGGATTTTAGTCGGGAACCATCCATACTAGCCTAATGAGTGTTCAGTTTGTAGGTCCTCAATCTTGAACTCGATACCCCCAAATCTCGATCTAGGAATTGAATTACTGACCCCAAATAAGAAAATGAAGAAAATAATTTTCTCAAATCTGAGATACAAACATAGCATTAATTTCAAAAATCAATGATGACCAGCAGAATAAAAAAATTAAAAATAAAATAATGTGGGATAAACCACATGCATGGTCTATTTCCCAGCCAGAACTTGAACAAACATGACATGAATAAACTGATACATGGCTGGCTGTCTGGCTAAGAGACATAACTGGAACATACACTGAGTTCTGTCTGCATAAATCAAAATGTTAACTGATATATCCTAGTACAGAAATTGGTTAAAAGCTCTCTTAGTAAAGCATCTCTATCAGACATCTAGTTGTAATTCTTTGGATAATAACCACCAACAGAGTTCTACTTCCACAAGTGGAGTGCTCATAGCTATCTTCAAGTATTTTCCTACTTCCAAGTGGAACAGCTGATATATCAAGTTTTAGCAGGCACAAGTTTGAAACATAGGCAAGGACAGAGTTGTCCATTTTTTAGCATCTTATCGGGTTCTTCCAATATGATATCCCTTGTCAAGACGACTCAATCTGACATTATCATCTTCTGGTGAAGACGGGAGTGTTTAAGCTTTTTCCTCTAAATGGGCTGGCAGAAGAGGAGCATTTCATGCCACTGGGATTTTTGGTTCACCTAAATTCACAAAAGCCTGTGCACGAGCCATGCGGGCTGCTGCTGCATTCCAAGATACGAGGTGATTCATAAATGTGTTGACGTATTTGGCTCTATCGTTCTGCTTGAAGACGGTAATAAGGAATTAGTTGATACCAAACAAATGGAAAGATGTAAAATAATGGAAATGTGAAAACCAACTTACCTTGTAATCCAAGTAATATGCATGCTGCAAAATCGAGGGAAAAATCAATAAGGCTAGCTCAGGAAAATGTGTGTGTGTGTGTGAGTGTGTGTCTGTGTGACAGAGAGATGATGTGTATACCTCCCACAAAATCCAAACTGATTATTGGCTGCAATAATTAAGAGGTCGTTAACATGCTGAAGGGAAATCATCATGGCGAAATTGGATAACAGTCAGTTCCCAGAAAAATAAAAATAGAAACATATAGAAGTTCTTACAATGTCATTCCACACTAGAGGATTGACCGCATTGGATGTTTTAACAATTGCAAGACATTTTTCTCCCTCTTCACTGTAACAATTTGAATGAGGAAATTAGTGACGGTGCATTATAATACAAACCAAGACTTCATTTCACTTGAACAGAACCTAGAGTTCATAGCATCTCGCATCTTGCTAACTCAGACAAATGCCAACAGGTCAAATTATTCCATACTATATGTGTTGTAACTTTATTAACTCCATTTTGAATGAACAAATCATTAAACTATAAATGTTCTAAGTTATTTGCAGGTCTTAGACTTTCATCGCGTCATTCTCGATTCAAGCAGAGGTAAAACTTACTGAAGGAAAAGTAACACGAAACTGAGCTAAAAGAATTGACAATTCAAAGACCAATTTATTTATGTGTGCTTATTCATGCAAAATCTTTTTCTGTTTTTGAATTTATCAACTCAAAGCAAAATTCTGTGACTGAATCAGCCCATATAACTTCAACGACGATAGATGACTTACAAACCAACCAAACCCAGCCAGATCCAAATGATGTGAGGGCTGCTTCTATGAATTTCTCTTTGAAATTGGCAAATGAAGCAAAATCCTTTTCTATCTGCTGCAGTATGCCCAATGTCGGCATTTCACCACCTCCAGGTTGCATTGATTCCCAAAAGAAGTCATGATTCCAGACCTAAAGATGTGAGCATATAAGATGGCAGTATCTCTTACTAATGCTATATCAGATCCTTTAAGATAAAAGAAAGAAAGAAATATGTGTGTTTACATGGGATCTGGTATAGAAAATGACTGAATCAAGAATGCAAATGAATGAAGCAAAACCATTTACTTCAGTTCAACTTGATACCTATTCTTAATCAAATTTTGCAAATTAAGACTGACGGATGAATACTCTAATAAATGGTCTACATTACAATGTCCACACTAGAGGATTGACTGCATTGGATGTTTAACCTTTACAATATTATCACCATTAACAACAGGCGCCTGCCCTCTGATAGTGACATATGGAAGAATAAACAGCTTCGTCAACCATGAAGCTGAAAACAACATTTAAAACGGAAGAGCTTTATGATTATGACATGATTACCTGAGCTGCATTATTGAATTCAGGTAATGGGTTGCCATTGTTATACGTCACTCTGATTAGCTCATCCATGGTACATCCATAGAGAATGTCATTCTTCGCAAGTTGTTTGTTAAGAGCTTCTACATAACCACGATGATGAGCACCCCAATGCACTTCAAGTGTTCTCTGACTCATATATGGTTCTAGTGCATCCTAAAAATGCAGCACGGAAAATAAAGTGAACAGAAACGATATTGAGGAGCAAGTGTAAAGCATCCAACCACCTTCTCAACTGTGCAATTAAGATTTTTTCAATTAAGTCATTTCAACCCTTCATTTCTATAACAAATAAAATTAATCAAGTATTTATTACATTATACAAGTTGTGCCTGCCTGTATAAGATCCTGAAAATGCAATTAACATTTAGTGCGAAGCAAATCAAACAATTTGGTTTTACGACACTACTATTTTCAGAATCATTCCATCATGCAACAATATGTACCAGCTGGGATGTCCGCAAGACGAATGACATCAGCTAAACACATTATAACACCATAAGCCACAATTCATATGGTAGTAGGTTCAGAGAAATCACTAGCTTAATGCGCCTAAAAGTTTCTCATCCGAGGAAGGAAATTTATTTTCTCAAACTTCTCGCACATTTGGCATGAAGTAAAGCCATTTACAAAAGGGAAGTTCATGTTGCATTTATACACATTTTGATCTCAATATTTGATTTTTACTGATCAATAATATACTAATACCCATCAAATATTAGGTATATGATATAAAACATTGCATAACAGGAAATACAGAGATGGGAAAATTAAAAAAGGGGGACATTAATAAATGAGACGATGAGTAATCGGGAACAAAGATGCAACACAAAAATCTATTGATTCATATAATATCTGGGGCGCTCGACAGTAGCTAATGAATCACTGCAACCACCAATCAAATAGGGAACTACTGAACAATCTCAGCACATTTAGCATTCTCCATTACAGTTTTGACATAGTTCAGGGTAATTTCAGATAAATACAGGAATGCAGACAATGAGGATTAAATAGTGAAAAGACTTTTTGTTTAGCATTTATCTTCATTGTGTTGTCATAAGCATTAGTTTCATATTTGCACGAGAAAATGAAATAAAGAAGTCAATGAAATGCAATCTCACAAGTCTGTAAGGTGGGTTTTTCAGGCCATAGTAAGCAACAACTTTCGATACTCTGCGATTATTACGCATATTATCCCTTCTTTCGCCCCATCCCTGTATCAAAAATCAAACAAATCATTTCAGAAACAAAGAAATCCAACTTTTTTCCTGCAGACAATCTTACATCATGAAACAAATTTTATCACATAATGCTAATAAAACAAGGATTAAACTAGCATTCACACAACATACCAGATTGCGAACTCTGACGGAACTCTTCAAAGTCTTAGAAGGTGGGCTGGTGGAAGCAAGAACCTTGGAGCTCAAAGGGCAATGATTACTACTACAAGAAAGCAAATTCATTTGAGGCTACAACTATCTCTACCTCCCTTGTCGCTAATAAAAGAGTCCCGCAAAGCAACACCTAAACCGAGCACCTGAAACTCAAATGTCAAACTAACTCCAAAAATGAAGACATAAATATGAAACACTTCAAGAAAAATCTCCTTGAGGCATTTTGTCGAACATATAGAGAACTATATCGAAAGCCCACATACCCGGGTTGGATAAACAGCAGTTAAAATATTGTATTTCTCCCTTTACATAAACTGGGTTTTCTAAATTCAGGTTGTTTTTTTATCTGTTAGCAGTAACTTCTGAGTTCGCTGATTTTCAAAACTTGGAGAAGTGAAGATAATGGAAGCAGAGTCACGCTCTGAGGCCTGAGCACTTGTACGTAAAGATTTTATGGGCTTCGTCTAACTTTCGGAGTTTGAATTAAATCATAAGTCCGTTTCGTGGATGGGCTGAATTAGCCCGTGGGCTGGTTGGCCGCCCTCTATGATATTAGAATTTTCAAATTTTAAATGTCACCAGAAACATTTTTTTTAAAGTACAGATCCTTGTAGGGGAAGGAGTCGAACATGGACACATGCTTGAGTTTTACAAATGTTTTACCACTAGGCTACCAAGTAATTCTCATGTCACCAGAAAACTCAAGTTAGAGAAAAATGCTATAGTTGTTTAGGCAATGTTATTTTTATACACAACATGGTATTTACAACCCTAACTTAGTTTATTTTTTAGAAAATCATGAAATGAATTTATTAGACAAAATTACAAAATTTGTTTACACCATGGTCCATTTCTGTATTGCTGTGTGGCAATGGTTTCAACCCTTTGAGGTAAATAACTTTAGTGTTATTTTTGAATTCTAGTTTGATATCAATTTACACGAACATGTGCTCCTTTTCAATTTTCATGTTTAGAGGCTGAACTTCGACAGCATTTCCGAAATTTATCTTTTCAGATCAGAAACAAACTTAATATTCCAACAGTTGCATAATTCCCACCTGAATTTCTTTAAATTTGGACAGGAGGACAAAGGAAAAAATATATAATGCATCCCAATATAACATATGTGACCTAATATCCTTCATCCATTTAAAACATACAACATCAAGCAGCTTATCATCTCACTCAACTTCGATAAAATCAATCAGAGCCATGGCCCTAATCACTCAGAGCAAGAAGAGGTAGGGCCATCGACCTCAGCCATTAACTCGAATCAACCTTTTTTCAGTGATTAATGAAAAGATTCAATACAATTAAGGCATGTACGATAATGACATTTAAACTAAACAAAGAAATGGAGCAGAAAAGAGGATTTGGTAATAAAATCATTAATTACATCTGAAATAAGTCAAATAACAGTAACACTGACTCACAAAAACAAAAGAGCATATAGATCAAATTTACTCGAGCATACTTAAGAAATTCGTAGTATAATGTTAGATTTCTCAGATGGAAAAGGGTTCCAAATGATGGGTGGGTTTGAGTTAGTGTTTCATATTCTCTTGATCTTTGAAAAAGTTCCTGTTTCTGAAAAATAAGTACTTGTTCCACCACCGAGCTGGTTTGCCTGAGGGTTCGAAAGCTCAATTCCCTGAAAAAGCATATGGCATCACACATTCGAGCAAAGTACATCCAACTACGCAAAAAAAGTAATACTTAATACTAACTAATAACTATAACCCATAAGTCTAGCTACCTATACTTTTCACGTTTAGCACTTAGCAGTCAGCACTGCTCCTTTTAAGCCTTATAGCTTAAAATTAACTAGGCACATAAATGTCAATGAAAAGCAGCAAACCTGCACAGGTGTGAAAGCCAGACTCGAAGTAAGTCCAGAAGTTGCACCACTGCTTCCAAAACTTCTCTCCTTAAATCTGAAAATTTAAATACAATTAATAAATATAGTATGTGAACAAACTATGAAACCTGTAAAGGATGGAAAAAACAACCCATCATTAAACACAGCTATGCCTATCTTAGTAGTTTTGGATTTGACCGAGTTGAAAATAAGATAAAGGAAAAAATAAACCATCATCAAACACATCTATTCTAACCCACAAAATAAAAACAAATCCCATTATATTACTACAACTGCAATTGCATTCTACCAGAAGCTAAGTAAATGAATTTCTTGTTTGTTTATCATCGAAAGCAATTTGAATGGGTGAACACAAAGAATAGCAAGCAGAAAATTCATACTTCTTGGCTACTTTAGCAGCAAGCCTGCTCTGACCAACTGATACACGTAGCTTCCCGTTGCCAGCCTGACCAAGCATTCCATATCCTTCCCCCAGTCCATCACCTTCAAGAGAAATCAGAGAGTATGAGAGAGAGAATTAGAACAATGACACAAGATTTTTGCAGATAAAAATACAAGCAAAATAGTATCAGTTTATTGTTAAAGAAACAAGGGAACAAGTCCTAGTTCATTCCGGGACCTAGGTAGAAAAGTTAAAAGAGAAGTTATGAGCAGCATGATCACGTTATCCAATCATAGACCTCCACTTTGATGTAGTAGAATATGTTTTTGGCTCAGTAATCTTTTTTCCTTAAATAAAAAATGAGCTAATTACTAGGCATCAGTACCATTGTAATTATTGCTGTTGTGCTTAATGAACACCTTAATATAATTTATGATTTGATATAAATACCTAATGAGCTCTCCTCCGGTACTCCAAACTGCATCCTATTTGCCAGCTTCCGCATGTCTGTAATAGCATATCTGATGGAAGTAGGCAGTCACATAAGATTGTTTGCCTTAAAGGACTAACTTCAAAAAAATGTGGGAAATATAATTTTAACACTATTACTTAGCAAAAGAAAATTTCAAGTACCTTTCTTTCATCTTCCTTAACCTTCGACCACCTCTCTTCTTTTTAGGCTCAGAATCAGGGACTGGAAGAGGTTTAGGCTGCTTTGCAGGAGGAGGCTCTTGCCATTTCTCTATCTTTTTGTGAATTTCCGCACGAAAAGTTCTTCCAGTTTTTCCCGTTGGATCTCCTCTAGTAGAATCTACACGTGCAGCAAGAGTAGATTTTGCAGCCAAAAGTCGGCAGGCACGCATCCTCAAGGAAGGAGGAGTGCTCTGGAATATCTCTGTTTGTTCTAGATAACCAACACGAAATTGGGATGTTGCTGTTGAAAACCCTGCTAAGTTCTTCCTTTTGGCACCAAGAAGCTGAACATTACATGCAGGCATTTTTGCTAACGATGATAGACCACCAGCTGTCCCCATGAGTTTTGCAGCAACAGCACTTCCAACTATAGCAGAAAGGTTCGGAGCAATATATCCCATTCTACTCTCCACAAAATCAAGAACCTTTTTCTTCGCCGAATCTAGAGCAAGAGCACGGTCACATGCATCAACTGTCTTTTGCAAGACATCTTCTGGTAGAGGTTTGCCACTGGTAGTTGATGCCGTAACAGACACTACCATAATAATGGCAGAGGGTAAAAGACCTTCTAGGTCAACAAGCGTCAGATCCACTTCATTCCCAATCTTTTTGACGACCCTAGCATAATCAATAGGGTGATGGACCAGAGATTCAAGCTCTGGAAACTTCAAGCGGTACTTGTCTCGGATAAAATTGTGAATGATCACTATTTCATTTTCAATATCGACCGACAAGGCATTACAATCAACTATCAACTGGTATTCCGGGTCATCTTCTAAAACAATTCCATGAGATGAGTTATCGGACCCCTTTTCCAGTGCATCTTCAACTTTCTGCAAGAAAAATAAAAGCATTACATCACCATAATGAACCGGGAGGCAGGAGATGTATCTTTAATTCTAGATATCACGGACCTATAGAAGGAAATGACTTGCTGAATAACACAACGGAAATGCAATAGTAAACTCAACCCTAGAATAAAGACAAACATCATTAGGTGTTTTGAAATAACTATTAAAAAGACATGAAGCATAATACTATGGGTAGACAACTAGTAGCCTAAACTAAACTGACCTGCATGATGTCAGTATAGCGCTGAGTTTTTTGTAATTTGGACACACTATCAAGATCATCATAATTAAGTGCTTCTATATCTGCCAAGTCACCATCTATATCTTCTTCCATGTGCTCGGCGTTGTCATTATCAGCTTCCTGAAAGTGAAGTACTGTCAACCGATATGCTAGATAATAACAAAGAAATCATAAAAGAACCATGAACTGCAAAACGAAATATGCAAACCATGTAAACATGAGAGGATTCTGATCATTAGAGATCAAAGTCATATTTACATGCAAGAATAGAGAAAACCCATGACCTTGAATTCTTGAAAGAAACTACAATGTACTAACCGGAAGATCGTCTTCATTGTCAGACAATTCATCAAGATCAGCCAGAAAAGAGTCATTAAGGGTTGCCTGAAACAAAACAACAAAGAAAGGGAAAAAAAAGTTAGTTCTGGCAATTTCAAAGCTCAAAAACTCCTTGGCAGTACGGCAAGTAGGAGAAATTGGGATGAGCTCCAAAGCTAATAATTCAAACTCTATTGTATAGCAATCTATAAATTTTCAGCAAATAAACAGAAACACCTAATGGAACCAAAAGCAGTAAGCATGCATAATATACTTTTAGCCCAATACACCATCAGTGACATAGCTTAATCAATACATTAAATTTCAAAGAAAGAAGATTCACAAACGAGACAGCAGCTGAAACTTCTGTAACAAGCAGAAAAAAGGTGTTGACTCTAGCTTATATCAATAAATCTGACCAAAACAAAGGAAGAAGATTCAGAAACAAGAGAGCAGGAAATAATTCAGTAATAAGCAGACACCCGCCTTGATTGTTTCGGAAAGCAATAGTGTTAATGATAATTACAGAATAGGTTTTTCTTAGGAACAAGGAGTTCGGTCTGTAAGCCACTACAAGGCCCATTAACGGGAATCACATACTAGTCCAGTGGTTAAGACTAAAGGTCTGGGATTCGATTCCCACCACTCCCACCCCCCCAAAATATGTACTCAAAAAAGAAAAACAGATCACCATGATAAAATTCATTAGGACTGTTCTATTGTATGATTGTAATATCACATATTGCAGGAAAACAAAAATAGAATCCCTTCAAAGAGATGGTTTTAAGATGAAACACTAGGTACAATGTCAACGACTGGAGGTTGGTCAAACAATTCATGAACCGATACCAAACAAACAGACCACTGATTACACATTTATACCAGGCATTCAAGGTTAAGTAATCATACTTTTCCATGCACACAAAATTTCGAATAATGCTCAGGACAACAGTCCACCATTGAGATCAGAACCTATACAGAGACAACTATGTTCACTACTGTTTCGTAAATTTCCTCTTTATTGCAAACAAAGAAAAACATATAAATGTCTTTGACAATCATTACACTTGGACCATGTGCCATGTCAATGTGCAACTACAGAAGACAAGTGGGCCAGATATTGAGTTTAAAAAACTGCGTGACTTTTTTTTTCGGGTCTGCACTTGGGCATGCAAAAAATGATGTTGAGAGTGCGATCACAAAGAAGTTATGTATGCTCATCCTACGTTCCAATTCCTACAATTCAACGCAAATATCTACAGAATTTATAGACCACGAACAGCTTTTGCACTATACCAAAAATCACTGTTATTTCTCTACATAAGACCCCAAGAATATGTTTGAACCTTCACTTTTAGTGACTAAGTAATGACAAAAAAAAGGAAAAACAAACTGACCAAAACACAAGGCACAAACTTAAATCATTTTGAAGCAAGGAAACAAATTTCCCAAATGTTTTCCTCGATAAAATCCAAGACCAAACATAGAGCTAAAAACGCAGCACAGGCACTTTGAACACTTTAAGTTATTACTTGCTCCAAGACTTTTAAGCTTCGGTTCTGATTCAAGTTGTAATATTTCATAATAACCCAACACCCTAAAAGTTCTCAAAATACAAATAATAAAAAATTTCAAAGTATAGAATGAGTACAGAACCGCATCACTCATGCTGTAACAACTGCAAAATCTTTATTCTGTAATTACTGTTCCATTCAAGTTGTCATTAACCCACACTTAAGATTCGGACCAGTCAGACACAATAGTCGAATGCTAGAGCTAACCCAGAAAATCAACAATTCCTCCCCCACCCCTTCTATCATTTGACAGCAAGGACACGTTATGCATATTTCATAATATGTCAATAAGCATGGTTTAGTCACATTAACAACACTCCAGTTATAAAAACTAAGGTAATGTATGGTTATGTTTCCAAGTATGGAATCATGTTTGTTTGAAAATCTTTCCATCGGAAATCACTATTTTCTCTTCCCATTTCACATAAAACATCTCAAATCTATAATTTCATTTCTCAACCCTACACATAACCCTAATATATCACTTATCAATCCCCATTCCCATTTTATTATTCAAATTATACTAGTTGGACCCACCACTAGTCCACTACGGCACTACCACATATATCTACTTTATATACTACTATTTTCGAACTATATCAATATAATGGGACACACCACCTACAAATCTTGCAAATAATATATCATATATACAAATTAAATAATGAGGGTACTTTGCAAACGACTGAGGAAGGTCGTCCGGCAAGTGGACCCCACCTCTATCAACTTTTCAAATTATTATCTAAATAGAACTTTGAAAAAAGTACCCAAACATAATTCCATTTTTATAATGCACTTTCGTATTCAAAACCCTTTCAACCATACATGTTCTCATTTAAAAACCTATATAAAATTTAATTTTCATTCATTCATCCAAACACACGAAAACCTATAAATTTTCAAATTCATTTTCCAACGCTAGAAATTGGAAATAGACTATGAAAACATAACCCTACATGGTCAATATTTTTATCAATTTTTCACAGCTTGATACATTCAAACACCGATTAGAAAAAGGTTCAAACCATATTTGATATTCCTAAGTTCCCTGAACCATACATAATGCATATGCAAGTTTTTCACTATAGGTATAACTCACAAGCAGAACCCATTCCAATAGACTAATAAGTAGTAGTATTAAATTAAAGAAATTAAAATAACTGAACAGAATTAGAGAACAATTACCATTTTCTTTAACTTCTGATGCGCGAGGACTAAAACACGTGATTCAAACTCCGAAAAAAGTAAATAATTCCTGCAATATCATCTCCAGGTAGAAAAGTAAATATATTCAGCCACAGATACAAATAAATACACGGGAGTGAAAGAATAAAAATAGAATTCAAAACCCTAGGGCTCAAATTATACGACAGACGAAAAAGAAAACTTACCAGACGAAAATCACCGGGGGCGGGGAGAAAGCTTACAGCAGAGTCGTTTTTCAATTCTATATGTTGCCCATGTTTCAGGATTGAACTGGAGTCGCGTTTGCCAACCTGTGAGTCGGCTAAAAATCGTCAGTTGTAGCAGAATTTAGCTTTTGGGTTTTTTTTTTTTGCTTTTTTTTTTTTTTTTTTTGAGAAATTTGTTTGTGATTGCAGAATTTAGCTTATATTAGAATTTAGGGTGTCTTTTTTTATAATTTTTTTTTTTTTTTGATTGAAATTTTTCAAGGGTTGGGTTAGATGATGAGATTATATTAGAATTTAGGAGGATTGTATTATTATATGAATTATATAATATCGTGTAACATTGTATTTGGCGTTTGTGATTGAGGTGTATATTTTTCATTTTAGATTGTTTAGAATTATGTTATGAAATGACCAAATTAACCTTCCGTGTAGCTCAGACCCGCTTTGATTATCATTTTTTTCGAGGGGAGGAGGAGTGAGATTTTATTAGAAGATGGGGAGGGAGGGGAAGAAAAATATATTAGGGTTTTGTTTTGTTTCAAAATTACAAAACAACCCCGTTTTGACACCAGAAAACAACTCGATGGTGGACTGCTAAAACCCTCTCCCCTCGTGGATTGGCCAATGGCCACCGCTCAAGGAAAACAACCAATTTTTTGCCTTTGGCCATCGTCGCCGGAGATACATATTTCTGAATATTTGTCTCTACGATTAGATGTACCTCATAATAGTTCCGTTTTTCAATCGAGATACTTATGAAAAAGTAGTTACTTTCTTGAAAACTCACAACTACTGATGTAACTCATTTAAAACTTTAGATTGATGAAAATGTTTTTCGTAGATAAGGAAGGAAATGCAAAAAATCCCACGCCATTTTTCCATGAATGCAAAGGAAATTTCAAAAAGGAGCATGCAAATCTTTTTTCCATACACAATTTGGTTTCTATATGTGGCTTCTTTCGTAATCACACCTTACTTTTCCTTGCCTTAGAATATCTATATCTATATCTATATAAAAGTAGGATAGTCTCCAATAAAGGAAACTTCCCGCCAAAAATCTATTGTCAAATATGGCAAGTACTATTCATTAATTACGCAGCTTGCATTGCCTTGAAAACATAATTATATTAAGTTTTATTTTATTTTGAATATCCGAACATACTCAACGTATTTTGGGCGCAACTTAATTAAAAGTAATTCAACTATTTCAAGCATTCTTCCAATTATATTCATTGGCATCCATAAAGGTAATTAACTACTCTTATTTTTTTTAATAAGCTGAGAGTACTGGTTGGAGAATTTCAAATAAACTAAAAGATACAGGGTTCGAACCCTGGTTAACACCCTTATAAAGGGTTAGTGATACCACTTGAACTAATTAAATACTCTTATTAATTACTCTACATATGCAACAATTGTACTCTTGACTGAAGATAAAAAAAATTAATTAAATTGGAACGCATTGGGCAGCTGAAAAACTCCTTGAAGCCTGCAATTTAAATTTAAAATCAATGTAAATAGATAAAATCAATTATACAAAATGCACTATTGTTAGCAACTGGATAATGGATACAAAGAAGAAAGAGTTGCACCAATACTAAAGTGAATAAATGATACGAGATTTCCCAACAATGTTTAGAATGCATTTTTCATGAAGTGGAGGTATGTTCCTATAATCTAGTTTTTTCTTTTGCCTATAAAATGTTATTTTATATAAATATAAAATAAGTAACCAATATTACTTATATGTGTTACACAAAGTCCAAGAAGAAAAAGAGAAATTCCGACATTCCAATTTCAAAGTAGTGAAAACAAAAAGATAAAGCCAAATTTGCAAGAGTAATAGGGATATGAAAAAAAAAAAACTATTGTAATTTCTAACAAGCATCACCAACAAGCGTTAAAAGAACAACGGTTCAGCAAATGGTGTGTGTTTCTCTTTATTTTTATGTATCATAATTCAAAGTAGATATAGAACAAAATAGATTAGTATATAACACAACATATTTGTATCACTGGCTAGCATCAGTTGTTTTAGATCACGTTATGCAAGAACTCATATTAGGTTTTTCCATATTCTAGGGAGTTCTATTTTGCATTTAGAATTTCCTCAACTATGAAGCGAAAAAGTGATACGAGTTTTCCAATAATATTACCCCATCAAATTTATGGAGGTACCAAAATATGCAGATGTGAAAAATATAAATAAAGATGTTTGATAACTATAATTACAGAAATCAAAACATATGAAAATAAATAATCAGACATTTCTAATTAGAACATGCAAAATAAAAATAAAAACGATATTGTTCAAATCCAGTAGGACATGTACATTTAACTGAAGACAAATAATTACTTTTGCAATGCAGCCCTATTCATGGTCTTAGTTTAAGTCAATAACAGAAAAGAAATTCCTATTTCTTTTCCAGGGACATTCAATATATAATACACAAACAATTTTCATTATCATCATTCCTCAAAAAACACACAAAAATAAAATAAAATACATAAATCACATTTTTATATGACAAAAAAAATAAAATATAGCAGAACGGAAGTTAAATGAATATAAAATTGCAAAATAGTATGGTACCGTCATTCACTTTCATAAAATGATAAAAATGTAAAACAATATAAAATAAATGATGTTTTCATGTTTTATATCAAATAATTCAATAAACACGCCATTCATTACATTATTTTGAATTCAGTTCTAATAATGATCAATGGGTGATCCGTAAAAACGCGTTTATCTCAGAAAATATTCATTTTCAGAAAAACATGCATAGAAAAAGAACATTAGCCATAGCTACCAAACTGATTTGCAAAAAGGAGAACTCTTATTCGTCGCTATTCAAATCATAGCCTTCCATGAAATAGAACTAAATGTTGCATAACCTCACTTATGAAAGTTGCAGATATGAAACGAACTAGCACAACAAAAACTCGGATCTCCATATCTAAAAATGATAAAAGATAAAAATGATTACGTATTAAAATCTAATTTTTTTTCTAAATAGATCGTTTGTTCTCAATGATAAAATGAAACATAAATTAGTTCAAAGAAAGTACAAACCTCAACAAAAGCAAACATAGTATTCATGCAGATATATGAATGTCAAAGTTCATACAATATAGACTTACATTGAATTTCACCTTACCAACATTCAAGCTCCATGTCTTTGGAAAAATATTAAACATAGAATCATCAAATTATCCTCATTACCAGGCATACTAACATAACAAAATAAGAACAAAATTATGTTTCTTTAATAGGAAAAAAAATTAAGAAAACGAATGGATCTTAAAGAAAAAATACTGATTTTAGTTTTCTTTGGTTTCCTTTCTAAAGATGCCAAATAGGATACAAAAACTTATAGAACATACACAAGACAACAATTGATTCTAACCAGTTAAATAAAGAACATGTAAATGAGAAATGTTTGTCCATTTCGCCACATTTGAAGTTAATACAGCCAAAAAATTCACATAATCAGCATGCATAAGGCATTCGATAGGTAAATATTTAGGGGTTTTTGAAAGAAAAAAAGTCGATTTCATTTTACAGTTTAAAAATTCCAGATATCACTATTTCATCTGATCCAAAGTTATTATAAGAAAATGTGAAAATTTATCTGTACGCATAAGACACTCGATTTGCAAAATATTCAAATTATAGAGAAGCAAATATAGATCTGAATATTTTTTAGTCGGAGCAATATATACAAAGCACGTATAAGTAAAACATAAAGGAACGATCGAAAAAATGAACAAGAACGAAACAAAAAACACCCCACAAAATTTCTACACCCCACTCTCATTTCTCCTCTCATTTCTCTTCTCACACCCCAAATCTCACACCCCAATCTCTCTCAAAATATGTTGACATACTTTAGGAGGAAGAATAGAAGAAATGGGACGTAGGAGGAGGCGGCGGTCGCCGCACCTAATGGAGAGGTAATTTTTTTTATCACTATTTACTTGCATTGTTGTTGTTACTGTTAGTTGAGATTTGGTCATGAGGATATTGCGCAGAATTGTTGATAATTGTTGTTGTTCATGTTAATATGAGCAATTCTCATTTTGCTTTCGGTTTTGTTACAAAAATGAGGCACGATCGGTGTTTATATAAAGCACGATCAGTTTTTTTTATAAAGAAAGGCACGATCAGTTTTTTTAAAAAATATAAGGCATGAAATTAGGTATGTAGTCGAAATTGGTGTTGGAAAATTGAAGGATTTTTTATGTTCTTGTAGGCACGACCGGAATTTCTTTTTTTTTTTTTTTTTTTTTGAAAAAGAAGGCACTATCGTGCCTTTGAAAATTAACTGCTAACTGCATTGTTATCGTGCCTGGGGGAAAATAATTTGTTGCCGCATTGCTATCGTGCTTTTAAAATTTGTTGTACTATCGTGCCTTATGAAAAAAGGCACGCATCGTGCCTTATGAAAAAAAAAGGTGATAGAATATGTTGCCCTATTAATCAATATAGTCGGATTTTTGGTACGTGTTAATAAAAATCTCTGGTGTCAGACAATAGAGTTATAACACTTAAGATAGGCACTATAAAAACAGATTGCACAGCGGAAATAAAAAATAACACCAGGATTTTTAACGTGCTTAGATTCCTCAATCTTAATGCACGAGGCCACGCCCAGAGAAGAAACAATCCACTATTAGAAAACAAACAGTTATTACAAATATAACTGGTTTTTATGAAATTCCAAGACTCCCTCTTTAAATTTCTACCAACACTTGTATTCAACTAATCCCGAAAGTTTCTTCCAAGAACTCAACTCTGTTGGAATCCGTCCAACTTCAAATCCCTTGAATGGTTGAGTCGATCCACACCGTAGATCTTTCATCTTCTTCTCCCGAAGAATAAGAATTATCAAACAATAGATTTCTTGAAGAACAATATAGCTCAATGGTGTTTTTCTGGATGATTTCTTCAAGTGGCTGACTTCTCTTCTTATAGCTATCAAGAATAAATCATATCTCTGATTTCTTGTGGACGATTTTAAGCTAAGGAAGGAAATCAACAAATAAAATCATTTCCTTGTGGGTAAGAATCATGTACACAAGGAAAGTGATTAGAAAAGGATAATTGGCAATTTATAAAAGGCTGAATCAATTAAGATAAATCTATCCAATAATATCAGCAATGTTCACATAATAGATAACATGCCAAAAATCAAAACACAAAATCTGGCATAAAATCCGCCCAGATTCTGTGCTACCAGTGTTACATCGCCAGAGTTACAACACCAAATCAAGCATTGTGCACAAAGACCAAATTTGCCAAATATGCAAACATTAACAATCTCCCCTTTTGGCATTTTTGGTCAAAACATACATTACAGGACTATATCATAATAAAACATCTAATGATGCAACACTTAAGATCAAATCCTGCAAGTTAGCACAATTTAAAAAGCATGCATACATAGTTCAAATTCATCCAACACATTGTCCAATAGAACTAGTTTATCATTCGTACTAGAAACAAGATAAACACAAGCATGCAGTGGTCTTAATCAGAACCACTATATTCCTTTGACTCCCCCTCAGAGTCAGCATCAATATCATCTTCATACTCAAACTCCCCTTCAGAAGTAGCATCATCATCTTCTTCCTTATCACCGGACTTTTCGGACTCTCCCTCAAGTGGGTCTCATCTCACCATCTCACTTGACTCAGTTTGCTCCCCCTTATTTGGGTCTCACCTCACTTGAGTCTCCTCTCTCCCCCTTTTTGACCAAAAAAAGTACAAAAGAAGCCAACCAAACTTTGGCTATTTTTTGGTCAAAACAATCTCCTTCAAGAATTTATATGTAGTCCTTGCCAAAATTGATGAGAGAATGAACCACCAAAATTAGAGTGATACAAATGGCGACTATGGGAGTTTCCAAGAAAAGCTTCCAACTGCAAATTCAAATATTTTTGGAAAAGTCCCATAATTCAAGGTGTGCAATTAATCCAAAATAAGCACGGATGAACAATACAATTTATTATCAAAGACAAATTTAAGGAATAAATTATTTCCAAAAATAATACACCACATCGAATCAAGAGAGAAGATATATTCCACAAGCCCAAAAATGATCTTGAGGGATGTCTAGAATGATGAGTTTATTTCTGACAGGAATAAAAAGGCCTCAGGCGTTTTGGTGCTGTAACCCAGTGTTATACCACCTTTTTCAAGAACATTGCCATACAAAGTCAATGGATCAAAATCCTTTTCCCATTTAAAAAATCTTTTGAGTGAAAGGAATCAGCAATGGAACAATTAGCCAGTCGGTAGCTTTCGCTCCAAAACACGGGTAGCTCTTTCTCAGAAGATCATAACATGATTCAAGCATATAAAAGAACAAAGAATAGTTCATAATTGAATAGCTTTCACACACAATGGATAGGCAACTTTTTCCGTCAAAGGCTTAAAAAATAAATACATCTTTCACATGGGAAAAATCATTATGTTTGCAATTTGATCCACAATTGGTTTTAGGCAAGGGTTTCATCAAAGGAGTACTCTATAGAGTTACAATACTAAAACAGAGATAAGCCAATAAAATGATCTTAAAAATGCAAAATGACTAATGCAAAAGAATTAAGATCAACAAGAGGTTGCAACACATCAAGAAAAAGAAATGATGCATATGGTGTAGCAACATTGAAACCCACACTCGGTCGTAGAAAAAAACCCGGACCCGCAGACTGCTTCGGGTAATTAAACCTTTGAAAGTCTAGGGCTTTGGTGAAAATATCAGCAATTTGATTCTCAGTGATAACAAAATCAATGGTAACAATCTTATTCTCAACCAAGTCTCTAATAAAATGGTGTCGAATATTGATGTGTTTAGTTCTTGAGTATTGCACTGGGTTTTTAAAAATATTTATGGCACTTGAATTATCACAAGAAAGCGATAAAGAGTTTTCTCTTCAACCCCATAGTCGATCAACAACTTGTCTCATCCACAACATTTGAGAACAAAAGCTCCCTAAGACCGTATATTCGACTCAATAGTGGATAGGGATACACAACTTTGTTCCTTCATCGTACAATGAAACTAAATTGTTACCAAGGTAGACACATCCTCCAGAGTGCTCTTTCGATCATCGATATCACCGCACGATCTTGCTGGTATTTTCCTTGAGAAAGAATTTCATCAAATCTCCCCTTGCACTGTGTTCAATTTTTTTGACGAGTTGTCATCTCACTGAGGTCTTTCTTCACTTTGGCAAGTTCTTCCTTTCTTTCAGTTGCCAGCCTTTCGAACTTAATAACCTCTCATTTGAGTGCCTCTTTTTCAGCAGTAAGACACACTACTTTCTTTTTCAGGTTCTCATTTGTTTTCAAGAAAACCAAGCATTTTTATACATCTTTTGGTAAACTCTCCTTAGTTCTTCATTCCTTGATTCTTCATCGCCTTCGTCATCCTCGGAGTATTCATCACTTGAGTTGTTTTCCTCTCCGCAAAGAATCACGAGTTTAGACATCTTTCAACAAAAGGAAAGTTAGTGTCATACCTTCTTGGTGTTGTAACACCATAAATAGCACTGGGGTGCGTTTCATTACAACAACCTCTTTGTCAATGAAGGTGAATGATTTCCCATTCTTCTTTCGAGTATTTGCACATTCAACCTGGATGTGTCCAAAGCCACCACATTCTCTGCATTAAATACTTTTACTTTTGATTGAGGATTTGCTTCTTCTGTTCTTTTGACTGTCAAGGAATTGAGGGCGTAAAACCGAACTTTCTTCATAAACACGAGACATGTTAGCAACAAATACAAAACAGGATCTCACTAATAAGAATTAGTGTTAGGCTCTTGATGCCAATTGATAGAATATGTTTCCCTATTAATCAATATAGTCGGATTTTCGTACGTGTTAATAAAAATATCTGGTGTCAGACAGTAGAGTTATAACACTTAAGACAAGCACTATAAAAACAGATTGCACAACAAAAATAAAAAATAACACCAAGATTTTTAACGTGCTTAGATTCCTCAATCTTAATGCACGAGGCCACATCCAGAGAAGAAACAATCCACTATTAGAAAACAAACAGTTATTACAAATACAACTGGTTTTATGAAATTCCAAGACTCCCTCTTTAAATTTCTACCAACACTTGTATTCAACTAATCCCAAAAGTTTCTTCCAAGAACTCAACTCTGTTGGAATCCCTCCAACTTCAAATCCCTTGAATGGTTGAGTCGATCCACACCGTAGATCTTTCACCTTCTTCTCCCGAAGAATAAGAATTATCAAACAATAGATTTTTTGAAGAACAATATAGCTCAATGGTGTTTTTCTGGATGATTTCTTCAAATGGCTGACTTCTCTTCTTATAGCTATCAAGAATAAATCATATCCCTGATTTCTTATGGACGATTTTAAGATAAGGAAGGAAATCAGCAAAATAAAATCATTTCCTTGTGGGTAAGAATCATGTACACAAGGAAAGTGATTAGAAAAGGATAATTGGCAATTTATAAAAGGCTGAATCAATTAAGATAAATCTATCCAATAATATCAAAGAATATTCACATAATAGATAACATGCCAAAAATCAAAGCACAAAATCGGCATAAAATCCGCCCCGGATTCTCGTGCTACCATGTTGCACGCCAGTTACAACACCAAATCAAGCACTGTGCACAAAGACCAAATTTGCCAAATATGCAAACATTAACAAAAGGCACCATCGTACCTTTAAAATTAAACATATAGGAACCTTATGCTTGCTTGGTGTAAACCACTCTTAGTTTGCATTCTCGAAAAACACGTCATACTTTCTTTTTAAACTACACAATGAAAATGTGAGTTATAAAGCTACAAGAATTAAAAATGCCTTTGTTGGCCACTTCAGCTTATTCCACTTTGAGGGACTCTCTTGTGAGACCGTCCCACGGATCTAGATCCGTGAGACGAAGCCCCATTTAGTAAAACTCGTAAGCCCACCCGCTGAAATAGGACCCAGCTCCGCTGACGCAGAAAAAATAGGATCCAGATCACAGAAGAAAATGAAAATAGAAGCCCGACCACAAAGAAAAATAGAGCCAACCCACGAAAATAGACCCGACCATTTGTAAAAGCCCATACCCGTTGAATCGTGCCCTAGCAGTCGTCTCCCTCAGCTCGAATCCAATGAAACAGTGTACATAGAAGAAAAAACCTTAGCTCGTGTTCTAGCAGTTGTCTCCCTCAGCTCGAATCCAATGAAACATTGTACAGAGAAGAAAAAGCTTTAGCTCGTGTTCTAGCAGTCGTCTCCCTCACCTCTAATCTAATGAAACATTGTACAGAGAAGAAAAAACCTTAGCTCGTGTTCTCTCTTTCTCCCTCTCTCGACATCAACGAACATAAAACCTCAGCTTTTCTCCATCGACGTCAACGCACATAAACCTCACTTCGCGTTCTCTTATCAGTGTCTCACGACGTAAATTTCTTCTTCTTCGATTTACCTTTTGTTGCTAAATATATGTATGAAATTGGGGTTGTTGTTGGTGTTTGTTATTGTATGAAAAAACTTATTATTCTCTAATGATTTTTTCTTTTCCAGCTTATGTGTTGGTTTTGTTGAAGAACAAAAATGGACAATATAAAAGAGCTTGCCAAAGAAGGTATGATTTCTTCCATTAAGACTAAAAGTATTACTTTTATAGCTAAAAGTATCACCTTTTCAATAAAAAAGTATCGATTTCTAACGAAAAGTATTGCATTTAGATGTTGTCACCGTCATTGACTCTAGTGATGAGGGTGATGATATAAAAATTGACACAGGGGATGCATGTGATGTAATGCTCCAAGAAGCTGGAGGTAATGTGTTGCCTATTTTTTGTCACTTCAGTTTTTGGAGTATTGCTTTTCTAGTAAAAAGTATCAGTTTTTCAATGAAAAGTTTCACTTTTTCAATGAAAAGTATCGCATTTCTAACCAAAAGTATTACGCTTAGATGTTGTCACAATTCTTGGTGCTGCTCGTGAAAATGACGAAATCAGTATTACCACATAGAATGCAAGTAATACAATGCTCCAAGAAGCTGAATGTAATGTGTTGCCTATTATTTGTCACTTCAGTTTTTGAAGTATTGCTATTCTAGTAAAAAGTATCACATTGCTAACTAAAAGTATTACGCTTAGATGATGTCACAATTCTTGGTGCTAATCCTGAAAATGACGAAGTCAATATTACCACACAAAATGCAAGTGATACAATGCTCCAAGAAGCTGAAGGTAATGTGCTTCCCATTTTTTATCAATTAAGTTTTTGAAGTATTGCTTTTTTATTAAAAAGTATCACATTTCTAACCAAAAGTATTACGCTTAGCTGTTGTCACAATTCTTGGCGCTGCTCATGAAAATGATGAAGTCAATATTACCAAACAGAATGCAAGTGATACAATGCTCCAAGAAGCTGAAGGTAATGTGCTTCCCAATTTTTGTCACTTTAGTTTTTCAAGTATTGCTTTTCTGGTTAAAAGTGTCACTTTTTCAATGAAAAGTATCACATTTCTAACCAAAAGTATTACATTTACATTTAGATGTCACAATTATTGCCTCTAGTGATGAGGGTGATAAAATCAGTAATTCCAATGAGGCTGGAGTTGATAATGAAGATGACAATGAGTTTGATGTAAGTGGTTGTCTTCTACATATAACAAGAAAAACAATTAAAGATATGCATCAGTTGTATTGTCGTCATGCTCGTGCTATTGGGTTTAGTGTACGAAAATCGACTACTAGAAAATCTACAGCTGAAACAGGAGTTGTCGTTCAGAAATACTATGTATGTTCTTCTGCTGGATTTAAGCAATCTACAGTCGAAAAGAAAAAGGCAAATGTTACACGCACCAGATGTAAAGCTTCAATGAGAGTAAAGTTAAATGGAGAGGGGCTTTACGAGGTAGTTCAACATATTATAGAACACAACCATCAACTCACAAGAAGGGAATGGAGCCATCTACATCGTTCTGAGAGAGTCATTACAAATGAAAAAGGCAAAGCTATTGAGGATATGATATCTTGTGGGATGAAAGCCACTAAATCTTACCGTTATACGGTACACGATGCGGGGGGAGAACAATGCCTTGGTCATACTTTGAAAGACCATTTGAATTTTGTTAATAGATTGAAAATAAAAGCAATAGAAGGTGGCGATGCACATACGTTAATTGATATCTTATATCAACAAGATGTCGAAGAGGAGGATTTCTTTTTTAGAGTGAAGTTGGATGAATTTGGTAGATTATCTAATTATTTTGGAGGGATCCCATGATGAAGGAAGACTACAAGATATACGGTGACGTTATGATATTTGACACAACATATCGCACGAATAAATACAACTTGATTTGTGCGCCATTTGTTGGGGTCAACAACCACTAGAAAAATGTCATGTTTGGGTGTGCTTTTTTATCTGATGAAAAATCTGAATCATTTGAGTGGCTTTTTCAAGTCTTTACAAAATCAATGGGTGGAAAATGTCCTGTAACTTTGTTCACTGATCAAGAACTAGCAATAAGCAATGCAATTGAAAAGTTAAATACTTTATGACAATAATCTGATACTTTTGTCTGTGATACTTTTATAGCTAAAAGTGATACTTTTAGCTATAAAAGTGATACTTTAACATGAAAATCAAATACTTTTCCCTCAAAACATATATGCTTAATTTTGTTTTCTTTCTTCTGTGTAGGTTTTTCCTCAAACAAGGCACAGGCTATGTCTATGGCACCTTCACCAGAATGCTATAAGTCGGTTTGGACGTTTGAAAAAAAATAATTCTTTCAAATAAGCATTCAATAAATGTTTGACTGGTTGTGTTGATGAAAGAGACTTTGAAACTTACTGGAATTCTATGGTTTCGGAGTATGAATTGCATAATGATTCTTGGTTTCGGCGCATGTATGATTTGAAGGAGAAATGGTGTATAGCATTAAGCAAGGATATTTTTTCTGCGGGAATATTATCTTCACAAAGGAGTGAAAGTACGAACAACGCAATAGGATTTAATGCAAAGAAAACAACAACTCTGACTGAATTTTATGGAATTTTACAAGGAACATTAAAGCGTTGGAGGAACAATGAAAAAGAAAACGAATTCCAATGCTCAAGATCAATTTCGACGTATGTACTACCATTGACTGGAATGTTGAAACATGCTGCTGAGGTATATACATTGACCCTTTATAAAGAGTTTGAGAGTGATTTTATTAAAAGTATCTCTACTGAATGCATCATTGTGCGTGTTGAAGAAAACATCATGGTTTATGACATTTCAATGCCAAGTGATGGGGGTTGCTATCATCGTGTGGTGTATGATTGTTTAAATATGCTCATAAACTATTCTTGTAAGAAATTTGAGGAGTGTGGTTTACTCTGTTGTCATAGCTTAAGAGTATTTCATATGCATTCTATCTCCAAGATTCCTGAGTGTTACATTGTCAAAAGATGGACAAAATTTGTCAAAACAGAGTTGTGGGGAAGTTCAATAAGATGGCTAAAAGTTCTCACAAACTGAAGAATTGTGTTCCTTGGCGGCATGAAATGGCACGAAACTATTCTAATATTATTCTAAAATGCCAAGACAATGAAGAGGCGAGAAGAATCATCGAAGATGGATACAATAGAGATTCTTTAGTTGTTGATGCGTTGATGAATATGTTGGAAAAAATTAAACACAAAAACCAGCAGGGAATTTAATCTACTAATTTAGGAACAAGCAGCAATAAATAAATAACAAGCTGAAAAGTAAATATGAGTCAAGTTTAGGATAGCCTGGGTCAAAGCACGCCGTAGCGCTCTCTTTAGAGAGGAAACGCCCCCACTGCACTGGTAAATTGTTGATAGCACGTCCCTCTCCCAAGATTCGACAACCCGTTGATTCTCTCGTGTGCAGCGAAAAGAACCCCAAACCACTCGTTTATACTCAATGCTCAAGATTATGAAGGAGGAAAATTAAAGAATTGGGGACTGTTTAGTTTTTAATAAAAAGCAATTGTATTTGGAAATTTGAGAGTTATTTAGAAGACGTCTGCTTTGTCTTTTTAAATAGAAGAGTAGTGTATTTTTTTGTGTGTTTAAAATGAACCAGTCTGCTCATATTTATAACTAAGATAAAGGCTCGAATCATTAACCCATCATCACCACTACCATAAAAATAGGAAAGTGGGTCTTTAGTAGCCGTTAATGGCTATTGAATAGGAAGGTTAGTTTTAAATCAATTGTTTTACCCAACAATCCTCCACATGATTTAAAACTTAGAAAATAAATTTTGAGAAAGTGATGAGCATATAATACCGTGTAATAGGTGTAGGTACCTTCCAGGTTTGAACCTCACTTAGTGTGAATGCACTACCACCTATAGGACAATAGAGACATGAATGTCTTGATCTAAATCCTTGTAGTTAGATGGCAACACACCACACACCACGGTAGGGGTGTCAATTTGGGACCCGACACGCAAACCCGACACGAACCTAACACGAAATTAATGGGTATGGGTTCAGGCTTCGTGGGTCCGGGTCGAAATTGGGTCGGACCCGACTAACCTGCCAATTAAATAGGTCGGGTCCGGGTCAACCTACTATGACCCGTTTAACCCGTCTAACCCGTTTGTGAATTTAAAAAAAAATTAAGTAAATAATTAATTGTAAGAAAAAAACAACAAACAAGAAATATCTTTACAACTCAAATGATAAAACCTCATTAATTATGTATTTGTTATTATTATGCATATCTTTTTGAATATTGTCCTCAAAATATGATTAGTATGTTATGCTATTTATGCAATTATGTCATTTCTTTTTGTATGTTATGAATTGTAATATTTTATATTGATCGAATAGTGTATGATTCTGAAAAAAATAAATTTATTCAGTTAAAAATATTAAATATATATTAAAATAATTTTATTAGACGGGTTAAGTGGGTCGGGTCTGGGTTACCTGTGAAATAAGCATGTCGGGTCCGGGTTCAAGATTCTCGACACGAATAATTAAACAGTCGGGTCGGGTCCGGCCTTGCTTTCGACACGCGAACCTCGCGAACCCGGACCCACGAACCCGGACCCAACCCAAATTGACACCCCTACACCACGGTATGAGTAAACATTGTGGTTCTATCAGTGGTGCGCTTTCCGGTCATGCACAGGAATCTTGTATCATGAACGTCATTAGGGAGTAGCCTACACCCCCACAGTGGCGACCCCACCACCACGTTCATTTAGGTGAATCCTCCAAGGGTGACTTGTGACCAACCACCCCGCAAAATTATGCCTTTGGATTCATAAAGAGATAATCTCAACCTCAAACGTCACATAAAGAGCACTAAACACCATGGGAATGGGACTCGGAAAATTTCCGCAATGATAAGTAATTTATTAAAATATTATGCTCTTCCAAGCCACCCCTTTACAGTTTCATTTGTACCCGTTGAACTTCGTTCATGGGATTGCCATACCTCCGAAGACGGGTTTCCACTGTGGTGACTTAATTAATAGGCTCAAATCCCATTCCCCTCGATGATTGTAAAACTTGCTGACGCGCTAGTCCCTTTGTGAGCGGATCCGCAATGTTGTTTTCAGACCTGACAAAATCCAAAGAAATAACACCATGAGAAATTAAATATCTAATTGATTTATGTCTCACAGTCAAGTGCCTTCTTTTCTCATTATAATTTTTGCTTTTAGCTCTAGCAATAGCAACTGTCACAATGTAAAGAAATAGGAGGAATAGGCTTAGGCAATAAAGGAATATCATTTAAAAAACTTTTAAGCCATTCAAATTTCCTCGAATACGCGGCATCTAAGGCAATTAACTCAGCCTCCATAGTTGACCGAGATATTACAGTCTGCTTAGCAGACTTCCATGGTATTGCTCCACCTGCCAGTGTGAATACATATCCACTAGTTGATTTTGTTTCTCCGAATCGCTGATCCACCTGCATCATCGTAGCCTTCTAAAACATCAGGAAAACCCTTGAAATTAATAACATAATCAATAGTCCCTTTTAAATGTTTAAATAATCTTTCCAATGCATCCCAATGGGAAGTATTAGGACTATGAGTGTATCTTGCTAATCTACCAACAACATACGCAATATCCGGTCTAGTATGATTTATCAAATGCAATAATGATCCAATAATTTGAGAATATTTATGTTGAGAAACACTAGCACCTTTGTTTTTTCTCAACTTACAAGCTGGATCATAAGGAGTAGATACCGGATTCACACTGGAATAATTAAATTTATTCAACAATTTTTCAATATAGTGAGATTGGGACAAAGAAATAGAATTTTCATTTCTAATTATCTTTATCCCTAAAATAACATCAACAGGACCAAGGTCTTTCATATCAAAATGATTAGACAAGAATTTTTTGGTAAATCACCATTTAAAAAGGCAGTTTTTACGTCCATTTGATGGATATCTAATTTATAAACAGAGGCAATTGCAATCAACATTCTAATCGTAGTGATCTTAGAAACAGGCGAGTAAGTATCAAAAAAGTCAATGCCAGGTTTTTGCTCAAAGCCCTTAACAACTAGTCTGGCCTTGTATTTTTCTATGGAACCATCAATCCTCAACTTTTTCTTAAAAATCCATTTACACCCAATTGGTTTACAACCAGGTGGTAGGTCCGTTAAAACCCAAGTTTTATTAATAAAAAGAGAGTTCATTCCATCATTAACTGCTTCTTTCCAAAATGGAGCATCTAAAGACAACATAGCATCATTATAGGTTTTATGGTCAACTTCAAGTAAAAGAGTATAAAAATCATCACCAAATTTTTTAGCTTTTCTATTCCTTTTACTTCTCCTAGGCTCAACAGGCTCATCATTAGAAATAGTAGGAGAAGAATCATGAACATTAGAGCTAGAATATGCACCAACAGGCCTAGACAATTTATCTTTCATAGGAAAAATATTTTCAAAAAATACAGCATCGCTAGATTCAATAATAATATTATTGGAAATTTCAGGAACTTCAGAATTAAACACCAAAAATCTATAAGTAGGACTATTTGAAGAATAGCCAACAAAAACACAATCAACAGTTTTGGGGCCTATTTTTCTTTTCTTAACAATATGAATATTAACCTTGGCTAGGCACCCCCACACTTTTAAAAATTTAAGAGTAGGTTTTTCATTCTTCCATAATTCATAAGGAGTTTTATCAGAATTTTTATAAGGAACTCTATTAAGAATCAAACAAGCAGAATATAAAGTTTCACCCCAACAATTTTTAGGTAAACCAGAACTAAGAAGCATTGCATTAACCATATCAAGAAAAGTCCAATTTTTTCTTTCTGCAACACCATTAGATTGGGGAGAATAAGAAGGTGTCACTTCATGCACAATACCATGTAATTTACAAAAATCAGCCATTTCATTAGAATCATATTCACCACCCCTATCAGAGCGAAGAATTTTTATGTTCTTTTCAAGCTGATTTTCAACTTCAGCTTTATATTCTTTAAACTTATCAAATAAATTACTCTTCGCATTAATCAAATAGACATAGCAATATTTTGAAAATTCGTCAATAAAAGTAATGAAATATTGATTACCACCACGGGTTAGGACATGATTGTTATCGCAAATATCACTATGAATTAATCAAAGAAACATGGTTTCTTTATCTACTGATTGATGCGGTCTTCTAGGTCTGCTTAGCTTGCACACAAATTTCACATTTTTCTTTCACATTAATAGAAGACTTGGGAATAAGATCTAAGTGCATCATTCTTTTCATTGTTCCAGAATTCACATGACCAAGCCTACCATGCCAATTATCACAACATTCAACATTAGCAATAGATAAAGAAGGATTCAAATTTTCATTACTAAAAGAAGGCATTACACTTAAACGAAATAAACCATCCAACATAAAACCTTTACCAATAAATTGACCATGTCTGGAAATTACAACTTTGTTGGATTCAAAAACAACTTTATAACCATTCCTAACTAATAAAGACGCACTAATCAAATTTTTCCTAATATGTGGAATATGACAGACACCATCTAGAGACAAGATTTTTCCGGACGACAAAGTTAACTGGACTTGGCCTTCTCCTAAGACTCGAGCCACACTCCCATTCCCCATGCTTATAGTTCTTGTGCCTGATACCTGATATGATAAAAAATAATTTTTATCAAATAAGACACATGAACATTAGCCCCGTGTCTATCCACGATCATTTGAGTTAAAAATAGTATTTAACTCTGGGTTACTAACAAAATACCTGTTAGCTGGGGAATCAGAGGCGGCCCCCACAGTCACCACATTAGCTTGTGGTTTAGAAGTCGGTGGGGGTTTGGACTGATTATTCTGGCCATGGCGGTGAAAACAGTTCTTGGCAATATGATTAGTCCTCCCACGCACTCCAACACCGAACTTGACTCCCATTTTTACCTTTGGGCATATTGTTATTGAATTTATTGTTACCAAATCCGCCATTAGCCTTTTTTGGTCCAGTTTTCTTGAAAAAGTTAGGCTTTGGTTTATGAGGATATTCAATAATTAAAGCCTTTGCTTGAAAAGCAGGTTTTTTGGACTGTTGGGAAGAACGATGTCTATCCTCAATTCTCAAAGCAACAAATAAATCTTCAAGAGAAAAATTTTCAGGCTTATGCTTAAGACCTCTAGCAAAATCAGACCAAGATGGTGGCAATTTTTTAATCAAAGAAGACACATAAACAGAATCACTTTGTTAGACCCCGTTTGCTTTCATATCATAAATAAGTTCTCAAATTCAATCAATTGGTCAGAAACACTTTTAGTATCAACCATTTGAAAATCTAACCAATCATCAATAGACACACGTTTGAGACATTTTTTGTCACGCCCCAAACGCGACGCGACGACGATCAATCACTTAAACGAAAATAACCCAATAGTCTAAAACCCATGATACTAAACTTCAAGTGAAAAGAGTCCAATGCAATGGAATTAAAATAAACCCAAGTACAAATTACATCTTAAGATCCATGGAATCCGAATTCAACCCAATAGATTATCCGAATTTAACTTACAAAATCAACTAGAAACAAAATGAAGAAATCCAACAACAATAAAAGTAAAAGGAGTGTCACTCCACATCAACGGAAGGAATTCAATCTGTGGTGGTAGGTTCGACGCGTCTTCAACGTAATCTTCATCTAAAGGTTAGAAAACAGGAGGGAGTGAGACAAAAATCTCAGCTGGATGGGGTGATCGTGTGCAAGTGTGGCGATATATATATATAGTTAACGCGAGAAAACAGCTTGTATGAAAACGCGCGTGAGGTATGATGCATGATTTCACACATAGCCCACAAGCATCGTGATAAATATATATTAAGTAATATATTTTTACGATTTTAAAAAAAGTTCGTGGTCACACAAGCACTATGATTCAAGCGGATGAAAGAGGATTGCGTCATCGATGTGTAGCGCCAATCCCATGCAAGACAATTAGTGGTTGCGTCTTGAAGTGTAGCGCCAACCCATGCATTACAAGTAGCGGTTTGCGTCATCAAGTGTAGCGCCAACCAAACGTTCCCGTTCAACTCCGAATCGTGTGGATCGACAAAATGATTCCTTCGTTCTTCCTTGTAACTCCCCGTTCATGATGGTCCAAGACCACACCTTATTGCTCCATAGGCAAAGACAAAATCCACGTTGGAGCTAGCAAGGCTCGGATTCGTCATAATCATGATTATACCTCAAGTACTACGACCCGCTTCCCTTGGACAAACTCCGTCCCTCGATTTGCGGGATTAGGGCGATGGGGCCGAAGAGTGGAATAGCGGCCCGAGCTGCCTTTCCATCCCCGACGTATCCATTCCGATCGTGAGCTCGACACACCAAGTTGACTCAGCAAGAAATTAAATACACGCGTTCGTAGTCAACCAGGCAGTCGAGTATATTGATTCGGGAAGCAGTTCATAAAAAGTTTTCAAAAATTTGCGTAAAGTAATTATGGCGTTGGTGGAGTTATTTGGATGAAGATGATTATCGGGAGGATAAGCAATCTTCGATATCTTGAAAGATTAGGTGGAAAATAAGTCCGTTATAGATTCGAAATCGCAACACGAGGAAGTCGCCCGCGATCGGGTTTTAATCGGTCAAGACGATCCGATAAGTCAAGTAGTTTTTGAGAAAATAAAATATTTTAATTAATAATTAAAGTCAGAGGGTCCAGGGCTGTTTTAGTAAATGAAAAATAATTTAAGTTAGGTCCTTGATAAAAAGAAAAATTTACAATTAGCCCCGTTTTGTAAAAACCAATACTTTTGGGGTTAAAAATTGAATAAATAAATATCCCGACCTTGAAAAATTATGAGGTCAGTTCCTAAAATCTCTAAATTGTTCAGAGATTCAGGTTTTTAAAGTTTTGAGATCGAGTTTTTTATAAAATTCTCACATTGGCCCCAAATTTGTTAAAATTGTCATTTTGGGCCTTAAGTTTAAAATAATCGGAACTCACAAACCGGGAGGGATTTTAATGTGATTCCAGTTGGAAAATGTCACTAAGGTTAATAGGATATTGGGACAAAAGCAGTTTTAAAAAGAAATAAGTTTAGGTCCCTTAACTTTTAAAAATCTCATTTTTGTCCCGTTTTGAAATAATTGCCTTTAAGGCTTTTAGGGGTCCAATTGTTATGAAATTTGAACCTTGGGTCTAAGATATAATTATGTTATAGTTAAATTAGTATTTCCAGGTGCATGGACTGCATAAGTCCTGGAAATTGTATCTTGGTCCTCAAGTTTAATCTTTTACAATTTGGTCCCTCAAATTTTATAAAATTACTTTCCAAGCTCTAAACACTTGGATTTTTGGAATACACTTAAAATATGTTATTTCCAGTCCCTTAAGAGTTAAAATTTCAAATTTTAAAATTAGGGTCTGGTACAGTTTCGAAAATTGCAAAATAGCCCTTAAACTTCTAGAATTTTACAATCTAGTCCTTGGGCTTTTAAGGGTTGATTTTATTTATCTAAAAACTCTTAAAACTTTATTAAAATGTCAAAACATAATTTTTGAACTTGAGTTCAGTCCCAAAAATCGAAAATTACAGAGGGGTCCCTTAAATTTTATTTTTCTTGCAATTAAGTCCACCAACTTTCCATTTTTGCATTTTAAGTCCAAAAGTTGAAATTTAATCAATTATGCTCGACTTGTCCAGGTTATAAATCATTCAAAACATAGATTTCAAGAGTCATACACATACATATCCTTCTCATACAAAATTTCATCAAATATAACAATAAAATGTGCATGTATGCCCTATTTTTCGATAAATCGCATTTTTGAGCAACACTTGAGAATTTTTCCAACTTGATACAAGAAAATAGTATGCAATACATAATATATATCTCAAGTGCTCAATAACAAAATACTACATGCATATTTTCAATTTAAAACACCTAGAAGTTGAAAGAATTTTTCCACCCACCTCGTAGTAGTTTCTCGGGTTGATCTAAAATGTGGTCTTCTTCCTTGAATCAACTTCTTGACTAAAACTCTTGAAGATCAGCCCCTAAATGGTATCCAAACCATATTTTGGTGTTAAAATTAAAGTCTCAAGTCTAAAGAAAATATACTAGTACCAAATGGTTACTACTCACCTTAATATCTTCAAGTAGTCTCAAAAATGGAAATTTTCCTTCAAGCCTCTAACCTCCACTTGAGATGATGTAGGTCAGCCCCTAAACTCCAAAAATTTATATTCTTGAGTCAAAAATTAATTCTTCATGTTGTCAAGAGAAAAATACTAAAACCATAATTTTCTCACCTTAATAATATGTAATCTTGAATTTCCTCTTCAAGCTTGTAGTCAAATCTAGGTCTCTAATTCTTCAAGAATTTTCTCTAGGAGTACCTCAACAAGAAGGATTCAACATCATTAAATGGTGAAGGTATAAGGTTGAGGATTGGAGAAAAAAATAGAGTTGGGAGAAATGAAGATATTCTTACCTTATGCTTGAAGAATTTGATCATTTAGAGAGGAAGGAAAATGGAAGCAAGTCTTGTGTTTTTATGATAATTATGAAATGAATAATATTGGTAGATAAAGAAAAAAAATAACAAAAATGATTGATTCCCCTAAGATAAGGAGCCAAAAGTTGGAGGGAATAATAATCATGGTGTTGGTATTTTTATTTATTAGAATTTGGTGGAAAGAAAAGTTTGTCCATCCTTTAAGCATGTGACCAAAAGTTGAGAGAAAAATATATATATATATATATATGTAAATATATATATACATATATAATTGTAGGTCTTGAAAAGAATATGAAACAACCTCCCCATTTATGGTAATTTTCGAAATTTTTAAAAATATAAAAAAAATATATTTTTTTTTTTAAAAAAAAATTGATTGGGAAATTGGTTGGGATGAATTATAGAATAAGATGAAATATTAGGATAAGGATTGGAATGTACTCCTAAATTGTTGGAGGTCTAATATTCCTAAAGTAGTAGTCATTCGATCAAGTATTAATACTAGAGGAAGAATATAAAATTGTTAAGCTCGAAAATGAGGAAGACGTAATTGACGTTGGAAGAAATGATTAAAAGTCGGGTCGTATTTTATTAATAACGGTTCGTGTTACTAAACCAAATAAATAAATCACTGCATAACGTCGTATCTCACGTCGTGAAAATTCGGCGTCACATTCACCCTTCCTTAAAAGAATTTGGTCCCCAAATTCTCTTCCTACAAATAATTCCTTCCAAATTATAGATGAGATTCATACTTATTGTATCTATTCATGAAAGATCTATCACATCCTCAATATCAAAACTTAGGGGCCTAGAGGCGCTTATATTCGATCCAAGTTCCCATCAGTCAATTTCGAATAATCATTTAAAAATATTTCTAACAACTTTAGTGGTACTCAAAACTTCTTGTCATCACCTTGTAATACACACTATTCATAGTATCCCTTTCATGTGATCCATAACATTTGCACCACTATTCGATTATCACTTAACTAATCATTTCTACTCCACATTTCATTCTAATGTACTATTCCCATAATTATTATCTCGAAACATACTTCTCCTAATCCAATCCAGAATATATCATTGCTTGTCACAGTTAGTCAATATTTCATTTACCTATGAAAGTGATACTCGTTATAATAGATTCGATTTAACTAAATAGTCGATACCTATTCATATCGTCGTATATTTCCTCGAACAATTGGTAGTAGATTTCATCGCTAAAAGTGCAAAATCAACCCAAAATTTCCACCCATCAACATATAATAGTCGAGACTTGAAAATCTTTAATAAGTCATTTCCATAGATAATCATAGGAGTTGCTCATACTAAAATACTAATAGCAATTTAAATTTCCCATATCCATAAGGACTTTCATTATTCCAGATAAAGTCACTCTTCTTAAATACCTCATATAAAGTACGAGTGTCCATTCCATCATTAGTTATTCAATACTTAAATAATCGACAACTAAGTCACATTCAACTAACTTAATTAATCAACCACTTTAAATATCAGATAAGTGTCTAAATCACAATAATAGTCACAATAATACTAGATAATCATCATCCAAAAATAGTTCGTAACTTAGACATTATAACTTACGAAATACTTAGTTGCGGCATCCAATCGAGGTCTTATAATATTCACATTCTTAATGTATCTTATCCGTGATACCCAAACTGCTAGTTAGATTCCCGCACTTAAGCTTGTACATGGATTTGGGATGAATAAAGCAAAGGCATCATCGGTAAATCATACTTAGTCATTCCCATACTATTATTCTCCAAAGTAATATCATTAGGTATCTAGATTCCACAATATATCATATAACCAGATCATATACTGTCAAGTGATGAACTTATATCCTTCAATTCTCATCATATCATGGCATTATAACCTTCAAATCAAGAAATTTCTAAACACCTAACGCCCAAACCGAGGGATATTTGGGTATGTTAGCACTATGACAACCCAAAAGAGTTCAAAAGGTCGTCCAAGATTTAACTTAGGTCATCTAGTAGCGGTACCCAATCCAAGGTCAGAGGAACCTATCCTGGGTCAGCTCGGTGTAAGTTTCCTCCTTACAAACCGAGCTCGATACCATAAGCATCACGCGCCAAACGCGACGCGACGACGATCAATCACTTAAAACAAAATAACCCAATAGTCTAAACCCATGATACTAAACTTCAAGTGAAAAGAGTCCAATGCAGCGGAATTAAAATAAACCCAAGTACAAATTACATCTTAAGATCTGGCGGAATCCGAATTCAACCCAATAGATTATCCGAATTTAACTTACAGTCCAAATAGAAACAAAATGAAGAAATCCAACAACAATAAAAGTAAAAGGAGTGTCACTCCACATCAACGGAAGGAATTCAATCTGTGGTAGGTTCGACGTCTTCAACGTAATCTTCATCTAAAGGTTAGAAAACAGGAGGGAGTGAGACAAAAATCTCAGTGGATGGGGTGATCGTGTGCAAGTGTGGCGATATATATATATAGTTAACGCGAGAAAACAGTTGTATGAAAAACGCGTGAGGTATGATGCATGATTTCACACATAGCCCACAAGCATCGTGATAAATATATATTAAGTAATATATTTTTTGAGTTTTAAAAAAATAGTTCGTGGTCACACAAGCACTATGATTCAAGCGATAAAGAGGATTGCGTCATCGATGTGTAGCGCCAATCCCATGCAAGACAATTAGTGGTTGCGTCTTCAAGTGTAGCGCCAACCCATGCATTACAAGTAGCGGTTGCGTCTTGAAGTGTAGCGCCAACCAAACGCGTTCCGTTCAACTCCTAATCGTGTGGATCGATAAAATGATTCCTTCGTTCTTCCTTGTAACTCCCGTTCATGATGGTCCAAGACTGTCACCTTATTGCTCCATAGGCAAAGACAAAATCCACGTTGGAGCTAACAAGGCTCGGATTCGTCATAATCATGATTATACCTCAAGTACTACGACCCGCTTCCTTGGACAAACTCCGTCCTCGATTGCGGGATTAGGGCGATGGGGCCTAAGAGTGGAATAGCGAGCCGAGCTGCCGGTTCCATCCCCGACGTATCCATTCCGATCGTGAGCTCGACACACCAAGTTGACTCAGCAATAAATTAAATACACGTTCGGGTAGTCAACCAGCAATGAGTATATTGATTGAAATAGCCATTCAAAAAGTTTTCGAAAATTTGCGTAAAGTAATTATGGCGTTGGTGGAGTTATTTGGATGAAGATGATTATCGGGAGGATAAGCAATCTTCGATATCTTGAAAGATTAGGTGGAACATAAGTCCGTTATAGATTCGAAATCGCAACACGAGGAAGTCGCCCGCGATCGGGTTTTAATCGGTCAAGACGATCCGATAAGTCAAGTAGTTTTTGAGAAAATAAAATATTTTAATTAATAATTAAAGTCAGAGGGTCCAGGGCTGTTTTAGTAAATGAAAAATAATTTAAGTTAGGTCCTTGATAAAAAGAAAATTTACAATTAGCCCCGTTTTTGTAAAAACCAATACTTTTGGGGTTAAAAATTGAATAAATAAATATCCCGACCTTGAAAAATTATGAGGTCAGTTCCTAAAATCTCTAAATTGTTCAGAGATTCAGGTTTTTAAAGTTTTGAGATCGAGTTTTTTATAAAATTCTCACATTGGCCCCAAATTTGTTAAAATTGTCATTTTGGGCCTTAAGTTTAAAATAATCGGAACTCACAAACCGGGAGGGATTTTAATGTGATTCCAGTTGGAAAATGTCACTAAGGTTAATAGGATATTGGGACAAAAGCAGTTTTAAAAAGAAATAAGTTTAGGTCCCTTAACTTTTAAAAATCTCATTTTTGTCCCGTTTTGAAATAATTGCCTTTAAGGATTTTAGGGGTCCAATTGTTATGAAATTTGAACCTTGGGTCTAAGATATAATTATGTTATAGTTAAATTAGTATTTCCAGGTGCATGGACTGCATAAGTCCTGGAAATTGTATCTTGGTCCTCAAGTTTAATCTTTTACAATTTGGTCCCTCAATTTTTATAAAATTACTTTCCAAGCTCTAAACACTTGGATTTTTGGAATACACTTAAAATATGTTATTTCCAGTCCCTTAAGAGTTAAAATTTCAAATTTTAAAATTAGGTCTGGTACAGTTTCGAAAATTGCAAAATAGCCCTTAAACTTCTAGAATTTTACAATCTAGTCCTTGGGCTTTTAAGGGTTGATTTTATTTATCTAAAAACTCTTAAAACTTTATTAAAATGTCAAAACATAATTTTTGAACTTGAGTTCAGTCCCAAAATCGAAAATTACAGAGGGGTCCCTTAAATTTTATTTTTCTTGCAATTAAGTCCACCAACTTTCCATTTTTGCATTTTAAGTCCAAAAGTTGAAATTTAATCAATTATGCTCGACTTGTCCAGGTTATAAATCATTCAAAACATAGATTTCAAGAGTCATACACATACATATCCTTCTCATACAAAATTTCATCAAATATAACAATAAAATGTGCATGTATGCCCTATTTTTCGATAAATCGCATTTTTGAGCAACACTTGAGAATTTTTCCAACTTGATACAAGAAAATAGTATGCAATACATAATATATATCTCAAGTGCTCAATAACAAAATACTACATGCATATTTTCAATTTAAAACACCTAGAAGTTGAAAGAATTTTTCCACCCACCTCGTAGTAGTTTCTCGGGTTGATCTAAAATGTGGTCTTCTTCCTTGAATCAACTTCTTGACTAAAACTCTTGAAGATCAGCCCCTAAATGGTATCCAAACCATATTTTGGTGTTAAAATTAAAGTCTCAAGTCTAAAGAAAATATACTAGTACCAAATGGTTACTACTCACCTTAATATCTTCAAGTAGTCTCAAAAATGGAAATTTTCCTTCAAGCCTCTAACCTCCACTTGAGATGATGTAGGTCAGCCCCTAAACTCCAAAAAATTTATATTCTTGAGTCAAAAATTAATTCTTCATGTTGTCAAGAGAAAAATACTAAAACCATAATTTTCTCACCTTAATAATATGTAATCTTGAATTTCCTCTTCAAGCTTGTAGTCAAATCTAGGTCTCTAATTCTTCAAGAATTTTCTCTAGGAGTACCTCAACAAGAAGGATTCAACATCATTAAATGGTGAAGGTATAAGGTTGAGGATTGGAGAAGAAAAATAGAGTTGGGAGAAATGAAGATATTCTTACCTTATGCTTGAAGAATTTGATCATTTAGAGAGGAAAATGGAAGCAAGTCTTGTGTTTTTATGATAATTATGAAATGAATAATATTGGTAGATAAAGAAAAAAAATAACAAAAATGATTGATTCCCCTAAGACAAGGAGCCAAAAGTTGGAGGGAATAATAATCATGGTGTTGGTATTTTTATTTATTAGAATTTGGTGGAAAGAAAAGTTTGTCCATCCTTTAAGCATGTGACCAAAAGTTGAGAGAAAAAAAAATATATATATATATATATGTAAATATATATATACATATATAATTGTAGGTCTTGAAAAGAATATGAAACAACCTCCCCATTTATGGTAATTTTCAAATTTTTAAAAATATAAAAAAATATATATTTTTTTTTTTAAAAAAATTGATTGGGAAATTGGTTGGGATGAATTATAGAATAAGATGAAATATTAGGATAAGGATTGGAATGTACTCCTAAATTGTTGGAGGTCTAATATTCCTAAAGTAGTAGTCATTCGATCAAGTATTAATACTAGAGGAAGAATATAAAATTGTTAAGCTCGAAAATGAGGAAGACGTAATTGACGTTGGAAGAAATGATTAAAAGTCGGGTCGTATTTTATTAATAACGGTTCGTGTTACTAAACCAAATAAATAAATCACTGCATAACGTCGTATCTCACGTCGTGAAAATTCGGGGCGTCACATTTTTCAGCAGTACCATAACGATAATCAAGTGCATTCCACAATTCAAGTGCAGATTTGATATGTGAAAAAATATGATAAATACTATCAGACAAAGCACTCAAAATTCTACCATGACAAAGAATATCCTTATCAGCAAGGTCATCAATTTTGTCACTAGACTCTTTAGTAGTGTCTTTGCTAGTAGGGGTCTCAGAAGACTCAGTAGCAGAGCTTTCACCATTTTCTTTAAGACCATTCAAAATCACAGAAAATAATCCTAGTTCAGTCAACCAGAATTTCATTTGTTGTTGCCAACACAAAAAGTTTTTTCCTTCAAAATTTCCAGGCTTGCTAGACAATGACTTAAGAAAATCCATGTTCGGAAAGTAGCAAATAATCCTAAATTAATAGAATTAATCGAATTTTCCTCTCTAAACTTGTTGGAAAAAATTAAACACAAAAACCAACAGGGAATTTAATCTACTAATTTAGGAACAAGCAACAATAAATAAATAACAAGCTGAAAAGTAAATATGAGTCAAGTTTAGGATAGCCTGGGTCGAAGCAAGCCGTAGCGCTCTCTTCAGAGAGGAAATGCCCCCACTGCACTGGTAAATTATCGATAGCACGTCCCTCTCCCAAGATTCGACAACCCGTTGATTCTCTCGTGTGCAGCGAAAAGAACCCCGAATCACTCGTTTATACTCAATGCTCAAGATTATGAAGGAGGAAAATTAAAGAATTGGGGACTGTTTAGTTTTTAATAAAAAGCAACTGTATTTGGAAATTTGAGAGCTATTTAGAAGACGTCTGCTTTGTCTTTTTAAATAGAAGAGTAGTGTATTTTTTTGTGTGTTTAAAATAAAAGCAATACTCCTAATCCTCGATTATTTATTAGTTGTTTTAGTACACAAACTTATAAATGATGGGGATACTTTTAACACAACAAACGATACTTTTTTAACAAAAGGTGATACTTTTAACACAAACAACGATACTTTTTAAAATACAGTGATACTCTAATGATCTCATATTTCTGAAACTGGCAACAAAAAGCTCGAACATTACAAATGTGCTTATTCACAACCACACCAACTTACAAAATGTCAAAACAACTTTCTGTCATCTTCCCAACAAATCATACAACCAAAAAAGATAGACCAAAATACTATTTAATACCTATCAATGTAACTTGCACCAAACTAATTTATACATGCATAAAAATTAGAAACAATTCTTCTCTTTCATTCTCTACCGAGCCCTATACATACATCAATCAGCTTGTTGATTTATAAATTCAGTTGCTTCCTTCTCAACTTGCACTCTTAATTCATTCCACCGGCTGAGAACAATTCTTGCGCAATAAGAAGCCCTTAATTTGCGTCGTTCACCAACCTTCAATGAAAACAAGATAAAACTAAGGTAAAATAAATATTTTTACGTGCATTAAGAAAACACCTGGAAATTTAATCTAATCTAATTTGCATTGTTCACCAATCTAGTCTAATTTTATAACCAACAAAACCATTAATACCTTACGCAAATCTGGTTCTGAGTAAACAAGCCCTTGGAAATTTTCCATGTGGTGCAATAAGAAAACACCACAGTCAATGTTGGCTAGTTTTCTTTGCCATGGAAATTTGACATTCTCAAATACATATTTTGCAACATCATCAGCCTTAGGGTGATTTTTCTCCTTCAAGAAAATGCGCATTTCTCTTTCTTTGAAAAAAAAAAAGAAAAACACAATCTTTGAGTATCATCGATACTTTTCATATGAAAAGTGATACTTTTCACTTCAAAGTATAACAAATAATGACTAATACTTTTCAAGTGAAAAGTGATACTTCTCATATGAAAAGTGATACTTTTCACTTAAAAGTGATACTTTTTACTTCAAAGTATTACAAATAACTAGTATTCCACCCGTGCGATGCACGGATCATAGAAAAATATTAATTATTTAGATATTTTGGGATCGACTTTATACTTAAGTGGTAGAAGATTGTACTGTTAGGACTCATGGCAATTGATACGGTTTACTATCACATAAGAATGGATAGAATTTTGAGATCAACTTTGTGCTTAAATGGTATAAGTTTGTATTGTCAAAGTATTAATAAATAATTAAAATTTAAAGACAAATACTGAATTAAAGAATAGAACAATAAATCCTAAGACTACATCAAAAATCTTATTAAAGAAATAAAAATAATGGATGTACAAATTATAAAGTAAGCAAAAACAAAAAAAAATATTAAAAACTGATTTATCATACCATTTATCGTATCTAAAAGGAGAAAATAATATTGGTTATAAAATATTTTTCATAGACACTTAAAAAATAATACATGGGAATTACTATTATTATTATTATTAGGTATCTTTATTAAATTTTCCCATGTATTATTTTTTAAGTTTCTATGAAAAATATTTTATAACCAACATTATTTTCTCCTTTTAGATACGATAAATGGTATGATAAATTAGTTTTTAATTTTTTTTGTTTTTACTTACTTTATAATTTGTAAATCAATTATTTTTATTTCTTTAATAAGATTTTTGATGTAGTCTTAAGATTTATTGTTCTATTCTTTAATTCAGTATTTGTCTTTAAATTTTAATTATTTATTAATACTCTGACAATACAAACTTCTACCATTTAAGCACAAAGTTGATCTCAAAATTTTATCCATTCTTATGGGATAGTAGACCGTATCAATTGCCATGAGTCCTAACAGTACAATCTTCTACCACTTAAGTATAAAGTCGATCCCAAAGTATCTAAATAATTAATATTTTTCTATGATTCGTGCATCGCACGGGTGGAATACTAGTATTACTAAAAACTGATTTATCTAAAATAGAAGGAATTAAAAAAAAGGACCAAAATTTATGCCCAACAACAACTGATTCAATATAATAAGAAATAAAGACCCAATTTCTATTGCTATTGTTTCCAGCTGCACCAAACTTATCTACATTGAAGGTAAAAATATTTTCTAATATTGTATTTAAAAAATAAGAAAACTGACCATTTGTTGGGTTGCTCCTCTTCTGTCACTTGCTAGAGATTACAATTAAAATCTGGTAAACTACATTTTCCTTTTGCTCCTTCAATTCAGACTATATCGTTATGTGTACATTGGTGAAACTGAATATCCTGAAATCAAATAATAGTAGGGAAAATGTTGCTTCAAAAATGGTTGGAAAACTTTAATAATTAATTTGGATTTGAGTTTATATAATGAGACAGATGAAAAATGAAATGACTTTTGAAAGTTGTAATTGGAATATGCTAAATACATCATTCACAATAACATACAATTAACTTCTTGTTGATTGATTAACATACCATAATCGAAAATCAAATAAAAAGATTTGAGAATTTTGAAATCGATAACTAACGAAAATAAAAATTTAGGCGGACATACCTCTATGTCACAAAAGACTGAACTAAAGATTTCCCAGATTTTTCTCATGTGCAGGTATTCATAAAAGACAACCAGTCGGAGAGCTGAAAATAGGATTACAGCCTTTAACTATGCTAACATCAGAGGCATTTTGCAGATTTGCTATATTTTTAGCACTTTTAAATTTGTTGTGAAATGAGAACTATTTATAACTGAATAATAAAGAAAGAAAAAAGATGAGAAAAAAAAAGAATCATTTAGTAGTTTTATATACCCAAGAGCCAAGAGGCATAAATTAATTTAAATTCTTATATTACCAAAACCAAAGCTGGATTTTAATTTCTTACATAGATTAAGGTAAAAGGCAGTCTCGGTTATTGAGAAATCACATAGTTTAATGCACAGTTAATTATTTTTAAATTTGAATTTGAACTTCTTTCATTGAACTTGATGCATTTCAGATTGCTTTTTTATTGTTGTTTGCCAAAGTGGGTGCATCAATTTAAAAAAAAGTTATGTTACTTGAGTTTATGAGGCCGTTAGATTTTAATTTGTGTCAGACACTTTAATTTGTAAGCTGCAGGATCTATGAAGTCTTTAAATTTTAATTATATTTTTTATTTTTTTCCTTGTTCAAGACTTACCATAATTAGAAATGTGATTTTGGCGGGATTTTTCCTTTTTTGGCAACTATCTTGCTTTTATATATATATATATATATATATATATATAGATGAGTAATACTTTTCAAGTGAAAAGTGATATTTTTCATATGAAAAGTGATACTTTTCACTTCAAAGTATTATAAATAATGAGTAATACTTTTCAAGTGAAAAGTGATACTTTTCACTTCAATGTATTACAAATAATAACATGAAAACTGACATCAATAATAACATCAACTAAATAATTTACCACCAATTTTGCTAGACTAATATAGTCAGGAGCAACATCTTCATTATGCACCAAATTATCCAAATATTGCACTTTTCCATCAACAAAGTTGATGACAACACAGATATAATATTGCATGTAGCAAGTTGGCACAAAAATCTGCATTTTTAAGAAGAAAATCAGGACAAAAATCTGCATTTTATAAGAAGAAAAGCTAAATTCCAAAGCAAAACATGAAAGATATTCTTACGAAATCCATGGTCGAGGTCTCGGCTGTTTCCACTTGAGATCCAATGAATCCAGCAATCTCTCAAATTTTTACTGTTATCCTGCCCTTTATCTCCAATGAAAAGCTTTTCAAGGTACATCTGTTGCAGAAGTGTGATACTTTTAAGATTAAAATCAATACTTTTAAAGCATAAAATGACACTTTTAAATAAAACTTACAGAATGTTGAGCATGGAAGTAAAAACAGTTCGTTGCTGGTCTTTTGTTAAGCAACATAGCCCATGTGTCTATGATGCTTATGTGGATCATCATTGAATTGTGCAATGTCATGATGCCATCGTTAAATGCAATATAAAAACCCCCAGCATGTGCAAAAGCGTTTGAACTTAAAATTAAAAATAATTAATAAAACAAGAAAATGGATTTTGAACTGGAAATTAAAGGTAATTTATAAAAACAATTTACTTACTCGATAAATTTTTCGTGATTGAAAAAGCAATAATCAATAATATCTTGCTCCTTCCTGCGCAAGAATTTGAGGCTGCTCTTGTGTTTTTTCATGAAAATGGACTTGAATTCAGCCTTTGGATCAATATGCCATGGTTCGTCCATTATTCTAGCATCCTCTCTTGCTTCTTCATCCCCAACTTCTTCGCCAACTTCTTCACCACCTTCTTCACCAACTTCTTCCCCCACTTGTTTGCCTAAATCTTCCTCTTCTTCACCAGCTTTTTCAGAACTAACCTCCAGGGTAAGGAGCTCAAAATTTGGCATTTGAGTACAAATTCTTCATCAATTTAAAGTTTTCAATGACTTTGTCAATCATTTCGTGCACCTTCGAAGTCCGAGAAGAATCGGGCTTTGAGATTGACGAAAAGCGGAGATGAAACTGTATCTTTCTTCTCTTGCTTCTCTTACGTCATCTCATTTTTCAATTTTCTGAACTCGTCCATATGGAATTGTGTCACAAGATTAAAATTTCTCTTGCACATCAAAAAAACCTTATGAACATTATACAAAAATAAGAAGAAATATGTTAATATTTGACATGAAAAGTGATACTTTTCACTTCCAAGTATTACAGTGATTAGTAATACTTTACAAGTGAAAAGTGATACCTTTTAAGTAAAAAATGATACTTTTCACATGAAAAGTGATACTCTTCCCTTCAAGTAAAAACTGATACTTTAAATAAACTTACATCCCTAGCCAGCTTCTCCACCTCGTCATCGTCGAGCTCCTTCCCCTTTGGTAGTTTCAAATTTATATATTCATCATCACCAACTTGAACATCTTCTTGTTCATCCTCTTCATCTGCTTTTTTCCCAACCTTCTCTTTCTCAGCCCTATTTTTTCTACCTATCTCATTTTTTCCTACCGCCTCTTTCTCAACCGTGCATTTATTCCTCGAGCAAATAGGGTATATATCTGTTACCCATTCACCCTGCCCTAGCACAACAATAGAGCTTTCTTGCTTTATTCTTTTCCTCGATTTATCGGGGTCCAATGAGATATCGGTAGTGTGGATGGTTCACGTTTCCCCGCCACTTCAATCTATGGAAATACAAAAACAATAAAACCAAAACACACCCACCGATGTATTTAGCTGGGGTTCCTATTGTATTTGTCCACCCCTCGTGCACAACGTTTTAAAACATACGAACACCAATCATAATCTCCTATTTTCTCCACATCAATGACTGATCTAATTGCATGCAAGTCGACTTTTCGATTCGTCCTCGGAGTCAAAAAAGAAGATAAGCAGTAAATAACAAAAAGGCGCTTAAAGTCATCGCCACCATCTACCAACCTACTCTCAATCACATTCTTAACCTTATACACCAAACATTCCCCGTCGATTTCGTACTTCTCCTTCAACTCACCAATCAACCCAATATACTCTCCCCGATCCAATTCCAGAACATCATTCCCAACTTTCTTGGGCAATAAAAAAAGATCACATATGTCATCTGATGTGACAACAAAACTCGTATTGTCGAACTTCAACAACCGACTGGTACCATTAAAATTCTTTACCAGATTTTTAACAATAAGCATAGGAAATGTTGAATCGATCACGAAAACTCAAAGAAACCTCCAAATCCTATCTCGACAACATCGCCTTTTGTCGATCAGGCAATTTTTTCAGAAACTCACATAAATCTTGAGGTTTACATTGGCTGATGAAGTCTCTGCAACACATAAAGAGTGATACTTTTAATAGTATTAATATGCAAACTGATATGAAAAGTGATACTTTTAATATAAAAAGTGATACTTTTAATACAAAAAGTGATACTTCTATATGAGAGTATGTTAAAAGTGATACTCAGTTATGTGATACTTTTAACTGGAAAAGTGATACTTTTAACACAGAAAGTGGTACTTTTCACATGAAAAGTGATACTTCTATATGAAAGTATTTCTCATAACACAGAAAATATCTTCAAAGTGATACTCAGTTAAGTGATACTTTTAATACATAAAGTGATACCTTTAACATGAAAAATGATACTTCTATATGAAAGTATGTTAAAAGTGATACTCAGTTATGTGATACTTTTAACACAGAAAGTGATACTTTTCACATGAAAAGTGATACTTCTATATGAAAGTATACTTTTAATACAGAAAGTGATACTTTTAACACATAAAGTGATACTTTTAATACAAAAAGTGATACTTTTAACACATAAAGTGATACTTCTATATAAAAGTATGTTAAAAGTGATACTCAGTTATGTGATACTTTTAACAGGAAAAGTGATACTTTTAACACAGAAAGTGTTACTTTTATCATAGAAAGTGAAACTTCTATATGAAAGTATTTCCATAACACAAAAAATATGTTAAAAGTGATACTCAATTATGTGATACTTTTAACACAGAAAGTGATACTTTCAACACAAAAAGTATATTATATTAGTTTGCCAAACATATATGGCGCCTTATGAAAAAAGGCATCATCATGCCTTTAAAATTTTCTAATAAGCGTGCATTATGAAAAAAAGGCACAATCATGCCTTTAAATTATTTTGTAATCTCGTGCCTTATGAAAAAAATAAGGCACGATCGTGCATAATTTTTTTAAAAAAATATTGTGACATGATCTTGCTCAAATTATTGTTTTTCTAAAAAAATGAGGCACTATATTTGTGTTATTATTAATTATCCAAATCCTATTGTACAAGTTCAGTGGGCTTGGAAGAGGAAATTTTTTCAGTTGACAAAGGCGAAGTTGAACATTTGTGAAAATATCTGTGTAATCCGTAACAACACTATATTGTGTGGGGTTCATACTTCATACTTGATTCCTGTCAAAATATTAAAAAAATATTAAAAGTTCTTTAAAAAAAATAAATACTCATGTCATACAAATGATGATTCGAAAAATATATACTAGTAAGATAATAAAAATAGATGTAGAATATTATAATTACATTATATATATTTTAGAAAATGGTGAGTTAGTGGGCTAGCTCGGTTAACCTGCGGGCTAGCTCTAACAGGCTTTGGGCTAAATGGTTCGGGCCAAAAATGCCTAATTTAAATGGGCCAAATATCTAAGTCCTAACGAACTTTTTTTCCGGCTTAAATGGGTCAGCCGTACGAATTGTGGCTTGTTTAACATCTCTAAGCAGACACACCCTAAGAATATGTCCTTTAAGTGATTATTTATAATTTTCGTTATATTTGATGAGATTTTGATTTTGTATACAATAAATTAGTGCAAAAAGTGTGGACAGTGTGTTCAATATTATATAGTTTTTTAAATTTATTTTACCAATGTGACGTCTTTGTGTTGCTTTAATTAGGAACCGTCATGCCCCCGGAGCATAGCTCAACTAGTAAAGGACTTGGGTAATGTAATGTCTGCTTGCTGGCATCCACAGTGAGGTTGTTCGAATCCCTCTGGTAACGATTTACAGGGTGGAGGAGAACTTCTTGTGTGGTGACTCAGTCTTCAGCAGCCTAAGGACTCTGACTAGTTGAGGCATAACCCGCGTTTCACATTCTCCACGAAACTCTAGGACAAGAACAGTGGGAACCCTCAGGGATGGGGTTCATCCTTTTTCTAATTAGAAACCGTCATTAGTTGCATTTAAATATAAAAAATTCATTGAAGGCGAATAATTCCATTTATTGCATCAAAAAGTCAAATGCTAGTTAAAAAGTTATTAAATAAGTAGTTTCCAGCTCTATGTTATTTATGATTGACAATATCCATTTTTTATGTCTCAATTTCTCGGCTTTGCCAGATTAATCATAGGTCCGAGAACCTTTGTCTCTAGGGTTTTCAATGAATGTAAATTTCGGTTGAATTGACAATAATTGTGGAATTAATTATAGCAAAAATTAGAATGCGGTACTTGCCATAATATATTGTGGATACAGTATGTTTATAATATCGATGAAAATAAGCTTCTAAGTTAAAATATCGATATATGAGATTTACTACAATTTTTTAAATGAAATCTCTCTCTCTCTCTCTCTCTCTCTATATATATATATATATATATATATATATATATATGGGAAGATTCAAATGGGACACCCCGCCTTATATGAGACAGTGAGGATTTATCCAAGTCATTGAATATTGCAATTAAGGGTCCAGATTTAATGGCTAATATTTATATTAATAATTATTAATTATAAGTAGTAATGGCATAATAGACAAATTAAGAAAATAACCAACCACCAAGTCAAACGTTCCTAAATTATAGGAAGTGATAAACACAAAATAATGGCAAAAAAATCTTACCAAAATCAAACCCAATAGAGCCCAAAAAAATGGCAGATAATACCGAAAATTTCAAACCCATGTAGTCAACGTTTCCTAAATTGTAGGATGCAATTCAATACACATTGAAATAAATATATATTACAGTGAAATTTCGATTTTTATACAAAGGAACATGCCCTAACCGCATTTTATAATATTAAAGTGAATAAACAATATTATTTGGAAGGATTAAATACGTTCTTATCGACTTAGTATGTATACTGTATATAATCCTAAATTATTTGGAAGGATTAAAAATGTTCTTACTTTTTTGTATAAAATAAATGCACTTCAATACACAGTGAAATAAATATATAGTACAGTAAAATTTTGACATTTATACAATACAACGCTCTTAACCACACAGTAACGTTAAAGTGAATAAATAGTATTATTTGGAAGGATTAAACACGTTCGTATTGACTTAGTATGTACACTGTATATCATCCTAAATTATTTGGAAAGATTAAACACGTTCTAGTACAACATTCTAATACTAATTACACAGTAAAACTGCACTAATTATACAACATTGTAATACTATGCACGCATTAAAACTGCACTAATTATACAATATTCTAATACTATATACGCAGTAAAACTGCACTAATTATACAACATTCACAAATTCTTGACAACACGACTGCTCCTTCTCCTTTTCTTAGGCTGAGCATTTGCTTCCCCAACTATTCGTACCACCAAGCTGTCTTTTTGTTGTCCTCTAGCCATCTTCACAAATTAGCAACTGCAATTAGGAAGACAAAGAAAATACCATCATTCCAATTCAACAAAATGCAATGATAAAAATACAGTAAAATTATTCCAACACTACACAAATATTTGATGACAAAATACATTAAAATTGTATTATACAACTACAATTGAAGTTAAACTATGTTGAAGACATACACAAAAATGTACTGCACTAAATAACAAATTTGTATTAAATAACCACTAAAACTCAACTAAGAATACAGTAGAATAATATCCAAAAAAATCGAAGTCGAAAGTCAAATACACAAGCCCAACCATGAAATTACTAGAAATCGAAATCTCCAGAAAAATCGAATATAGCTAAACCATAGAAACTACACAAACTACTTCTAAAAATATTTTCAAGATTTGGGTTAAAATTACATAACCAGAATAGAGCGGTCCAATCTTGCAGACCTTCTAGACCATTCGCTAGGTTCCGTCAAACTTTTTGACTCGGTACCTTTCTTCCCTCCCTTCTTCGAATCCCACTGCCATTTTTCTAGGCTTTGGTAATTGAGGAGCAGAGAGGCGTATAAAATGAATCAGGAGGAATACGAGTTTTTCTTCTGCGGGCTTCAGAGTCCCTGGATACTCTACGGACGTTTGTTTTCCGTGAAGAAATCTGGGGGATCTTCTTATAACCACCCCCTTCTAAACACGGAACCAAAAAGGGTAAAAGAAAACTTACCTTCTACACTCAAAAATAAAAGACATATATGCCCTTAATTAAAAATTCAAAAATAAATAAATTACCAATTTGACCCCCTGGATTAACTAATTGCCTAAAATGAGGGAATAAATCTAGCCCATCAAAAAAACCAATCCAATGGGTATAATAAATCCCCATCGTCTCAAATAAGGAGGGGTGTCCTATTTGATCCAATATATATATATATATATATATATATATGAAATAACATGTTTCCATTTATGTTTTCCCGCCTAAAAAAATAAAATTTATCTCGCATCTTTCTAAAAATTATAATAACTACAATAAAATTTTAGCTTTTTATTTTCGTTAATTTTGGTAAGATATCAATCGAGTTTAGAAAAATCAATTTCGTAATAAATAATGTATCAATAAGGATCATACTATTAATAACAAATTTCACTAAGATTTAAAAACACAGTTGACTTTCAATTTTCAATTCAATCAATATAATTTATCTACCTTATTTAGACAATCTATAAAAAATAAATCGACTTTAATTATTGTCCAAGCAATGTGTGTGTATATATATATATATAATTGGCATTAATTTAAAAATAATCAAAAAAAAAAAAATCAATTTATTGTGATATATCGTAAAAATAAGTCTTCTATTTTAATTCGATTCAACAATATTATAAATATTCGTGTAATGCAAAATTTATGGTCGAATTTATAATTGAAAAAAATCAAATTTATTGAAATGCAATAAACATAATTATGACCCAAGTTATTAAAAATATTCCTTTTTTATTAACATTCATATACTCATATTAAAAGGTGTCAACTATGAATAAATATTTTGAATTTATCGAAAGAATAATAAAACCTATTCATAATAAATATGATTTTGACATATTATCATAATTATCTTCTAGATTGCCTATATATATGTACAATCAGTTCATTAGTACTTACACATTTAAAGGAAAATACAAAAATAAAGACGATTCCATCATACAGAAAATTCATAGATCAATGGCACCTATGATTACACTAATCTATGATTTAAATACGAGCAAGACCCAATGGGTCGTAAAACTTCGACTTATGAGAATGTATCGATAGTCGTGGTACAATGATAAAAATCAAATACAAAGCCATGAATGCATTTTTGTTGACATTGAAGTATGATTTAGATTTTTTAATTGTTGATTTTTAATATTTCTACATTGTGTTGATATAATTTATTTTACAGTAGATCGAATCCGAAAAACATTATTAAAATAGTTTGTGCATCGTGACGGGGTCGATCGATCGGGGTAGCTTGCCCATTTAACAACTCTACCGATTATTAAAATAGTATGTGCATCGCACGTAGGCCTCATCTAGTATATATAAAGAGAGACTATTCTTAGAATAGTAACCCAATATTTTCGTGCCTAAATCACATTACTAAAAATGTAATAAGATTATATTAAAAAATAAGAAACAATAAAAGTTTGGGATTTGATTGTTTTTATAGTCAACTTTCTTTAAATAATTTGTTTTTTAAAATTAAATAAAAAATTAGAAATATGTAAAATGAATTTTGCCAAATATGTGTGTATCTTTTGCATTAATTATTATATTTGCCATTTTTCTTATTTTTAAAACCGATTAAACTTTTCATTTTTAACCATTTTTATGTATAATATATCTAACTAATCATCTTTTTACGATCTTCAATTTGACACCAATATTGTATATATACAATAAAAAAATAAACATAACAAATAAAAAATATAAATATATTTATCATTAGTTTGAAATTGGCTTTTAAAAATATGCATTAAGTTCGTCAGACATTAATTTGTATATTATTGTATTTTGGTTATTTATAATATATGTATAGTTGTTATTTGGGCATAAATAATATCTAAATAATTATATAGAATTATATTTAAGTTGATTAAATTTAATAAAAAAATACTTATTTTAATTGAAGAAAATATCTCAAAATATGTATCCAAATATTATATTACATTTATCCATACAGAAAAATTAATTTTATATTTCATATAAAATTATATTCATAATAGTTTCTTATATAGAGAAAATTATTTTATATATTAACGTATTTTCATGTAAATAGAAATTATTTTTCATATTTGTCAACTTATTTTGATATTCAACTTTCAAAGTTGTACAATGACCACTACATATAAATTTTTCTATATGATATTTTTGTGATATATGTGATATATATATATATATATATATAGAAATAGAATAGTTTTTGTTTTTTTTTTCAAATTATTTTTCTCTAAAATTATTCTGTTAAATATAAAACATATTTTTTTGATTGATCCCCTTAATAATTATGAATTGTTCAACTTTCCAAACCTTAAAAAGTATTGGAATTCGAAATGATTTTATTGTTGATTATACTGAAAATATACTTTATTAAATATTTAAAAACATTGGGCAATTGATACTTTTTTCAAACGTTTACTTTCTTATTGATAAATATGCTCTATAAATAGATACAATTCATACCTACAAAATTTGTTATCAACCAAATATCTGTATTTAAAGAGATTTTTTCATAGTTTGTAATAATTTATTTTTCTATAGTTTAATCGAATGATTTACACTCAAGTTAAATATCTTTATATTTTAATTATCTATTCAAATTTTAAATTTTTTGCAAATTACTAAAAATTATTTTTATAAAATTAAAGTTCGTGCATCACACTTTCTTATTGATAAATATCTAAAACATACTAAATATGAGAACTTGAATAGAGAAAATAATTAGAAAATCCAAATAATACAATACAAATCCCAACAATAAAATTTCAAAAAAAATTAAAAATTGACTTAACAACATGAATAAATAAAATTATTGTACGTAGTTCCCATATACATGTATTAATTTTTAATTTATTGCATGACCAACTTTGCAAAAATCTCTGCATCCAATTTACACATTTGAACAACTTTCAAAAATTATTTTGCAAACGAATTAACTATTACAACCTTAAAATAAACATAGCACCAATTTTCACACTTATTAAGAATCTAAATATGATTAAACAAAATGTGCAACGAAATTGTGCCTTATGCAATTTTATGAAAAATTAGTTTTAAAAAATCGAACATAAATACATAGTTTTGAATGTATTTTTTTCCATGATATATTCTCAAGTATGATATATTTTTCTTTTTTTACCTCATCAATAAAAAATATTAAATAGTATTTATCATGTATTGTACGATGCTATTTTAAAATTATTACAATGCGAGATATAACTCATAAACTATTAGAAAAATACACATATCACAAATATAAAAGGAGGCCTCATAGATATACATCTCGTGCATCACACGTTAAAGACTATTCTAATTGACAAGAATTACGTGAACTAATTATAGAAAAAAATATATATGATATAATCTTATTTTAGTTAAAAATTGTAGAAAAATTGACATGATGCCTATAATAAGCATATATAAATTATGGAAAAATAACAAATTATTATTTACCATATTAATTTTTTGATTCAAGTGGATGATAAAATTATGAATACACTAAATACAAAATGAATACACTTAAGTGAAAATTATAATTATTTTAGATTATAATTTGATATAATAATAATGTTTTTTTTAAATATTTGATGTTTTCTTAGAATTCAATACTCTTAAATTAATTATAATACTCCACTTTAAACTTTAATTTCTCCTTCATTCAAACACCATTTTGGACAAATAAATATTCGATTTCACTACAAGAAAATACCGGTTTATCTATCTAAACATCAGTAGGTATTAAGATAAATATAAAGTGTAGTTAAAATCGTTGTAGGTAATATCATTGTAGGTAAATATTTACCTACAAAATCTAAAAGCTGTTGGTAAATACCTCTGACTATTTCATCATTAAATTTAAAAATTGAGCGTTGATTTGTCGGTATAATTTGGGAAAATTAATTTTTTTTTTTTATTTTGTCGGTTATTCGTAGGTAATTATAAAATTTAGTGACAAAATTATTTCCTCGATAATTCTATCGATGAACTGGAATTTTCTTATAGTGTTTTAATATTCTCACGAGTAGAACAAGAATCCATTTTTACTTTTATCATTAGGCAATCGAGGTCAAAAAAATCGCTAAAGATGCAATATCCTTCATTTTTCCAACAATCCCCTACGTGAAGGAAATTTCGAGGATACAAAAATTTGGTGATAAATTCCAACAATTGAACCCTACATAGGATATGTATTAGGGGTGACCACGGTTCCAGAACCGTCGGTTCCGGTTCCTCATTTTGGAGGAACCGGAACTGTTTCCTCACGGTTCCAGTTCCAAAATTGGAACCATCAGTTCCGGTCCGATTTCGAATTCGGTTCTTCTATGGTTCTGGTTTCGGTTAATACTAGAACCATTTGTTTATCTTTTGATATTTTTTTGATTTTCTAAAAATAGTTTATCGATTTCAGTTAAAAAGGGAAAAAAAAAAGAAAAAGACTTGGACTTAATATTCAATTAAGTTTTATACTTAATATTAATAATAATATTAAACTATCTATATATATTATTAGAGTATAGAAGAATCAAATTTCACGAGTTCGCACAACATTTGGTCTAAAAACGTGTCTTATGTAGTTATGAACATAAAACATCATAATAAACATTTAACATTTCTTCTAGCATATGTTTACCAAAAAAATGTTGGTTTTAACCTTAAAAAAATGGTTCCATCAAGGTTCCCTCACGGTTCCACCGACAATTCTAACAGACGGTTACACGGTTTTTGAGACGAAGGAACCAGAACTAAAATCGTCCTACACGATTCCAGTTTTGGAACCGTTAACCACAGTTACGGTTTAGAAACCGTTGATTACAATTCCATTTTGGTTTGAAATCAAGTTTCGATGCCATTTGGCCACCCGTAATAGGTAGGTGTTACCTTTGAACCTTTCCTTATGAAAGTATATTTACTTTACTAGTTAGTAGGCACGATGTCTTTGAACTATTCTGCGTTTTGTGTAAACGATGATATATCTCACACGGGATTCTTCCTAACATACTTCAGTTCTTATTGTTATATTCATTGATGGCCTTGAACATACGTCTGATTCTGCAAGAGGTTCTAAGATTGAGCTTCACATAATTCTCTTGACGACCCCACTTCTCTCTCACATAGATGATTCTTCTTTAGAGTAGCCCGCACTACCCAAATGACTTGGCGCTGAAGAATCATTAAAAGCCAAATGCTTATTCTTTTTCGCGAGTAATGGCATCTTGTTAAAAGGAATGGACAAGCGAAAATTTCACCCTACAATGATCCTAGAGTCTTTTTATAATTAGATTGTCCCATTAAACCTAGATCTTGGGATCTCCAGTCAACTAGGTTGGGTTTTGATTGTATCGACTTATTTTTCTAGAGGCAAGTCTCATTCCTCTTGATGATTTTGCAACTAACTCTTGATCTAACCATTTGGTTAATGGATTCGCTAAATTATCCTTCAACTTCATGTAGTCAATTGAGATAACACCGGTTGGGTTTAATGTAGTTGTTTAATGATATTGTGTCTAGACTTACCATTATACATATTGCTTTGTACCTTGAATCGCGGAATGACAATCACAATATACAAAAATTCTTTGGCACATGCTTTGTCCATCTTGGAATATCTTCTAAGAAGTTTTGGAGCCATTCAAATTTCTTCTCACACTTGTATAAAGCTATAAACTCATACTCCATTGTGGATCTAGCTATAACCATATGCTTAGAAGATTTCCAGGATATGGTTGCACTACCTAAAATAAATACAAATCCATTTGTAGACTTAGAATTTGTAATATCAGATATACAATTAACATCCTTGTATCCTTCAATTAGGGTTGTGCATGGGACTTGGAGATCAACGAATGCGGATATCACCAAAAAATATCCGAACCAAAAATATCCGAACCGAAAAATATCAGTTGACTTTTTGACTTTCTCCGAACCGAACCGTTCTGAAAATTTTTTTGGTACGATTCTGGAGATTTTTGAAATATCCGTACCGAGAACCGTATCGAACTGTACCAATCTGTACCGAACCAAGATCCGAAGATAGAACTGATTTTTAAGAATTTTTTTAATACATACATATATATTATTTTTATCTTATTTATATTTTAATATTGTGACACCCCACATTTAATTAACCTAGAAAATTATCTGATATAATTATTATATTAAGTTTCACTGATGGAGCTTATGTAAAAGTATATGTGCTATTACAACACATATTTTTGAAGTAATTCTAGTTGGGATTGTATTATTTATTATGAATTTATAATTTGAGATTGTATTGCCCTTTATGATTGTAGTATTTATTGAGATTGCACTAAAGAAAGGAATGGACTATAATTGTTTGGTAATTTTTACATTCATTTTTTTATTTTTTTCTTATTTTGTGTGTTTTACTTATAACTAATCTCCGTTTCACCGTCCCGAACTCTTCGCCCCAAACCGTCCCATTAGAATCGAATCTGTCTTTGAAAACCATACCGAATTTTTGAGTGCGGTTCGTTCACGAGATTTTTTTCTCCACGGTTCGGTTCTGGAGATTGATTTTTAAAATCTCTGAACTTAGGGACGGTTCTGGAGATTTATGAATCTCCGAACCATCCCGTACCGTGCACACCCCTACCTTCAATAACAGCAAGATATCTTGAATAATGCAGTCCAAAATCACGAGTGTATCTTAAATACCTTAATATTCTCACTATACATTTTCAATGGTCATGTCTTGGATTACTCGTGTATCTTTCGATTTTATTCACTTTGTATAATCAATATTTGGTCTTGTACAACTCATTAAATACATCAGGACTTCCTATGACTCGTGAGCATTTTACTTGAGACATAGCCTCACCTCTATTCTTTGATAGATGTTGACTTGTGTCTATAGGAGTTCTAGTTAATGACGTGTCATCCTTACTAAATTTCTCTAAAATCGTATCCACATAATGTGACCGATCAAGTGTCGGTCCATTTGAAGTTCTAAAGATCTTTATTCCGAGAATCACATCGATTAAACTCATATCTTTCATGTCAAACCTCGAGTTCAACATACCTTTTGTGGATTTAATTATTTTATCAATACTACCAATAATAAGCATGTCATCTATATAAAAACACAAAATGACATAGCCATTTTGATCTCTTTAACATAAACACGTTTATAAATTCATTTATTTTAAATCCATATTCTTTCATGGCATTATCAATTTTTTTCATGCCATTGTTTGGTGCCCTGTTTTAAGCCATATAATGACTTGACGAGTTTACAAACTTTATTCTCTTACCCAGTGCGAGAGAATCCTTCAAGTTGTTCCATGTAAATCTCCTATTCTAAATCTCCATTTAGAAAAGTAGTTTTTACGTCCATTTGGTGTACTTCAAGATTCTCGCATGACAATTGCAAGTACCAATCTAATGGTGGTTATCAATTGTTCAATCCACCTTCATTTTCTTCTTGAAAATACATTCATATTTTAGTGGTTTACTTCCTTCCGAAGATCCACTATTTATCGGTATGGTTTTGCAAGATGGAATCAACTTCACTTTTTATGGCCTCTTTCCAAAATGATCCTTGAGAAGAATTTATAGCTTCTTTGTAGCTTTGAGTTTCACTTTCCAATATGTAGGTTAGAAAATATGGACCAAAAGATTTTTCTATCCTAAGCTCGTTTGTTCTTCTAAGTTTCACCTTTTATTCTTTGTTTCCTTGCTCTTGTTCTATCGAATCATGTATCCATTTAGAAGATCTTGCTTTTTCTTTCATCTACAAGAAAATATTTTTCAAAGAATGAGCATTTCTTGATTCAATTATCGTGTTCTTATGTATATCTTTAATTTTAGATTCATGCACAAGAAAAAATACAATCAACGAGTTTTAGGGCCTATCTTCACCTTTTTGGTGTAGGTATAACAACCTTAGCAAGACACCCACACTCGTAAGTATTTGTAGGATGACATTCTTCCATACCACAACTCATAAGGGCTTTTGTCTAATTTCTTACGGGGTACATTATTTAAAAGGTAATTAGCTATCAAAAGACTTCTCTGCACATGTTATGAGGGGAAACCGAGAATTTAATAACATGGCATTCATCATTTCTTTTAGTGTACGATTTTTTCATTCAAATGCCATTTTGTTGAGGTGAATAAGGTGTTGTTGTTTAGTGTCTAATTCCGTGTTGGGCACAAAATTCAGCAAATAGTGATTCATATTCACCTGCCACGATCACTTCTTAGCACCTTGATTTTCTTGTTGTGTTGATTCTCAACTATATTTTTATAAAGAATGAATTTCTCTATAGCTTCATCTTTACTTTTAAGAAGATACACATAAAAAAACTTTGTGTTATCATCAATAAAAGTAATGAAGCACTTGTTACCACCCGTGTGTGTGTCGATTTTAAATCACATACATCAATGTGATTTAAATCAAGTGGTTCATTGTTTTGTTCAATATTTTCAATGATGTCCTTGTTAACTTTGCCTCAACACAAGTTTCACACTTGTGATTGGAATCAATGTGGAATGTTGGTATATAATTTAAGTTAATTAATATACAAAAGTATCATAATTAACATGTCTTAACCTACCATGCCACAAATTGGAAGACTCAAGCAAATAAACGAGAAAAGTTTTTCATTTTATTGCCATTTAGTTTCACCACCATTACACTGAGCTTAAAAAGCCCATCAATTACATAACATTTTTCCAACAATGATCCATTTTTCATTAATGTTACAACATCTGAGTCAAAGACAACGCGAAAACCATGCTTAATTAAAGCGATCCGGACATCAAGTTTTTCCGACATCGACACATATAACACGTTGGTGAGAGTCATCTCCTTTTGGACGTCACTTTCGAGAACCACGTTTCCTTGACCTTTGATGTCAAAAGTGGCGGAATCGCCCATGAACAACTTCTCACCATTCTCATTTGACCTCAAAGTCTTTGAACATCTCCTTGTTGGAGCACACATGTTTGGTAGCGCCAATGTCTATTCACATCGATTTGGGTTTGAACCCACTAGATTCAATCTCAAAAATTACGACAACAAGATTCACCTCAAGTTTTTTGGATTTCTTTTTTCCTTTGGAGCTTTACCATGATCCACAATATTAGCTTTAGCAACCATATGATTGAACATTTTTGTTTGAGAACCTTTGTTATTTTCTTCAATTTGAAGCCTACCAATAAGTTCTTCAACGTTTATCTCCTTTCTTTTATGCTTGGATAGTTCTTGAAGTCTTTCCAAGATGGTGACAAATTTTCAATTATTATGGCCACTTGGAAAGTTTCACTCAAAACAATCCCCTCGGATGAATTTCATGCAAGATCACTGAAGTTCTTACACTTGACTTACTCTGATTTGGAATCAACCATTTTAAAGTGTAGAAATCGGCCAACAATAGAAATTTTAGCCTCTGCATCTTGATTTATATTTGTGGTCAAGAAACTCTCACAATTCTTTAGCAGTTCTCTTAGAGCTATACACATTGTACAATAGATCTTTAATCCATTCATGATATAATTCTGCAAAGGAAGCCACATGATTCAAGCATCCACCGCGTATGCGGCTTGAACATCTTTTCATCATCACTCAACTTGGGAGGATCTTGATCAATAACCTTGCTAGGTTCCACATAGTCAAGTAAAACATCACTTTTTCTTTGTAGCGTTTGAAATCCAAGCTGTTGAATTTCTCGATTTCTCGCATGATTCATCGACACATTAACAATGGGATTAACCATCATCGAGGCAGCTGCGGGTTAGGTACAACTAGATTGACATAACGATTGTTTCATTTGTGCCCGATCGAATTCGAGTTCAAATCAAAAGCCTTTTAAAATATAAATCAAAGTTTAGTACTTGATTAGTGAACAAATCGATGTGAACTAATTTATAAAATTGTTCCACTTTTTATTTTTAAGGTAAATATCGATTTCCTTCCACTCCAAAATAGCACGGGTATTTATGCCTTAGTCCAAAATAAAAATTCGAACCAACTTAACAACACAACAAATAAAAGGTTAGTATACACAACCACATATATATAATGTACAATATCTATTCAATAAGCTTAATAGCATAATGTAAATGAACTTGAATATCAATTTACCAAAAATGACTTATGTAACAAATATCAAATTCAATTCAAAGAATCTCTTCTACTATCAAAATGAAACATGCCAACAATATGAATTACAATGAAAAACTCTACGAGGTTATTAAAAGCTATCAATAAGACTTGACTTAATATGACACATTGAGCGGTATATATATGAATAACTACTCAAATCAAGGTTGCAAATGAATTCGAGGTTTTAAAAAAATTGAAGGCGACAACGATTATGTATTTGATTAACCAAATAGATAATTAAGATTCATTTTTTCAGCAAAGATTGTTGTTTTCATTTCAAATAATAATAGAAGGTATAATATGAAATTAGAGCATATAATACCGGCATATAAAAGCGTACATAAATGTAGGTCCCAAGGGTAAGTGTAAGGTTTAGAAGGGGGTTGAATAAACCTTACCAAATTTTCGATTTAGTCCTTTTAAATCTCTGAGTTAATTCTACACAAGCGTGTCTGATGGACCATCGAATTAGTCACTTTCGGTTAGAGTTAATCTCTCAACAGAACTCGGTGAAATTTGTTGATGAAGTAACTCATTGTTAGCTACAATTTAACTTTCAGTTGTGGTTTTATTTTATTGGAAGACTTAACACCCTTAAGTTTGATTAAGCAAGATATTAGAGTTTGATTTAGTACTTGTAAATTATCAAATGGATAGCAAATTTATCGTGAGATATAAGCAATTAAAAGTGCGAGGAATTTAAATCTTTGAAATGTAAATGACACGATAAAGTTTTTATAGAGGTTCGAAGATGGGGTAATTCTTCTACTCCTCTCTTCTCCAACTCTGGAGGAATCCACTAAGTAATGATCGATTTACAAAGTGGTAGATCCGAGATACAAGTCTTGATCACAACGTGCCGACTTGATCCTTTGGGACTCGATGCAGGAGACGCGCTTGATCACTCGGTGGCTTCAAATGCGACTCGGCTTCTTCCGCAGGCGTTGCCTTGCTACTCTGACTCACTTGCTCAAGCTTTTTGGATTTGATCACGAAGCCCTCCAAATGCTTAAGACTTAGTTCAACCTTGAACTTTTCTACAATCCTTCTGGAAAGTAGACCCCTTGTTTTCAAAGGTTTCCTCTTCAAGCTGGTTGAAGCTCTCTTTCCTTCACGGGTAAGTGTTGGATTGATGTACTTGAATGTAGGCTTGAGGATTGAGATTGTTTCGATTTTCTAATGTGCTTGTATATCTCACGTATGTGTCATTCATGCATCCTTTTTACGAAACAAACTCCTCGGCCTTTTATAGTGAACTTTCAAAAATTTGCCCGTTGAAGAGATAGGCTTATTTTTGAAAGTCACTTTGCGATCGTTGGCTTGCGATTCTTGGAATTACCGTTTCCTCGTATGAATTATTCTTTTCACCTTTTTCGAGTTCGACACGGTGTAGTGCTTCCCATTGGTTCATTCCTTTTGCACGCAAAGGGTGAGCACTCCAAGAAAGGTAGTATGGAGATATTACTTGTTTAAGTAAATCTCTTGATTTACGTACAGCGGTTCTTTTCTGATTATCTCGACTTATTTGCATTTCCTTGCTTTCCCCAGGTGACTTAGAGTCGACTTCCAATCGTGGATGACTCTTCTTGTCACTTCAACTTGAGACTTGGCTTTTCTTGAGTTGACTTGGTGATGCTCCACTCAGTTTGCATCTCATTTGCTTCTTGATAGAGTTCCGTCTACTCTTCTTTGCCATACTCGGTGTCTCACAGTGAGTTTTCCTTCCAGTCTTGATTGTCTTCTTGTATGTTAGGGCGTAGGCTGTCTTGACTCAACTTGGCGACTCTTTTCATTACAATGCATTTTACAACGAGAATTGGGAGCCAACTTTCTATTCTAAGTTTTACATGGCATTCATCAAAATCTAAACAATAAAATTCCTAACAATTTCCCCCTTTTTGATGATGCCAAAACTTAAATCATACAAATATGCAAATAACAAAGATACATACTGAGATAGTGTATTGACATAGAATGTATCTGTGAGAATCAATCTTTTTATTGATCATATCATTCTTGTACTTAACACAACTTTGTTTACAAGGTGTATCGGAGTATATAACGATCTTCAAAAAAAAAAATTTATAACTCTATTACAAAAGACTTACATTGTATGTATTTACATAATAAAATACATGAAGGGTTGGATGACAACACTTCATCTCCTTATTGTCTCCTTCTTTCATCTTGATCGGCATCTTCTTCTCTTCTTCTCTTTTTTTCTCGTCGTCAATTTGCCTTCTTTTTCTTCTCATATGCCTTCTGGCAACTTCATCTTTCCTTAGTCTTTCTGTCTCTCTGCCATAGAGTTTGTTTTTGTTTTCTTCTTCTATTCTCTTTGCATATTCGGCGTTAGTTTTAGCCACTCGCAAATTTGCCACTTGGTCAAGCCCGGCCCGTAGATCCTCCTTTCTTTCCCGGGATCTATGTATTCGATATTCTTGGGCGAGAGGCCTGGTGCGAAGCTTCTTCCTCCTTTCTTTGCTTCTTCCTCTACCTCTCGGGCGTATCTTTGTCTTTGGGGTCTTCTTCTTCCCGGTGATTGACTAGCGAGTGACCCGGTAAGTGAGTATTTTAGGAAATCTGTTTGTCTGTCGGCTTCTTCACACAATGTGAGACCCTTTTCCCGAGTACAAGTCCCAAGCTTGAGCCATGGACATATTTGCAAAATATCCTTGATTCGAGTGTTTTGAATTCGTCAGCGATCGTGGCTCTGTCCCGACATACGAAATGGCATACGTGTCTCTGTCCCAATGGAATGCCTCCATGTTCTTTCAAGATGTTCATCACCACTGGCATCCATTCTTCCTTCCACTTCCTTCATCCTGCTTCAATTTCTTTTCTCTTCTCGGCCATAGATCGGTAGTCTTGGAGTGGCGAGTCACGGGGAGTTTCTTTGCTTATAATGTCATTTGTGTGAGGACCTGTTGGGGGTTTGTGCTATCATCAAGGTCATATTTTTGATCCTTCCCCCTCGTGATTTTCCTTTCTTTAGTTTCAAAATTTCCTCGGTGATTTTCCCTTCTCAATTTCTTCTTTCTCATTGCTCCTTTCTTTTTCAACGACCGGTTTTTCTTTGCTTTAAGGTATTCCTCTTCCCCCTTTTTGGCATCATCAAAGGATAGAGGAACCCCGAGGGAACATCTTTGGCAAGCATGAAGTCGAATCTTCGATGGTTGAATTACGCTTCAAGTCTGCTGCGTTGTATGCGGCAAATTGAGATCTAGTAGCGTTGGATTACTGCTGAAATCGGCTTCATCTCGGCCATGAGAAGGCTGAATTTTCTTGTCATGTGTTCTTCCAAATGCTGTATATCATTTGCATTACGCTCCACGCGGCGATTTGATCTCGGCGGTGTGAGCTTCATGCATATGCTCAATGTGTTCCTCGGCCGTTTTCGCATCAACATTCTCGGCTCTCCACACCACCCGACTTGTTAAACAAGGTTACGAAGTATCTCACTGTTCCACACGCATTGATTCTTCTTTGTTGCCACCATTCCCTTATTCGAATTGTTATGCCTCTTAAGTCGGTGTAAGGGTGGCATCTCATTGTCAATCGCATGTCCAAGAGGCACGATGCCTCTCCATCTTTTCAACTTGACAAAGAGTGCCTTGAACACTTCTCGTGCTTGGTGATTCTTACATTGCGGTGATGGCCATCTGACGTCGAAATCAAAATCGGCTTTGGAACAATGGTGCACGAGTGAAAAGCAGGAGGTGGTTTGTAATAACGTGCTTGCTCGTTTTTCGACTCTTCGTGGAGTTAAGTATCTCCCGGTGAGAAAGGAAAGATTCTACAAAAGATTCATCATCGCCGGCGGGATGCATTCGATGATGAGCGGTGCGCGTGAAGTTCTTTTGGGAATCGATCGATTGAGGAGCGGAGCGGTGGTTTTACGGTTGGTTTGGGTTTGGTTGTGAAGTAGACCCGAACTGGCGAGCCTCAATTTCTTAACGACCGTTGGTCTCGGTGATTTTTCCTTTTCGATTGACTTATCCTCGGCCTTATCGGCGCGTCATCGGACGATGATGAGATTTCTAGAGGTGGCTCATCATCAAAGTTAAAAGTTTGTGAGTAGTCTTGGGATCGGACTTGCTCGTGCTTGGAACATCCATTGGTGAGTCTTTTGGATTTGTCATGGTTGACTCGAAACCTTCATCGTCTTGATCCCGGAAAAGTGACATCGGGGTTGTCACGGGAATCATGAAGTGCGTTGATCTCCTTCTCGGATGGGTCGATGATTGCGGGAGGGATGTTCTCTGCTTGACCTCTTTACCGGGAAGTCTCAACCTCCCGTGGGCCTTCATTTCCTCCGGCGGTCTCTCTTTAGCTGCGAGGCATAGTCCTCCCTTTCGACGATGTCGGTGTCTTAGGGTCTTCTACGATGGCATCCATTGGAGTCTCAACCCCATGGATTGCACTTTCATCGCCAGTGTTAACTCCCGGGGTTGTTCCTTCACGTGCCTCATTTGCATCAGCGGCGTCATTAGCCTTGAGGCGGTTGGCATCTCGGTGAGGCAGTCTCAAGCTATGCGAGCTTAGTTGATGGCAACTTCTTTGTTCTTCTTGTGATTGTAATTTCTCTTCTTCGCCTCCTTGCTTCTTTGTGGAGTCATCTGCGGCATCCTCCGGCCTTCTGCGGTGGAGGGAGTTTCCCCCTCGGCCGGCGCACCCGGTGAGTGATTTGGAGTGGGGTCACTCGTCTCGGACTCATTGTTGCAATTGATGGTTCAGCCGTTGGGGCGGTGGTAGCACACCTTCAATAGGGGTTGGCTCGTTGGGGTCCCCACTAGCCCGGTTCATCGCCAATTCCCTTATTTCCTTCTTCAGTGGTGGGGAAGTGGTAGCGACAACATCGGTGGCTATTTCTTTGAACCACTCCCATTGGATCGATTTCATTTGTGTTACGGAGGACTCTCCTGGTCCCTCCATTAGTCTTTGCTCGTGAAGAATTCTTGATTCATGCAATGCTTCTTTGCATTTGTAACTCTTACGTGGCGGACATTTTGGATCCTCATCACTTTGTCCCGAGAAGACATCAAGAAGCGGATGGAAGTGTTACGTAGTGCGGAGATAGGGCGGTCTTGCCTTCTCACGTGCTTGGCTTCTTGCTTTGCTCTCTCCCACTGTCCTTGTAGATCTGCGGGATGTCTAAGCGATTGTCCTCATCAAGTCTTTGGGAGCACGATAGTTAGTCGAGGAAATTCGCGATTCCTCTTCTTCTTCTATGAACTCGGGCGTTGGGCTTGTTCCTTGACTTGCTCAACTTCCATTTTCGCCATTCACGACGATTTTGGATGTCAGGGTAAGGTGGAGATAGGATCATTACATCATTATCTGCTTGGGCTGGTTCTTCTTGTGTTTTTTGTGTGGGCTGTTTGTGTCTTGGGTTGCCTCTGTGATCGCCTTGAATGAGACTTGGCTGTTTCATCAACTACATCTGGAGACTCTACTTCTCCGGTAGTCTCACGTGTTTGTGCTTTAGGCGAATCGATAGCCCGGCTGGTGGTTTCTCTGTTCGGGCCTTGTGAGTCTTCTTCGTCTCTGGTTTGTACCGGGGAATTTACTAGTTGGGCGGTATCCTCTGAGTCTTGGCGGGCGGGGCGTCTTTGGTGTTTGTTTACGAGGAGGCGGCCGTCAGGGCTTGTCGATTCTCCTCCTTTTGACGATCGGAGAAGGTATTTGTGAGTCCTTCTCGACCTCTGCTGCGGGCGGGTGACCACCGCGGGTGACTCTGCTGCGGGGGCGGTGCATGTTTGGTTTTCTTTCTTTGCGGGGGCGTCTTCTTCTTGCGTGCGAGCGGCGCTTTTCTTTTTAGGTGGAGAGGAAGCATTTGTATCTTGAGTCGGTGATTCCCCTTCAGCTGTGTCGGCTCTCTTGGCATAAGCTCGCTTACGAGCACCGGAGAGGTTAGCTCACGAACATCCTCTTGTTAACATGGAAGGCCTTCCCATGTCTAAGAGGACTCCTTTCACCTCAATAGCCGGCCATCACTAGGCCATATCCGAGATCCTCCAAATGTGCCATCTTCTTTGAAGGACTTGTTCCCCACGTTTTTGGCGAGTCGGTGCGTAGATAAACTCAGCCCGGTTTATCTTCTTTTCTTCCATGATTGCAGCCATCACAATCGGCTTTGCCTTTGATAGTTGGTCAAAGCGCCAAATTTGATGTCGATACATTTGGCAACTATGTCCAACAATTTGTGATAATCCTCCTTGGCGATCTCTTGTTTCTTTGTGTATATAATTTTATCGGCAAGGTCGGACTTGGCTATTTCTTTCCATCGTCGGCCAAGTTTACATCGAGATTCCTTGATTTGATTGCTCCTTACGCGGTAGTGAGCAATATTGACCAAATCCTTGGCGGTGATAGTCAGTGCTTCCGTGAGCAGATGACTTGATTCCTTCGTCGTGAATCTCGGCATTCCGTAGGGTATCGACCTCCTCCACATAGGTCATAGGATATTCAGCGTTAGAAAGCGGTTTTAGTCCTGGGCGTTTCCAACTTTTCGCGATTTTCTTCACCAGGGTGTCGTCGGACCCTGCTTCACCATTAAAATCGAAATCCACCGTCGAACCGGTGTGGATTTGCTTTCCTAGCTTGGTAAAGTCATAAGTTGGTGCCATTTCTCAAGATTATATCAAGAAAAATCTCGAGAAATTGATTTGAATGTTGGTAGGGTTTGAGAGTAGTTTGCCTTTGCTTTTGAGAGAAAAAGATGAAGCAGTTTTTAGAAGTGTGAGAGAAAAAGCGGACGAAAATGGTTTAAATATGGTTTATGAAAGGGCGTGCGGACGGTTTTGAATTGTGATCGAAATCAGCGGCTTGGATTTGCTACGCTATTGAGCATTTCACGTCTCGTATTTAATGCGGCGGACATTTATATCGAATCATAAGCTTAGTGTGCGGCTTTATGTGCGTACACATCATCATTATCTTTGACGTGTTCCTTAAAACATTCCCGCTAAGTTAAAGCATTGCGTTTTTGTCACTTCGCTCATAAGTTATTCGACTTATCTCTTAGGCTGATTTAACTCTACTTTTCACATTTCTCTTAGCGACTCATTTCTCATGACTTCGGTGTAAATTTGTCTTTCGATCTGGTGATTTACTAAATTGATTTACATTTTTCAGCTCTTTTTCACTTCTTTTACTTTCTAATACTCTTCTTTGATTAAATGCAGTGTCATTTCATTCAATTAACCCCAACTCATGCTTGAGTTCTTCAAATCTTGACTCACATAATGGTTTTGTGAAGATGTCGGCTAGTTGTTTATCGGTTGAGATATATTCCAAGATAATGTCCTTCTTTTCAACATGATCTCTTATGAAATGATATCGACATCAATATGTTTTGTTCTTGAGTGCGGCCACGATTTTGAGTGATTGCAATGGCACTTGTGTTATCACACATGATTGGAATTTCTTTTTCTTCAACTTCATAGTCTCTCATTTGTTGTCTCATCCATAGGACTTGGGCTGTTTTTGCCCCCACTATGTATGTGATGCCTCAATTGTAGAGGTGGCTATTGAGTTTTGCTTCTTGCTAAACCAGGAAATTAGTCTGTTTCCTAGCATTTGTGAGTGCACGAAGTGCTTTTCTATCCACTCTGCATCCAGCATAGTCGAATCGAATAGCCAATTAGCTTGAATCCACCTTCCTTTGGATACCATAGGCTACTTCTTGGCTTCCTTTCAAGTATCTCAATATTCTCTTAGGCTTTCTGTCATATGGCTCTCTTTTGGAGCAGATTGAAATCTTGCACATACACCTACAACAAAGGTGATGTACGGCACCTTCTTTTTGTGAGATAGAGCAATGATCGATAAGTGCTCGTATCTTGTTTGATCTACGAGGCTTGCCATCTGCATCCATGTCCATTTTGGTGATGTGTTCATTGGTATTTTTCTGAGAAGACTTCTCTTCCATACCAAACTTCTTCATTAAATCCCTGGTATATTTTGTTTGACTTATGAAGGTTCCATCCTTGGTTTGTTTCACTTGAAGTCGAGGAAAAATGTCAGTTCTCCCATCATGCTCATTTCAAATTTACTTTGCATGAGGTTTGAGAATTTTTCACACAGCTCTTTGTCAGTGGATCCAAAAATGATGTCATCCACATATATTTGAACAAGTAGTATACTCTTCTTGTCTTGAATTCTGAAAAGTGTTCTATCTACTTTTCCTTTTGTGAATCCATTTTCAATTAGGAATTGTGACAAGGTATCATACCATGCTCACGGGTGCTGTTTCAATCCATACAAGGCTTTCTTGAGTTTGTATACCTTGTCTTCAAGAGTCTTCTGCTCAAATCCTGGAGGTTGTTCAACGTATACTTCTTCTTCCAATAGACCATTTAGGAATGCACTTTTTACATCCATCTGATATACAGTGAAATTCTTGTGAGCTGCATAGGCAAGAAACATCCTTATAGCTTCCAATCTTGCTACAGGGGCAAATGTTTCATCAAAATCTATCCCTTCTTCTTGGCAATATCCTTTGGCTACCAATCTTGCTTTGTTTCTTACCCGCAGGCCTTCCTCGTTCATCTTATTTACGAATACCCATTTGGTTCCAATAACATTTTGATGTATGGGTCTTTGCACTAGTTCCCATACTTTATTTCTCTCAAAGCTGATTGACTCTTCTTGCATAGCTTGAATCCAATGTGTGTCATCAATGCTTGTGACACATCTTTTGGCTCTATTTGCGAAATGAAGCATGTGAACATAGCTTCTTGTTGAATTACGGATCTTGTTTTGACACCTTCTCTCATATCTCCAATGACAAGTTACTGGTGGATGGTCTCTCGGCCATCTTACATCGAGGTTGGAGTAAGTTAGCTGGATTGATCGACTTGCGATTGTGTTCTTTGTGGTCGACTCTTTCGTAATCAACTTAGCTGCAAATTTTCATTTCTTTTGAGATTCTGCTATTTCATCTTCTTCTCGAGTTGATAATCCCATCTTGACTTGAGCGTAGGGACTCTTACGTATGATCGGATGTTTCAATTTATCGGTGACTCTTCAATGTCTTCTCCATTTACATTTGGCTCATCGAATACTACATGAATGGATTCCTCTGTAACCATAGTTCTTTTATTGAGTATTCAGCGTAGGCTTTACTTTCCAATTGAGTATCTGAAGATACCTTCATCGGCCTTAGCATCAAAAGCCTTTAGGTTGTTTTTGCCATTGTTGTGGATGAAGCATTTACATCGAAATATTCGAAATATGCAACGCTTGGTTTTCTTCGATCCGGATCTCATAGGAGTCTTTGTCAAATTTGTCTATTTATCATACATCTGTTTTGGGTGTAGCAAGTTTGTGTTGATTGCTTGACCCAAAATCTTTTTGGTAACCACCTTGACTAACATGGTCCTTCTTTGCTTCTTTGAGGTTATTTCCTTCTTTACTGCAACTCCATTCTCTTTGTGGAGTCCTTGCTGGCGATAGTTCATGACCAATACCATTCTCAATACAATCTTGAGTTATTATTCCATTGACAAACTCGGTTCCTCTATCTGATCTTATTTTGATAATGGTTTGACTCTTCTCATTTTGAATTCTCTTCATCAATTTGTGGTAGTTTTTGTAGGGTTTCTTTCTTCTTGCACATGAATATTGTCCATGTATATCTTGAGTAGTCATCTACTACCACCAAGGTGTATTTCTTTCCACTTATCTTTGGTTGGTTCCTTTGGGCCAAATAGATCCATATGAAGTAGATGCAATATTCTTGTTGAGGATGGGCATGTCTTTTCTTTGAATGACGACTTGATTTGTTTTCCCTTGACATGCATCACATATACTCTCGTTCTTGTATCTTGGTGCGGAAGTCCTTCTACAAGATGACTTCTTGCTAGCTTGTTAATTGTTTTGAAATTCGGGTGACTCGGCTTTTTGTGCCACATCGACTTGATTAATTTGTGCTCTTTTTGCTAGTAGACATGTCTTTGGATGTTGCGATTGACCAATCCACTACATACATATTCTTACTGTCTATTTCCTTGCGGCCAACTTCATTTGATTCAATATCCTTGATTTGGCATACACCCATGTTGAATCCAACATTGTAGCCCTTGTCACAGTGGCGATGCTCGATGGTTGAAGTTGAGTCCTTCAACATATGCAACATCTGTGATTTCTAATCCATTCCTCTTGATGGATCGAATGCCTCTTATTTCACCAGGAGCTTCATTTCCCCAAATATGACTTTGGCTCCTTTGACTTCCTTGAATTTTGACAGATTTCTCTTATTTCTGTCATATATGCGGAACGACCACTATCCATGTACCAGGTTCCTTGGCACTCAATTCAGTATTCCTTGAACTCAATCAAGGAAATTAAGTTTTAGGTACCCATACTTGTGCAGGTCTGAGGGGTTAAATTGTAAGATGATCCAACCAACCTATAGCCAAATGATTTGACTCTCACAGGGGTTGCCATCTATCGATGCCATAATCATAATTAATTACGGCAAATTGCTTGGGGATTCTAGGTTCATCAATTTTGTCTCTTTTGTCTGTATGCTGCATTTGTGTTTTAGCAATTGCCTTCCTTGGTAATTGTGGTGCTTTTGAGTGTAGTGCCTAGGTGTATGTGTGTCTTTGATGAAAGCTCTTATACTTTTGGAATGGCCTTTGTTGAGTTCTAGGCCTTTGCCACTTGGGCTTATATTCCATAATTCTATCTTTGATGGTTCACATTATTCAATCGGCTTGGCTTGGATATTTTCTACCATTCCCATTATATGTATTTCTTTTATGGATTTTTAAGGATTTTTGGTAGCTCTGCTTTCTTTTTCTGAGTATTTTACATTAGGAGTTTCTTTGAAGGACTCAGTGAATCTATTCTCATTGTCCTTTGAACTCACTCAATTGGCTTTTTCCTTTTCCTTTGTAACCAAGGCCGTTTGCTTAGTATTGTGCTTTGGAGTGAATGTGTGTGCAACATTTAGAGTTTTGGGTTTTTCGGACTCTTCATGACTTGAAGATCCTTTTTCCAAAATTCCTCTTGAGGTTTGACATGGCACAAAGGAATTAAATCCTAAGCTGTCTTGTCTCCACATTCTCTTTGACTCATAATAAGATCATCCAATGATTTGGATGCCTTAGTGAACAGGCAATCACATTTTTGAGGTCATTCTCCCTCTTTTCTATGGCGGCAATTTGACTACTAATTTAGCATTTTCGGCCTTTAAGCTTTCATTTTCAACGACTATTTGACTTAGAGTACTCGGCTCCTTAGTCGGCTTTGAGTTTTGATTTTTAAGTAAATTTGTTTTCCTCATTCAATAGTGTGTGTGAGGATTTAATGTGCTCAAAATCTTTCATCATTTTGCCTAATGAATCATAAAGATCATAGGTGATGAAGTGTGTGTGTCACGATCACTATCACTAGTGTCTGCGAGCTTGTTGAATTAGATTGTACCTCATCTTCTTGATCTTGTTCTTTGGCCATTAAGCGGATCAAGGCTTCTTCTTGAGTCACTTGAGTAGTCGGCTTCACTTTGCTCTCTGAATCTCTTGACTTGGCATTTTGGATCTCTGCAGACCATCATTGCCTTTTTCTTTTCTTGTATTCTTTCTCACGAAGACCTTTCTTTCTTCTTCATTCTGTATTTGTTGACTACGAGGATATGAGCGATCAATGGCATAGTGACCTGGTTGTCTACAATTCCAACATAGATATTGACCTTTTGATCGACTCTTTCTATTCTTGAGTTGTCGACCTTTGATACTCAACTTGTTGATGATCTGTTCTCTTAGTTGGCCTATCATCCTTTGATTTGGAGGGGTGGTAGTGTCTTACGGAAGATTCACCCTTTCCTCTCTTGTAGTTCTTGTTAAAGAACTTGTTAAATCTTTTAACCATCAGGGCTATTTCTTCTTAAGGGTCAATTGCTTCTTTGACCTCGGCTCTCTTCCCATCTTTGACAATTAGAAAGCGGTTTGTTTTGGGTACAATTTGTCTCTTCCTGGTCTTTTCTTCTCGGCTCAAACTCATAGGCTTTGAGGTCGAGAATAGTTCATGGTTGGATGTCTTTGATAGGTCCATGGAATGTCTCGGTGCCATGACCTTCATTTCCCATTCAGTGGAAGACTTTTTAGGATCTTCATACACATTTTCTTACATGTATATTCCTTTCCAAGTGTAGACGGCTCGTTTGTGATTTACGTGAACCGGCGTCTAGTTGATCCAGGTTTTCTCCTGAGATCATTTTGAAATTTTCAAATTTTTGTCTTTTTCTACTGACAATTTGTTTTCTTTGATTTGCTCACGAGCCTTCACAGATTAATGTCGGCTTGTCCCAGATTTCTTTAGCCGTTTTGCATGATTTGACTTTGTTGAACATGGCTTTGTCAAGGTTTTGTAGAGGATGTCCTTGGCTACATTATCCAGGTTGTATCTTTCTCTGTCATCATTTGTCCACTCGTTCTTTGTTTTTCAACCATGGTGGTCTAGGAGCAACATCCTCTTCTCCTTGTTGCAACTCTTCGTGCAGTTGTGTTCACTTTAATATTTGTAGAGGCCCATCTTCTATCACTATCCACATCTCATCATGTAATCTTTGATAGATGAGCCTGCATCTGAATTTTCCAATCATCAAATTCTTCAATGGTGAACATAGGGATGCGTGTTAGATTTGCTTCCATGATAATGACTTTTAATAAAAGAGTTTTGAAAGTTTAAGTACTAAAGCGGACTTTGAAAAATTTGGAGATCTAGTTCAAGAACCGGTGCGGAGGGTTCAATGAACCAACCGCTCTGATACCACTTGTAGGTCCCAAGGGGTGTAAGTGTAAGGTTTAGAAGGGGGTTGAATAAACCTTGCAAATTTTCGATTTAGTCCTTTTAAATCTCTGAGTTAATTCTACACAACTGTGTCACGATGGACCGATCGAATTAGTCACTCAGTAGAGTTAATCTCTCAACAGATTTCACTGAGCCGTGATAGAGTAACTCAGGTTTGTTGGCTACAATTTAACTCAATTTGTGGTTTTATTTTCAGCGGAAGACTTAACACCCTTAAGTTTGATTAAGCAAGATATTAGAGTTTGATTTAGTACTTGTAAATTATCAAATGGATAGCAAATTTATCGTGAGATATAAGCAATTAAAAGTGCGAGGAATTTAAATCTTTGAAATGTAAATGACACGATAAAGTTTTTATAGAGGTTCGAAGATGGGGTAATTCTTCTACTCCTCTCTTCTCCAACTCCTGGAGGAATCCACTAAGTAATGATCGGTTTACAAAGTGGTAACAGTCCGGATACAAGTCTTGATCACAACAGCCGACTTGATCCTTTGGGACTCGATCACGAGACGCCTTGATCACTCGGTGGCTTCTCGTGCGACTCGACTTCTTCTTCACAGGCGGCAAATTGCGCTTGCTACTACGACTCACTTGCTCAAGCTTTTTTTGGATTTGATCACGAAGCCCTCCAAATGCTTAAGACTTAGTTCAACCTTGAACTTTTCTACAATCCTTCTGGAAAGTAGACCCTTGTTTTCAAAGGTTTCCTCTTCAACTGGTTGAAGCTCTCTTTCCTTCACGGGTAAGTGTTGGATTGATGTACTTTGGAATGTAGGCTTGAGGATTGAGATTGTTTGATTTTTCTAATGTGCTTGTATATCTCACGTATGTGTCATTCATGCATCCTTTTTCAAACAAACTCCTCGGCCTTTTATAGTGAACTTTCAAAAATTTGCCCGTTGAAGAGATAGGCTTATTTTTGAAAGTCACTTTGCGTCGTTGGCTTGCGATTCTTGGAATTGCCGTTTCCTCGTATGAATTATTCTTTTCACCTTTTGAGTTCGACACGGTGTAGTGCTTCCCATTGGTTCATTCCTTTTGCACGCTTAAGGGTGAGCACTCCAAGAAAGGTAGTATGAAGATATTACTTGTTTAAGTAAATCTCTTGATTTACGTACAACGGTTCTTTTCTGATTATCTCGACTTGATGCATTTCCTTGCTTTCCCCAGGTGACTTAGAGTCGACTTCCAATCATTGGATGACTCTTCTTGTCACTTCAACTTGAGACTTGGCTTTTCTTGAGTTGACTTGATGATGCTCCACTCAGTTGCATCTCACCGCTTCTTCTTGATAGAGTTCCGTCTACTCTTCTTTGCCATACTCAAATTGTCTCACGGAGTTTTCCTTCCATCTTGATTGTCTTCTTGTATGTTAGGCGTAGGCTGTCTCTTGACTCGGCTTGGCGACTCTTTTCATTACAATGCATTTTACAACGAAAATTGGGGAGCCAACTTTCTATTCTAAGTTTTACATGGCATTCATCAAAATCTAAACAATAAAATTCCTAACAATAAAGTTTTAGAAATATGTTTTAAGTTTGTTAGCAAAAATTTGTAGTATATTACGAAAGATTATAAACCGGAAAATCGAAAACCTAAATCGAGTATACAATTACAATAATTAAAGATATAAAAGAAATAATTTGAAATTACAGAATGTCAATAAAAAGAAATGGCCCGAATTATGTGTTGAACACACTATCCTTAAAATAGATTCGCCTCCTATTACGGATGTCATTTTCCAGGATAAGACGGGATAAGCGGATTACCTTTACTCGTCCCGAGAAAACTAAATTTATGCCTTGAAAATATCACCAAAAAATGCGGGAGGCCAAGAGAAAATTTAGAACAATATGCGAGAGAATAATGAGTGCGAGAAGTGTTGAGTGTGGTTTTGTGATTCTTTGGAATGTCGACTATTTATGTGTTAGTCGATGCTACCCACTTGGGTAGCTACCCAAGTGGGTTACATCTTTGTTGGATCAACACACACATACACACACACATCTACACGGGTGTGTGTTAATCCAATGGTATAGAACCCACTTGGGTAGTAGCATCGAATTACCCGCTATTTATAGAGTTGATAAAAGACTTGAAAATTAAAGCTAATTCTTTGTTACACATCAATAACATTTGATGTTATAGATTTAAATTCAAAAATTAAATTTGATATTGCGGTAGGAATTAATATCATTTATTACAAATAATTTTAAATTCGAAATTAAAAAGTCACTACAAACATTTAATTTTGAAAATAAAAAAATCTGCAAAACATAGGCTAGACTACGTGGCTCGGTTTTGGCACGACATTCATGTCCGCGAGTTGCGCTCGCACACAAGTTAGTGGTTTAGAGCTCGAACCAGGACCGTAATTCACACCATCTCTGCGCGGCGCGTGTAGAGAGAGCCTCTATGCAAATAGTCTTACACCTTAAGAATAAGGTATTATATATACCAATCTAAAAAGCCTTTGTATTCCCATGTGATACAAACCCAAACCTTTCAAAGAAGACAAACCCACATATTTTCTTCTTTTAAATTAATTGCAATACTCACTTTAAGCTTTAATTTCTCCTTCATCCAAACACCATTTTGGACAAATAAATATTCGATTTTAATGTTCTCATGGAGTAGAACAAGAATCCACTTTTACTTTTGTCATTAGATAATCGAGGTCCCAAGAAAATCACATCCAAATATTCAATTTTCTTCACTTTTCAAACACCAATCAACAAACCAAAGCGGCTTCCGGAGCTTGTTGATTGGTATAGAATATAAGATGATCAAGAACATATGTCTATGTACGGACGAGGAAGACGATCAAACAATAGAAGCGATTCACTGAGGTAGCGAGATGTTGAAGAAGAAGATAATATTGTTAATCAAATGGAAGGTTAATAATAATCAATTAATTTCAGCAAAAAAAAAAATATGTCGGCATCATCAGTAGCGGGGAGGCAGTTGTAGCGACTCTTGTTTAGAAACGATGGCAAAGACGGGTCTACTATAGCAGAATTGAAAAAATTCCTAAAATATCCCTAAAATACATAAAAATGGAGGATCCCACTCACATGGGAATCAAGTTTTTGAAGCCAAAACAAGAGAGAAACTTCAACAAATTCTCATAGAGCAATTCATTTCCATCTTTCTTAGAGAAACTAGTGGAAACAAATAATACCTTATGATGAATATACTTATAGCCAATTAGTTATTCGACTCAACGGGAAGGATTAAGAATATGTCAAGACTTAAAACTCCAAAACATTTCAAATGGGAATTAAAGAAAACTAAATTAGAATTAGGTATTTATGTCAATAATTTTATATTGATCCTAATAAACCATCTCCCGGGATGCTCGGGTAGTTATCATAAACTCTACAAAGATTCTCATAAAGAACACTACAAATCCCATAAGGAACATCATAAATCCCGTAGAAAATTTCATAGAAATAAACATTTTTCTAGAGAAAAATATTACAAAAATAAAAAAAATTCAAGAACCAATAATAATCAAAACTCTAAAGAATGTTTCATAAATGCTGAATGTTGGAAAGTCATAAGAAATGTCACACTGCTAAATATTGTTGATCAAATAAAAGAATACAAGAATTACAACTAGAATATGAAATTATGAATAAAATTATAAATCTCTTAATAGAATCCTCTGTGTCAAATCCCAACTCAGAACCCGAAAATATCTCTTCAAGATCTAAAGAAGATCCTAAATCCCTTCAATCAGATGAAGTAGTTTCGTCTAGTCCAAATTCTAAAAAAAATTCTAAAAATATATTAATGTTCTCACTAAAGAACAACAATTCCATCAAAATATAAATGATCTTAGTCTTCAAAAAGATTATCTTAATAAACATTAAATTCTTTTAATAGTAAAAAAGAAAGAGAAAATAAAATACTATTTTACCTAGCACTTCTAAAAATACCTGTGGTGAACTAATTCTTGGAAAAACGAAAATAGTTAAAAACAAAGATGTGTCAATCCAAGATTTACAAAAAGAAACGAAAGAAGTAAAAATCGAATTGAGAGAATCAAAAGAAAAATAAAAACAAGATTCGATCTTTATAAAATACGTGATAATAGATCCCATCATTCTTTTAAGCGACATGAGAACTACGGTATAAGAATTTCACTATGGTTTTATCTTGGGTTCCATTTTGTGTTTTATAAGCATTTGATGTCATGGTCATTTGTTTGAGCATACTAAAAATTTCATACACTTTTTTTTAATTCCAATCAACGTTTACCATGTTTTGAGTACACATATGGTTTTTTCTTTTAAAACACTAACATATTTTTTTCTTAGTCGGACTAGACGAAACTACTTCACGTGATTGAAGGAATTTATGATCTTTAGATTTTGAAGAGAAATTTTCGGGTTACGAATGGGATTTGACTCAAAGGATTCTACTAAGAGATTTATAATTTTATTCATAATTTCATCTTCTAGTTGTAATTCTTGTATTCTTTTATTTAATATAAAATATTTAGCGATGTGACCTTTCTTATAACATTTCCAACATTTTGCATTTTTGAACCATTCTTTAGAGTTTTGATTATTATTGTTCTTGAATTTCTTGATTTTTGTAATATTATTCTTTAAATAAAATATCACTTTATATGAAATTTTCTCGGGATTTATGATGTTCCTTATGAGATTTGTAGTGTTCTTTATGAGAATCTTTGTAGGGTTTATTAGTCCAAGTGGCAACGATAATCTAGAGGGGGTGAATAGATTATCTCGGTTTTTCAGATTTTGCCCTCTTTTTTGAAAATTCAAGCAAAGGCGAATAGTGGTGGCTTGTTGTGTTAGTCAAGTGGCTCACGATAATCTAGAGGGGGTGAATAGATTATCTCGGTTTTTCAGATTTTGCCCTCTTTTTCGAATAATCAAACAAAGACGAGAATGTAAATGCGGAAATAAATCAACACTCGTCGATTTAAAGAGTTCAACCCACCTAGGGCTAATCCTCTACCACCCCAAGTATATCCGGGATGGATTTCAAAAGGAAAAAAAGATTTTATTAATTTGCAAAAATTAATACAACACCTTGAGGATTACCACAACCCTCTTTACACCACCTTGAGGATTACCACAATCCTCTTTTTACACCACCTTGAGGATTACCACAATCCTCTTTAACACCTTTGAAGATTACCACAACCTTCAAACACCTATCACCTAGATCACCCAAGTGTATTCTTACCACAAGAATACTCACAAGGATGTCTTGTGTTGAATGATGACCAAAATCAAGATTACAACTCAATAATGATTGATACAATATGAGTACAAGTGTAATCAAGAATTGAGAGCCTAGACCTCAAATTTGTGCAAGTGAAAGTGCTAAGGCTAATACAACAAGATATATGAAAGTGTTTGCTTTGTTTGCTCTTTGCTTGTATAGAGTGTTGTATCTTGTTGCTTGAATGAAGCCTCTATTTATAGGAGAGGTCTTGGCTTTGATTTCCAGACATTGGCTCCTCCTTGGGGAGTGATTTCTTTGCAAAAGAAACCATTTAAAATCATCAATATAGCTGTTAGAAATCAATCCCACAAAATAGGGAAAAGGCATGCGAAAATGCAACGGATAGTTTCTTTGATAAACAGGGGGTTCGACCGGTCGCACGAGATAAGATTGAAATTGAATTCTGCGAATTTTTACAGGGGGGGACCGGTCGATCGGAAGTGTTGGGACAACATTTAGGGACATTGTTTTGGTATAAAAACTCATTTGAACAAAATCATCAAAATCATGATAAAAACATTTATCTAACATGTTGGTGGAGGCGCCGGTGGTGAGATAAGCATCATTTGTAGCCATGGATCTTTCCTCTTTACTCGGAACGAGCTAGCCAAAGAGTTTGGCTTTGATACTACTTGTTAGTCAAGTGGCTACGATAATCTAGAGGGGAGGTGAATAGATTATCTCGGTTTATCGATTTTGCCCTCTTTTTCGAAAATTCAAGCAAAGACGAAATCTAAGTGCGGAGAATAAATAGCACACTTCGATTTATAGAGGTTCAACCCACCTAGGGCTTAATCCTCTACCACCGCATATATCAGGATGGATTTCAAAAAAAAAAAGATTTTATTAATTACCAAAATTAATAATACAACACCTTGAGGATTACCACAACCCTCTTACACCACCTTAAGGATTACCACAACCTCTTTACAACACCTTTGAAGATTACCACAACCTTCAAACACCTATCACCTAGATCACCCAAGTGTATTCTTACCACAAGAATACTCACAAGGATGTCTTGTGTTGAATGATGACCAAAAATCAAGATTACAACTCAATGATGAATGATACAATATGAGTACAAGTGTAATCAAGAATTGAAAGCCTAGACCTCAAATTTGTACAAGTGAAAGTGCTTAGGCTAATACAACAAGATATATGAAAGTATTTGCTTGTTTGCTCTTTGCTTGTGTAGAGTGTTGTGTCTTGTTGCTTGAATGAAGCCTCTATTTATAGGAGAGGTCTTGTCTTTGATTTCCGGACATAGGCTCCTCCTTGGGGAGTGATTTCTTTGCAAAAGAAACCATTTAAAATCATCAATATAGCTGCTAGAAATCAATCCCTCAAAATAGGAAAAGTCATGTCGAAAATGCAACGGATAGTTTGCTTTGACAACAGGTGAGACCGGTCGCAGAGATAAGATTGAAATTGAAATTCTGCGATTTTTACACGGGGGGACCGGTCGGAGAGGGTGCGACCGTCGTCTGACCATGACCGGTTGGGGGTGTTTAAAATACAAAACAGAAGAAGACGAGGCTTCAAGGGGCACTCCCGGTGCCGGTCGCCCGGTCGGCCGTCGCCTCTCCAGGTCGACCACCTGGTGGTGGTTGCCCTCCTTTATTTTTTCTACGTCCTTTTCTGTTTCAAAACTCAACTCAGTGCGGGTTGCCCTATAGGGCGATCGGTCGAGCACGAAACAAATGTGTTGTCAATTTTTTTCGAAAATAAACTCCAAAAATACTCCGAAAAATAGTAAAAACATTTTAAATCGATCGGAAGTATTTAGACAACATTTAGGGACATTGTTTTGGTTTAAAAACTCATTTGAACAAAATCATCAAAATCATGATAAAAACATTTATCTAACATGGTTTACGACAACTACGAACATCATGGAGATGGTTTATTAGGATCAATATCAAATTGTTGAAAGAAAGTACCTAATCCTAATTTAGTTTTCTTTAATTCATATTTTAAAAGTTTTTGGAGTTTTAAGTTTGACATATTCTTAATTTTTCATGTTGGGTCAAACTAACTAATTGGCCATAAGTATATACATCATAAGATTTTATTTTTTTCCACTAGTTTCTCTAATTTTATTTCTAACTTTTTCTCCAAAGAGTTGGTAGTCCTGCAAGGAATTTTTCTTTCCAAAATGGCTGATTGGAAATTTGGAATCTTCCCTAAGCATTATTCTAGTTAGAAAAGTATTTTTATAATACTGAAAATTACCAAGTTTTCTACACCTAAGATTTGCAAGTAATTTGGCAATTTTATCTTTTGAATGAGCGTGATCTCCTATGAAATGTAAAGAAATTGTAAAGATTAACCTAGCAACGATATCTTGTTAAGGGTTTCCTTCATCATCTAAAATCGGTATATCTTCATCATCATAGTTTCTTCCTCATGAAGCCTGGATTTTTGTCGGCATTGAATCGAGGCTCGAAATGGATTGAAAACATATTGAACCGCCAATCATATTACATTCTTTGAGTGTCAAAAATCAAAAGTCGCTTATTAATTCACACTTCCACGGATACAACTACAAATTGAAATGCCACAACCCGTTGAGAGTACGGATAAACGGTGGAAAACTAGGACAACGACAAAAGATCTATGTGAAGCAAGCGAGACACTAAAATAAATAATATATATATATATATAATTGTTTATAACGAGGTAGAATGCATGAGAGTCATCGAGAGAATAATAATATAGAGATACGCGTAGATTGAGAGATAAATATAAACGAGGTAAATTTGGCATTTAAGTTAATAATTAAAAATATATCTTTGAGTCTTGATCAATAGTTTTTATTTTTATTTACCTTATATAAATATTTTAATAAAAATAAAGTATTAGATACTCATTCATGTTAAATAGATATTTTCATTATAAAATAATGATATTAAAATAAAAATACGCGGGTGGATTACTAATTTTTATAAAATTAATTTCCTATATTACATTATTGATACCCAGGACAGAACTACATATAATTGAAGGGGGCCTGCGCTTTCCCCCAACATTTAAAAAAATTTAACGGCCCTCAACCTTTCCCCCACTTTCCTTTGTTTAAAGAAATATTAATGGGCTTTGCCCCATCTTATGGATTCACATAAAACTAATGACAAAGGTAATTTGATTTTTGTTAAAAAAAAAAAAAAAAAAAAAAAAAAAGATTAATGGGCTTTGAGCCCCAATCTTATTTCAATTTGCGAACTAAGATAAAGGAAGATCAATTTTTTTCAAAGTTAAACTAAACTTAATGTAAAGGCGATTGTTGGTACTTGGAAAGGCTCCTTCTACATGTCATATTGGTTGACAATTTCAAGGAAAATCTATTCGAAGGCGAGTCTTGGATTCTTTATCCGAATTAGGGTGGTAAACTCATGTTGATTCATTGATTTTTGCTTTTGATTTTGATATTTTGGTGCTATTTTTGTGATATATAAACAGTTTTAGGTTAAAATTCCAAGCCCTCATTGGTATTAATCAATTTTTAATTTTATTTCTAATAGGTTATTGATTAGATATTGAGATTAATTATTGATTCGATATTGAGATTGAATTAATTTTGATTTTTGGGTGAAACTTTTGATTGGCCTATACGCCTTTGTAGATGAAGACACAAAAAATCGACGCATTCTTTAAAGAATGAACATTGAAATTTGATACGTGTAAAATATACGTACATTTAAGGGCTTATTTTGATATATAATTTGTTAGATAAATGTTTTTATCATGATTTTGATGATTTTGTTTAAATGAGTTTTTACACCAAAATAATGTTTCTAAATGTTTTCCAAATACTCCGTCGATATAAAATATTTTTACTAATTTTTCGAGTATTTCTTGAAGTTTATTTTCAACAAAAATTGGACAACACGTATGTCTCGTGTTGGACCTGGTCGCCTATAGGGCATCCTCGTGTCCGAGTTGAGTTTTAAAACAGAAAACGAGACGGAAGAAAACTGGGGAGTGCGGCCGGTCGACCCGTGGAGGTCGATCGGTGTGGGCGGCCGGTGCACTGGGGTTTGGTCCAAAGTTCGAGACACTCTGTATTAGAATTTTGAGGACCTCAACCGGTCAACTAAGGGGTGGACCGGTCCAACCCCATGGTGACCTGTCCCCTACGTATTTTTCGTGAAGGAAACTTTCAAATCTTTCCTTTTTCGCGACCGGTCGCTATAGGCTTTTGACAAAGAAAACTATCCGTTGGTTTTTCATACAACTTTTCCTTAATTTGTGGGATTGATTTCTAACAACTATATTATTCAATTGTCTTGCAATTTTTTATAGATTTCAATCTCCTAGGAGGAGCTATCAAGTTCAAGACATTCTCTATAAATAGATGAAGAATTGAAGCAAAACAAGAAGAGAGAACACTACAACACAACAAGATACATTCAAGCAAACATTCTTGTTCTTATATTTCTATATTCTTGTTGTAATAACCACAGGTCTTACACTTTCACATCTTGAGGTCTAGGCTTTATTCTTGATTACACTTGCACTCAAACTTGTATATTTCATTATTGAGTTGTAATCTTGAATTTGGGTTCATCATTCAACACAAGATATCCTTATGAGTGTTCTTGTGGTAAGAACACACTTGGGTGATCTTAGGTGTTAGGTGTTAGAAGATTGTGGTAATCTTCTTATTGAAGAGTCCAGTGCTCTTTGAGGTGTTGAAGAATTTGGTGTTCTTCAAGGTGGAAGATTGTGGTAATCTTCACAAGGTGCCGTAGAAGATTGTGGTAATCTCCAAAGAGGTGTTGTAAGGTGATGTTGTATTAATGTGGTAATTAATAAAATCTTTTTTTCTTTTTGAAATCCATCCCGGAGATCTTTGGGGTGGTAGAGGATTAGGCCACTAGGTGGGTTGAACCTCTATAAATCGACGCGTGTTGTTTACTTCTCGTCTTCCATTCTTATCTTGGCTTATTTATTCGAAAAAGAGAGCATAATCGAGAAAATGGGCATAATCTATTCACCCCCTCTAGATTATCGTAGCCACTTTGACTTACAAGTGGTATCTGTTGGAATTTGGTCTTTGAGAAATGGGTGTTGACCCGATTTTAACCAAATAATTAAGTGGTTTCCATTAGAGTAAAATGGAATTAAATTATTTGTAAAAATTCTAGTACGAGTAGATGAGAATAGCATTTGGAATTTCTCAAAACGATTCGGGTGAATGACAAATTAATGCTAGAAGTTAGCCACTTAACACAAATAAATGGTTTGGAAAATGAGAAATGTGGGGAAGGAGAAATGCTCCATCCCACATAGGAAAAGGATGAAAAGTTTGCACACTTTATATATCCCAAGTTGGACTTATGGGTTTGGGCCCTTGGGGGCACCCAAGTTTTAAAGGGGTGAAGACCTACATGCTTGTGGGTTTGGTTCAAAGCACACGCGCGCGCATGCCGCCGGCCGGCTCGCTCGGCTCGGCCTGGCACGGGTCCGGGTCGTGGGTCGAGGGTCACGGGTCTGGCTTGGGCTTCAGGGCTTGAGGCCCTTATTCTTTTTGGACCAAGAACCTTTAAAAATAAATGTTTAATTAATTTTTGAATTAATTAAACGGTTTAAATAATTTTTATAATTAATTAAATGGATTTCAAGCTGAGAAGAGGTTCGCACCGAGCGGGCGGACGCACGGCCCGTGCGTCAGGTCGTGGTTTGCGCACCAGCGACGCGCAAAGCGACGCGCCGCGACCGTGCGTTAGTTCATGTGCTTGCAACAGCAGTGCGTCTGTTAGTGCAAAATGTGTCTTTTCGAGCCAAAAGACGCGATCTTTCCATACGAGGCATCCGAGGACTATAATAATCGACCCTGCATATGAAAAACAATACAAAATCTTAAGATAATAACTTTGTCATTTTACATACGAGCATATTGACATTTCCTTCTTCAAAGCTTGAAAGTTCAAACTCTTGTTGTTATTTGTTGTTCCGATTTTGCTAGAGCCGCTAACCGGACTTTGTAAAAGTCATTGTATCTTAGAGACGAGCGCCAAAACGTAAGCACTCGGTATACGGGGCATTTCATCTTTGCGTAAACCGAATCAAATTCAGGCCTCAACTTTAACCTATACACTATGCACTTAGCCATTTTCCTAAACAGAAACCACACCATATTTTACCCAACAATCGCAAGACAAAATATTTGTTTCTATTCAAGACGATGACATCACCATCAATCTCATTCACACCAATGGTTGCTGCTCCGCTCACGCGAAAAGACGCCCTAGTTCTTCGGCGCCGACTTCAAACGTTGGCAACAGAAGATGCTATTCTATCTTAGCACCTTGGGGTTGTCTCGTTTTACGAAAGATGGCCCCTACCGCTTTGGAGATGAAGAAGTTGACAATAACCGGAGAATCACCGGATGCTTGGCATAACAACGATTTTACGTATAACTATGTGTTGAACGGGCTAGATGACACCTCTATCTACAATGTCTATAGACGTTCAAGGCGTCCAAGGAATTGTGGGATTCCTTGGAAAAGAAGTACAAGACGGAAGATACCGGCACAAAAAAATTTGTTGTCGGCAAATTTGCGAATACAAGATGGTTGCCACCAAGACGGTGATCGCCAAGTTCGGAGATTCAAATCATACTTCACGACTTAGTGTCTGCGAAGGGATGATTTTGAATGAATCCTTTCAAGTGGCTGCAATAATCGAGAAATTGCCGCCATTGTGGAAGGACTTCAAAAATTACCTCAAGCACAAGCGTAAAGAGATGGGGCTTGAGGATCTGATTTTTTGGCTTCGGATCGAAGAAGACAATCGAAAATCAGATGTGAAATCCGATAAATCGGAATGGAGGCTAAGGCCAATCTTGCTGAATCAAGCACTAGCAAGAAACGCAAGCACTCCAGAAAGGAAAAATGGAAGGCCAAAAAATTCAAGGGCAATTGCTACAATTGTGGCAAACCGAACCACATGGCGAAGGATTGCCGACACCCGAAAAAGGGCAATCAAGGTGGCAACCAACAAGCCAATGTGATGCGGGACAAGTCGGTTCAATCGACATGTCGGAGCTCGATCTCACCGCCGTTGTATTTGAAGCCAATATGGTGGATATCCCAAGGGAGTGGTGGATAGATACCGGGGCTACTCGTCACATTTGTGCCGACAAGGAGATGTTTTCCTCCTACACTCCAATAAATGGAAGGAAGCTTTTCATGGGGAATTCTTCGACTCCCAATATCGTTGGGCTTGGAAAGGTGGTGCTCAAGATGATTTTCGGAAAAGAGCTTACGCTTGTAGATGTGCTGCATGTCCCGGACATCCCCAAGAATTTGTTTTCCGGTCCTTTGCTTAGTAAGGTCGGGTTTAGACTAGTGTTTGAGTCCGACAAGTTTGTAATGACCAAGAATGGTCAGTTTTTTTGTAAAGGCTACCTTGATAAGGGCCTGTTTAAGATGTCTGTAATGTCTGTTTTCCGCCAAGAGGCGAAGAATAAAAACGTTACTTCTGTTTACTTGTTGGATTGTTCTAATTTATGGCATGATAGATTAGGACACGTAAATTTCAACACAATTAAAGGTTAGTGAATGCGGAATTAATACCTCGTTTAAAACCGATTCACAAGACAAATGCAAAATTTGTGTTGAAGCAAAATTGGCCAAAGCACCGTTTCATTCGGTAAAGTACCAAACCACTCGAGTTAATTCATACGATGTGTATGATTTAAAACTTGTGCAAACTCGAGGTGGGAAAAAGTACTTCATAACGTTTATAGATGATTGCACAAGATATTGCTATGTGTCTCTTTTGAAAAACAAAGATGAAGCTTTAGTAGCTTTTAAAACTTATAAGAATGAAGTTGAAAATCAACTTAATTTGAAAATTAAGATGATTCAAGTGATAGAGGCAAAGAGTATGTTGCTCCGTTTGAAGAATTTTGCTCGGAAGCGGGTATAATTCATCAAACGACCGCACCTTACTCACCTCAATCAAATGGTGTTGCGAGACGCAAAATCGCACTCTTAAGAAGATGATGAATGCGATGTTGTTAAGTTAAACTTACCTCAAAACTTGTGGGGGAAGCCATACTTTCGCAAACTACATTCTTAATAAGATCCCACACAAAGGTAAAAACGAAACTCCATATTAGTTATGGAAGGGACGTAAACCGTCATATAAATACCTCAAAGTGTGGGGGTGTTTGGCTAAAGTCGAAGTACTAAGCCGAGACAAGTTAGAATCGGTATGAAGACGATCGATTGTGCTTTCATTGGATATGCTAACAATAGTAGTGCATATCGCCTTTTAGTGCACAAATCGGCTATTCCCGATATAAATGAAGGTATGATCATTGAATCAAGGAATGTTGTATTCTTTTCGAGAATATCTTTCCGAACAAAGAACGGAAAGAAGAAAGTTCGAGTAAACGAACTTGTGATCTTTGCCAAGGTTACCTCAAAGTGATGATGAAGAGGAACCAAGACGCATAAAAAGGACAAAAGTAGCTAAGTCTTTTGGTCCTGATTTTCTAACTTATATGTTAGAAAACAAACCCCGAACTATTCGGAAGCATTGTATAGTCCGAAGCTCCTCTATGTAAAGAAGCTATCAATAATGAGATAGATTCCATAATGCAAAATCACACTTGGGAGTTAGTTGATCTCCCACCGGGTTGCAAACCTTTGAATGCAAGTGGATCCTTAAAAGGAAGTATAAAGCGGATGGATCTATTGACAAGTACAAAGCCCGTTTGGTAGCTAAAGGGTTTAGACAAAAGGAGGGATAACTTTGATACATATTCTCCTATCATGAGGATTAAGTCCATTCGTTTTCTCATTGCTATTGCGACTTTGCATAACCTTCGAGATACATCAAATAGACGCGTTAAGACCGCCTTCTTGAATGGTGAGCTTGAAGAGGAGATCTATATGGAACAACCCAAGGGGTACATTGCACCCTTGGTCAAGAGCGAAAGGTGTGTAAACTTGTTAAGTCACTTTATGGACTAAAACAAGCACCTAAGCAATGGCACGAAAGTTTGACTTCGACTATGAAGTCAAATGGTTTCAAGATCAACGAATGTGACAAGTGTGTCTATATTAAAGGTACTACAAATGATTACGTCATAGTATGCCTTTATGTGGATGATATGTTGATTATGGGTAGTAGTCATGATTTCATCATGAATACTAATAACATGTTGAAGAAGAACTTTGACATGAAGGATATGAGATTATCACGATGTTATGTTAGGGATTAAAATCTCTAAGACTTGAGATGGAATTGTCTTGTCACACAGTCAATTATGTCGAAAGCATACTTAGAAGGTTTAATGCTTTTGATAGTCCTCCGGCTAAGACACATGTAGATCTAAGTCTACACTTGGCCAAGAATAGAGGCGAACCAGTTTCTCAGCTGGAATATGCAAGGGTAATTGGCCGTCTGATGTACTTAACGAATTGCACACGTCCAGACATTGCATATTCAGTGAGTAAACTAAGTAGGTTCACAAGTAACCCGAGTACAGATCAATGGAAAGCCGTGACAAGGGTACTTAGATATTTAAAGTATACCATGAACTATGGAATACTTTATACGAGATATCCAACAATATTAGAAGGATACTATGATGCCAATTGGATATCAAATACAAAAGACTCCAAGTCCACAAGTGGATTTGTTTTCACTATAGGTGGAGGAGCGGTGTCGTGGAAGTCTTCTAAGCAAACGTGCATAGCTCGATCCACTATGGAATCCGAGTTCATTGCTTTAGATAAAGCTGGAGAAGAAGCATAATGGATTAGAAACTTCTTAGAGGATATTCCTTGTTAGAATAAGCTTGTGCCTGCTGTTATGATACACTATGATAGTCAATCAACAATCGGAAGGGCACAAAGTAGTATGTATAATGGTAAGTCTAGACATATACATCAAAGACACAAAACCATTAGACAGTTGATTTTGAATGGGGTTATTTGGGTTGACTACGTGAAGTCAAAGGAAAACCTTGCGGATCCGCTTATGAAAGGCATAAATCGAGATCAACTGTATAAATTGTTAAGGGGAATGGGTTTAAAATCCACAACTTAAAGAATGTTCATAGCGGTAATCCAACCTTGTGAATTGAGATCCCAAGACCTTGGTTCAATGGGACAACTAAGTTATGAATGTTCAAAACACTTGGAAAATGTGTTAGCTCATTCTCGATACATCAAGTGTATGTAAACCTGCTTGAATGTGGTGAGGTTAAGTTTAAGACTTTTAATGATTCCTATCCGAAAGGTGGAGTATGGCAGATACTCTTCAATAGGATATCACCTATATAAGTGAGAAGTAATGGCCGCTTCAAAATAAACACTTATGAATCTAAGATATGGTCCAGGGCAGAAATGGACACAACGTGAGAACAACAAGTGTTAGAGTTGTTATTGTGTAAATCTTTGTTGTCTTGGTTTACGAGCGGTGAGTAGTTCAAGACATCACGTCACTAAATAGCTAGTAAATCCGATAGTATTTTACTAAGAAAGGTTCAAAGCCACAAGCTACCTATCCCGATGCAATAACAATTCACCGAGACTTTCAAGCGAATCGCATACACGCATGCATTAATTTCATTCATCCCAGGGATTGTTGGAATTTGGTCTTTGAGAAATGGTGTTGACCCAATTTTGACCAAATAATTAAGTGGTTTCCATTAGTGTAAAATAGAATTAAATTATTTGTCAAGATTCTACTAAGAGAGTAGATGAGAATAGCATTTGGAATTTCTCAAACCGATTCGGTGAATGAGAAATTAATGCTAGAAGTTAGCCACTTAACACAAATAAATGGTATGGAAAATGGGAAATGTGGGGAAGGAGAAATGCTCCATCCCACATAGGAAAAGGATGAAAAGTTTGCACACTTTATATATCCCAAGTATGACTTATGGGTTTGGGCCCTTGGGGGCACCCAAGTTTTTAAAGGGGTGATGACCTACATGCTTGTGGGATTGGTTCAAAGCACACGCAGCGCCTTGTGCATGCCCGCCGGTCGACCCGATCCGTGTAGCGGGCCATGGGCCTGGGCTTGGGCTTCAAGGCCCTTATTATTTTTGAACCAAAACCTTTAAAAATAAATGTTTAATTAATTTTTAATTAATTAAATGGATTTAATTAATTTTTGTAATTAATTAAATGGATTTCAAGCCCCCAGGAAGAGGATCGCACCCGAGCACGGCGGACACACGGCCTGTGCATCGGGTCGTGCGCCCTGCCGTAAATGTGCGAACTAGTGCACGGGCCGGCGCACGCCCGTGTGGTCGTCGTCGTCGTCTGCCCGAACCTTCGCGCACCCGGCGCAGATGGCAGAAGCGCACGGCCGGCCCGTGCATCGTCGTCTTGCCACGAACATGTGCATCTGTTAGTGCAAAATATGTCTTTTCGAGCCAAAAGACGCGATCTTTCCATACGAGGCACCCGAGGCCTATAATAATCAATACAAAATCTTAAGATAATAACTTTGTCATTTTGCATACGAGCATATTGACATTTCCCTTCTTCAAAGCTTGAAAGTTCAAACTCTTGTTGTTCGATGTTGTTCGGTTTTGCTAGTCTTGTAACCGGGACTTGTAAAAAGTCGTTGTATCTTAGAAACGAGCGCCCGAACCGTAAGCACTCGGTATACGGGCGTTTTTCGTCTTGCGGAGACTGAATCAAATTCAAGCATCGACTTTAGCCTATACATTATACACTTAGCCATTTTCCTAAACAGAAACCACACCATATTTTGCCCAACAGTATCAAAGCCAAACTCTTTGGCAAGCTCATTCCACATCACGAGTAAAGAGGAACGATCATTGGCTACGAATGAAGTCTACCTTACCGGCACCTCCACCAACAAGCCACCACTATTCGACTCCAAAAATTATGCATTTTAGAAAGAAAGAATGGAATACTATTTACAAAGTTGGGGGTTCGATATTTGGAATATGGTCAAAAATGGAGAATCCATCACGATGAAAGATGGACCAATCACCTCCAAAGTCCTCAAGGAGCTCAATGAAGAAGACAAGGAAATTCTCTCCTTAAATGGTAAAGCTCTAAATATTCTTCATTGTTCACTTACTTCTTCGGAATACGGTCATATTCGAGGAATACGATCGGCATATGAAGCATGGGAAAAATTAGAAGCTATGTATGAAGTATATGTAAATGAAAGGAGCAATTCAAAAGCTTAAATGGATACAACATCAAAGCCAACAACATGGGATGAGCTTCTTACAACTTCCGATGATGATGAAGCCGAGCAATGTTTAATGGGTATCAACGAAGACAATGAGGTACACTCTAACTCTTCTATTTCTTTTAGTAATGAAATGCATGATAATTATAATTATTTGCAAAATGATTTCGATGAACTTCAAAATAAATTCCAAAGCTTACTTGTTAAATACAAAAATTTGAAAAAGGAATTCAATATTTTGAAAAATGATAAGGATAGCTTATTTACATCATATGAATCACTTTCTTGTGCTCACACTACCACACTTGATAAGGTTAGAAACCTTGAAAAGGAAAATAGTACTCTTGTTGAGAATATTGATTGCATGAAAAAGGATTTATTAAAATTCAACTTGAGTACCGATAAGACTCTTGGTGTTCATCGTTGTGATCATGAGAAACTAGAATGTGGTTATAAGCCTAATGTTATCAATGATATGAAAAAGAACCAAGTCACTAAGCATGTTGGTCATTATACTTCTAAATTATTACATGTTTCTATTGTGGTAAAAAGGGTCATACGGTAAATTCTTGTCGGGATAGAAATATCTCTAATTATTGTTGGAGACACGAAAGTCTCAATACTAAACCCAAAGGACCCAAACACTTAAGGGTACCACAAGAAAATTTTATGATAGGTACTTGGCGCAACAAAAATCAAAGAAAATTCAAATTGTCAAATCGACAACAAACATTTGCGCCACTTGATCAAGGAAGAAGATATTATCAACAAAATCAAATTCCAAGAAGAAACTATGATAAAAAATGGGCAAGACACAATCATTGGAATTGACAAAATTGGAGAAGACGTCATCAACAAGATGATTTCCCAAGAGGAAGATACTACCAACAAAGGGAAAGACATAACCCGTGGAAATGGCAAAATTGGTAAACCGTATCTCCTTATGTAAATACGCATAATATTTTATTACTATGTATGCTTGTATTTTTGCTTTAATTGTCATAATGATTTTTTCAAATATTTTTCATAAAAATTTGAGGTCTTCACTAAATACTCTTATTTTCTTAACAAGTTTTTGGCATCGTTCTTTGGGATTGACAGATTCTACTTAGATATAGCAATAAGAAGTTCAATCTTAGTTGAAGCTTTTATAAATATTTTTATTTTTTTAATTTGAATTTTTTGTAAATATTTTTTGGATTATTTTTTCGATTTTTGTAAAAGATTTTTTATTTTCGTTTGTTTGTAGTTTTTTTATTTTCAATTTTTGTAAAAAAATTATTTTTGATTTTTAAAAAAAATATTTTCGTTTTTTTTCCTTCTTTTGTAAGTATTTTTTTGTTTCTAACATCGTTTTTGTTGAATGCGAGACTCAAAACTTTGGAGATACAAGTAGACCAAAATCGCAAGCTGCGGTGGGGAGACCAACATCAAAAGGTCAAATTCCCAAGCGATCTTGAACTTAATCCGAGAAAACTATGCAACACCATTCGTTAAATGCGATGGATGGTACATAATATAAGGGCTCAAGGATTTTAACCGACACGGTTCAACGATGGTGATGTTAGAAATCAAGTTTGGTCAAGACGTAAAACTTAGCGCTTTGTGGGAGGCAACCCAAGAGACGTTGCAACAAACTCCGGGGTAAAAAATGAAGAAAAAAAGAAAGAAAAAAAGGCAGACGACACAACCCGACCGTAAGTGCGATGCGATCTGCTTCTCCAATTTCAAATTTTGACAGACGAGCTTCGGCTTCACGAGCGATCCATAAAGTACTAAATTACGCATTCTTGACAACCCCTTCCCAAACTTAAAATATCCTTTGTCCCGAACATATGAAGAAATTATCAAAAGAAAGAGGAATGCATAAAGAGTACTTACCGATCACTGTGGTGGTAGAGGTGGAGGGTAGTGGCCCCGTGAGATATGCCACCGTCCATACAACGATACAAGACATCAACTCGTACATATCTTGTTGTTGTTGCTAGGTGATGGCGTCGAATTGTTGTGAGTACTTCGGTGGTACTCATTAGCCATAACCGTCAACGATATGTGTCATCTATCAATCTACCCACATCGCCTTCCACCATTTCGAGCCTCTCACTCATATTCAGTGGCCGGTTATCCCCTTGTCTAGAGGATTCCGGCTCATCATGCTCTTCTTGAGCAGCACTCCCCTGTTTCTCTCTAAGCAACCAATTACCCTTGTTTCTAATGGATGTTGCTTTGGGGTTAGGAAGCCTAACCTTTGTTCTATCTCGCTTGATTGAGCCGATAATCACGCCCATCAAATTTTATCATTTTCATAGCGCTTAGGACATTCGTATCAATCAATTTAGGTCCCGCGGCCTCCTCATACCCATCCAAGTTAATATTGAAATATTTAGCGATAGGGGTAATCATCCCCCAATACAAATCCCACCTCTCTCGAGATTTTCTTATCCTATCAAATTGTCGGACTATCATAGCCCTGACGTTTGGCACATTTTCAGTCCCCGATGCCATACACTATATGATTAATAATTCGTCTACCCTCAACGCCCCTCTACTCCCTTCTTCGCAAAATTTGTTTCAGCTAAGACTCGAACATATCGGAATATTGATTTCGAATATTAGGCGCCTTTGAGGTACCAGGCGTGTAGATTCGTTTTCCGATTATCTTTCTCCAAAACCTATCCTTATTAAACTCCTCGTGCTCCTCAACCCCATAAGTCGGAGTTTGGTAAATTTCATTTAATTCATCAATACTTAGTTCCTCGGCTCATTCCCAGTGCGAAACCTAACTCCCATCAAGTTTCTTTTCAAACCACCAATTCAAGGCTACTCAAAAATTCAAGTGTGATAACTGAATAAGTGGCCCAATACCCATTTAAAAATTCGTGCCAATCAATTCTACCACACATAGCTCTAAAATCCTCCAATAAACCTAAATTAGTAAGATTAGGTTCATCGGGATACCTTGTATTAAATCATGGAAGAAAGTAGAGTATTGCCCATCTAGCCCGGTGTGTTTTATTTGGCAAGATTACATTTGAAGCTTCGGGCTCCTCGGGGTCGAGTATTTGTTGAGGCTCGAGTTTGGGCTCAGTCGGCTCTCTTTTTCTTCTTCTTGTATTTCTCTTTGTTCCTCTTTCATCTCTAGAAGCCATGATTTTCAAGATTTTGAGGTGAAAAAATCTGAAATTTTGGAGTACCCCAAATTTAGTGTAGAACTTGGAGAAGTTGGAAATTTGAAGGTTTTTTTGGTGGTGGGTTTTGTTTGATACATGTTTTTATCTTTATTTTGATGATTTTATTTTATCACCAAAACAATGCTTTTAAAGGTTGTCCAAATACTCCTAAATGATTTAAAATGGTTTTAATATTTTCTAAGTATTTTCTCAAGTTTATTTTCGACAATATTGGACAAACACTTTTAATGATTTTATATCAATGGATTTTTACTTCTAAACAAGGTTCCTAAATATTGTCTAAATACCTCCGATTGGTTCAAAATGTTTTTACTAAATTTTCGGAGTATTTCTTGAGTTTTATTTTCGACAAAAATTGGCAACATTTACTGTCTCGTGGTCGACCAGGCCGCCCCTATAGGGCAACCCGTGCACGAAGATGATTTTGAAACAGAAAATGAGACGGAAGTAAAATCGGTAGGTCGACCGATCGCCCGGTCGACCGGTACTGCATGTTTCATTTTGAAAGCAGAACAAATCTTCTTTGTTTTTGAGTTAGGGGACCGGTTGAGACAGGTCGGACCGGTGGCCTATGTCGACCGGTCGCCCTGTTGTAATTTCCAAAGTGTTCTTCAATTCTCTTATTTCTGTGCGACCGGTCGCCCTGTGCATTGACAGCAAAAATATGACCGTTTGACAGCAGACACATTTCCTTAAATTGTGGGATTGATTTCTAACAGCTATATTCTTGATTTTAATTGTATTTTTTTTTGTAGATTTTCAATCCCCAAGAGGAGCCTATGCTTGATCAATCATCTCCTATAAATAGAGGAAGTTTTGGAGCAACCAAAACAACAATTGAGATACAACACAACAAGATACACTTCAAGCAAATACTTGGTCTTTCATTGTTATTATTCTTGTTGTAAATTTGCCTAGCTTATCACTTTCACATCCTTGAGGTCTAGGCTATTCTTGATTACACTTTGCACTCAAATTGTAATATTCATTATTGAGTTGTAATCTTGATTTTTGGTTATCATTCAAACACAAGATATCCTTGTGAGTGTTCTTGTGGTAAGAGCACACTTGGATGATCTAGGTGATAGGTGCAAGAAGATTGTGGTAATCTTCTTATTGAGGTGTTGAAGAATTTGGTATTCTTCAAGGTTGAAGATTGTGGTAATCTTCACAAGGTGCCGTTGAAGGAAGATTGTGGTGATCTTCAAAGGAGACTGTGGTAATCTCCAAAGGTGTTGTTGAAGAAGAGTGTGGTGCTCTTCAAGGTGTTGGAAGTTGAATTTGTATTAATTTTGGTAATTAATAATTTTTTATTTCTTTTAGAAATCCATCCCTGGATATCTTTGGGGTGGTAGAGGATTAGGCCCTAGGTGGGTTGAACCTCTTTAAATCGGCGTGTGTTGTTTACATTCCGCACCTTTATTATTGTGTTTGAGCTTTTGGTTCAAAAAGAGGGCAAAATCGAAAAGATGGAGATAATCTATTCACCCCCTCTAGATTATCGTAGCCGCTTGACTTACAAGTGGTATCGAGCCAAACTCTTTGGCAAGCTCGTTTCACATCGCGAGTGAAGAGAAACGATCGTCGGCTACTCTGAACGAAGCTCATCTTTCCGGCACCTCCACCACCAAGCCACCACTATTTGATTCCAAAAATTTTATTTTTTGGAAAGAAAGAATGGAATGCTACTTACAAGGTTGCGGGTTCGACATTTGGAACACCGTCATAAACAGAGAATCCATTCCGATGAAAGATACACCACACACCTCAAAAGGCTTCAAAAAGCTCAATGATGAAGAGAAGAAAATCATCTCCTTAAACGGTAAAGCTCTCAATATTTTGTATTGTTCATTTACTAATTTGGAATATGAACATATTGTAGGAATAAAATCGGCACATGAAGTATGGAAAAATTAGAAGCCATCTATGGAGTTTTTGCAAATGAAAGGAGTCAAACAAAAGCATCTACTTCTCAAAGGGATACAAGTTCAAATCTAAGGAACAAGCCTCTTACAACTTCCAATTATGAAGAAGTTGAATATTGTTTTATGGGCATCAATGAAGAAAACGAGGTATGTCTTAAACCCTCTACTTCCTATGATATTGTCATTCAAAATGATTATAGTGATTTGCAAAATGATTATGATGAACTTCAAAATGAATTCCAAAGCTTACTTGTTAAATACAAAAATTTGAAAAAGGAATTCAATATTTTGAAAAATGATAAGGATAGTTTATTTACTTCCTATGAATCACTATCATGTACTCACACCACCACACTTGATAAGGTGAGAAACCTTGAAAAAGAAAAAAAGTACTCTTGTTGAGAATATTGATTACATAAAAAGGATTTATTAAAATCTAACTTGAGTACTAATAAATTGTCCAATATTGTTGATGTTCATAATTATGATAAAGGACTTGATCATAAGCCTAATGTTGTTAATCATATAAAAAAGGATCAAGTCACTATGCACGTTGGTCATTATGCTCCTAGAATTATTACATGCTTTTATTGCGGTAAAAAGGGTCATACGGTAAATACTTGTCGGGCTAGAAATAGCTCTAATTATTGTTGGAGACCTAAAAGTCTCAAGACTAATCCTAAAGGACCCAAACACATAAGGGTACCACAAAATAATGTGTTATTAGGTACCCGGTGAAATAATGATCGAAGAAAATTCATACCGCCAAGAAGACATCAAATGACCGTTTCATTTGATCAAAGAAGGAGAAACTATTTTCGACAAAGCCAATTTTCAAGAAGAGGATATAATCAAAATTGGGAAGAACATAATCCTTGGAAATGGCAAAGACATCATCAACAAGATGATTCTCAAAGAAGAAGAGACCATCAACAATGGGAAGGTAACAAACCTTGGAAATGGAGTAATCAAAGAAGTCATCATCAACAAAGTGACTTCTCAATGGGAAGATATCATCAACAATGGGAAAGACACAACCCATGGAAACGGCGTAATTGGTAAACCGTATCTCCCCATTTATATATGCATTTTTAATTCTATGCATGTTTTTATTTGTGTCTTAATTGCAAAATGAGTTTTCAAGTATTTATTTTTTTGGTCTTTAGTATATTTGAGAGTTTCATAATTTTTTTAAAAGAAGACCTTGCATGATTTTCTAAAACTCTTGTGCATTTAATTAGACTTATGTGGCTTATTATCTCTTATGAAATCTTATAGCATAAGCTTTTTTTTTTTTTGATATCTCCTATTACTTGCCTACACTTGTATTTTTTGTGCAAACTTTGTCTAAGAATTGTGTAGGATATGTATCTCATATTCATTGGCCATTTCGTCATCAAGTTTCTTAAACTATCGAGGTATGTTGACTCGTATTTTTCTTAAAACTCGATATTATGCTTATGCACACATCTTTCAAGATATTTCACTTTAACCCCTTAAGTGCCCCTAAATGATTTTGCAAATATTCTCTTAAAAGGGCACTACTTGTTAAGTCTCGATTTTCTCGAATATATGTTTTCCCGAAACCCGTATTTGTTGGACTTGATCCAAAACTATCTTTTTGCAAAGTTTTATAATTTTTGGGGTGGAAAATCGAATTTTTGAAAAACTCGAAGAATGAAAAAAAGCATCGATTGGGGCCGGTCATAGCGGGCGGCCGTCGCATCGCACATCGACCGGTCGTACCCTACCTCGACCGGCGCCCAGGCTAATTTTGACGATATAAACTCTCGACCTTGATTCAAAAATGCAGACACATATTTCTCAAAACCCTTGTGCGATTTTGTCATTCACTTTCTCTTAAAATCTTCAATTCTTCATCATTTTTCACGATTCTTGTTGCTAATCTTCTTATTTTCGCAAGAATCTTACATATATGGCTCCTCCTAGAAATTCTACCGGTCAAAATCCCATCTCCAAGCGTAGAAGGGGTAGAGAGGGTTCTTCGAGAAATCGGCAAGAGGAAGCCGAACAAAGGAATATTCGAGCCGCTCAAAGAAACGTGGCTCAAGAAGGTGATGATGTTCAAAATTCCATTCTCTCTCGGGCCCAAATTACAGAGCTCCGTGGAACAATTTCGCTCCAAAATTGCCGTTGGGCGAAAGGTAAAAATCTTTTGTTACTCAAGCTCCTAATTCCCACAATGTTCTTAATTTCATCAATAAGTATGCGGAATGGTATTATGAGGATTTGGGAATGGGAGGAAAATCTATTGCTCGGACTAAAATGTGTCGTTTTAGTTCATTTACAAATGAGTATCCTACTATTAGAGGATTTTTGAGGAGCAAGGTTGGATGTATCTATGGGAGCATGCTTATGTTTTGTATGATGATGATATTATCCAACATTTTTATGCTAATATGTGGGTGCAATATGATAATGAAAGGAAGCCGATTGCCGTTAATTCGCTTGTAAAAGGTCGTCATTTTAGATGGACTCCCAATGATATTTGCCGGCTTTTACATGTTAGAGAAGGTGGTTGGGATTATTTCTCTTGTGGGACTTGGAATGATGAAAAGTTGGGGTGTCGATGAAAGAAGTTAAGACGTATTTGGGAGTATGGCCAAAGTATTCTTTGTTGGCAATGACACTTGAGCATCGTATTTTGTCGGTCATTGTCGCATATTGCATTTGTGGTAAGTCGGGAAAGATGCCTAGCAAGATGGATTACTTTTTTACTTATAACATTGCTAGGAGGGAACCACTTAACTTTGGTGCCATACTTATTCAATGTCTAATTAAGTCCATCACTCAAAGTAATAAAAAGTTGGTTATGGAAAATTGGATTTGTAAACTTCTTATTCAATCGGGACTACCTTCGTCGGAGTGTAACTCGGAGGTATTTCAAAATGACTTCGACATTGATAACATCTCCCAAATGGTCACGATGCGCAAGAATATGGACATCCAACCAACTAAAATGGCTAGAGGAAGAGGTCAAGAGTCCCCGATCCTAATGACTTCTTTGATGACGCCGAGGCCGCAAGATTGGCGGAAGAGGGCGAACCGAGCAATCCGGAGGGTAATACCGGTGCTCAACCGCCTAGGAGGTATACTCAAGCCGAATTTGATGAGATGAGGGCTTTTCATGAGACGAGGTATGAGGCTTTGGAGCAAAAGACCTCCAAAATGCAAAAGTCTATCGGCAAGTTGAAGAAATTCATCAAGGATTTTATTCCCGGATCTTGTTTCTCCTCGGATGAGGAATGATGTCCCCACCCCCTTTACTTTCTAGCATTTTCGTTGCTTTGTATTTTTATGAACTTTTGTAAAACTCTCTCGTACTAATAAAATTTGCTTGTCTTATTGAAAGGGTGAAAATTACAAGTTGATTATGACTTGTGGGTGATCATGGTATTGGTGGAGTATTTGATGGTAAAAATACTCTAATTTAGCATATTGTTTGATAATTGGTATGAAGTACTTGATGGTAAAAGTGCTTTTTTAATGCTTTGATCATTATGCTTAGTTGGATATGTTGGGACATTTGATATATCATACATGTATTGTTTAAGGCATGACTTGTATTATTTGATGGATGCTCTAATTTTTGGCATTTGTAATGCCTTGATCCTTCTTAGCTTATATTATCTCAATTGGGTTGAACCCTTGAGAATCTACTTTGTTTGAGCCTCTTATTCGATGAACAAATGTTGCATATGTTGCATATGATATTGTTGAGCTTTGAAATGAGGATGATTGATGATGATATGGAACTTTTTTGGTTTGAACCATTTACAAAGGTTATATACAACCTCTTTTATTTTTCACGCACCATAGTGTTCGATGAAATGTCGCAATGAATATTTCAACTTCTACATGATTCTCTTGCTTCCTAATGTCTTAAAAATCCTTTTGAGATCATGTTTTTGGCTAACAAATGAGCTTATGGATTTCTTATGATATATTTCTCCAATTTTTGGAATTTTTAAGCTTAAATTGCTCAACGGTTAATAAACCGTCCCTTTGGTGCACTTTGATGACATTATATGATGTTTCTATCATCCTAACATTCTTTTGATGATTCCAAAGGGGAGAAACAGGATATTGGCTCATTAGCTCAAAGAAGCTCATAAAAGCTTGTCATAAAAGCTATAAGCTATGGCTCATAAAAGCCATAAGTTATGATTTATCTTTAGTCCAATTGTTGCTTGATGGACTTATATAATTGTCTAATGATGTTTTGTGACAGGGGGAGCTTATAAGCTCTTGAACAAAATGCAAAAGCTAAGCTTTTAGCTTATGGATAATTGCTTTTACATTATTCTTGATGTGCTTGTTGATAGGGGGAGCTTGTACTTATTATTGAATATATTTACTCCCCTACTTGGATTGCTTTTACATATTTTGGAAATTTTGGTTGCTTCCAAACGGTCAAAAGTTTTTACCGGAAAATCATTTCTAAAATTGTTCTCCTACTTTGTGTAAAAATTGTTTTGGTTTGTAATCATCAAAAAGGGGGAGATTGTTTGATACATGTTTTTATCTTTATTTTGATGATTTTATTTTATCACCAAAACAATGCTTTTAAAGGTTGTCCAAATACTCCTAAATGATTTAAAATGGTTTTAATATTTTCCGGAGTATTTCCTCAAGTTTATTTTCGACAATATTGGACAAACACTTTTAATAATTTTATATCAATGGATTTTTACTTCTAAACAAGGTTCCTAAATATTGTCTAAATACCTCCGATTAGTTCAAAATGTTTTTACTAAATTTTTGGAGTATTTCTTTAGTTTTATTTTCGACAAAAATTGGACAACATTTATGTCTCGTGAAATCGACCGGTTTGCCCTATAGGGCAACCCGAACTCAAGATGATTTTTGAAACAAAAAATGAGACGGAAGTAAAATCAGCGGGTCGGCCAAGTGCGGTCCGGGCGTCGGCCGTGGTCGCCCGGGGGTCGACCGAGACTGCATGTTTCATTTTGAAACATAACAAATCTTCTTTGTTTTTGAGTTAGGGGGATTTGGTTGAGACAGGGTCGACCGATCGAAGACTATGTCGACCGGTCGTCTGTTGTAATTTCCAAAGTGTTCTTCAAATCTCTTATTTCTGCGGCCGATCTGTCGCCTGCATTGACAAAGAAAATATGACCGTTTGACAATGACACACATTTCCTTAAATTGTGGGATTGATTTCTAACAGCTATATTCTTGATTTTAATTGTATTTTTCTCAGATTTTCAATCCCCAAGAGGAGCCTATGCTTGATCAATCATCTCCTATAAATAGAGGAAGTTTTGGAGCAACCAAAACAACAATTGAGATACAACACAACAAGATACACTTCAAGCAAATACTTGGTCTTTCATTGTTATTATTCTTGTTGTAAATTTGCCTAACTTATCACTTTCACATCCTTGAGGTCTAGGCTATTCTTGATTACACTTTGCACTCAAATTGTAATATTCATTATTGAGTTGTAATCTTGATTTTTGGTTATCATTCAAACACAAGATATCCTTGTGAGTGTTCTTGTGGTAAGAGCACACTTGGATGATCTAGGTGATAGGTGCAAGAAGATTGTGGTAATCTTCTTATTGAGGTGTTGAAGAATTTGGTATTCTTCAAGGTTGAAGATTGTGGTAATCTTCACAAGGTGCCGTTGAAGGAAGATTGTGGTGATCTTCAAAGGAGACTGTGGTAATCTCCAAAGGTGTTGTTGAAGAAGAGTGTGGTGCTCTTCAAGGTGTTGTAAGTTGAATTTGTATTAATTTTGGTAATTAATAAAATTCTTTTTCTTTTTGAAATCCATCCCGGATATAATGGGGTGGTAGAGGATTAGGCCCTAGGTGGGTTGTTTATGCTCGATGGGCCATACGGTCGTGTGGTGCCACGCGGGCTAGCCGTATGGCCCCAGGCGTTGCCCACATGCGCGCCCGTTGTTGGCAAGTCGTCCACACGGCCTAGCCGTGTGGTGTCGGGTGTTGCATCCTCTCGCACGGCCTAGTCGTGTGGTCTTACATGCCCGTGTGGGATAATTCCATACTTTTTCCTACCCAAACCCTAATACACGAAAGTTCTCTCCCTAAATTCCCAAACTCCTCTTCCAAAAAAAAAAAAAAACAAAAAAAAAACAAAAAAAATAAGATCGATGCACACGGGGCGTGTGGACGCATACGACCTGACCGTGCGATCTCTTACTCCAATTTCAAATTTTACGGGCGTCACGAACGATCCAAGATAGTACTAAATTACGCATTCTTGACAAATATCCAACATCTCAACCATATCCATCTATAAATATTGATCCTGTGAATTTTGAGAGTCGTCCTACAAAATCTTTAAAAGCTAAAGTCAACGAAAGCTTTGATATTCAGTCATTAGAACGTGATCCAGGATTGCAACGACCAATATGGGAGTATCCAATTGACAAACGTGATGAAGTTCAAGAGCTTATATTACAAATAGGTCCATATCAATATTGTATACTTTGAAAGTAACCAAAATCTAGAAAAACCATCCTCGTAATTTTCGGGCATCATGGTTCAAGCTTTTCCCGTCTTGGTTGGAATATTCTCCTAGTGTAGATGCAGCATTTTGTCTTTCATGCTATGTATTTCACACTCAAGATGGACCTTCGGGGCTAGAAGCTTTTACTATTACTGGATTTCGATCATGGAAGAAAGTAAGAGATGGAAAAAATTGTTCATTTTTGGCACATATTGGAAAAGATCTCACTTCACCTCATCGAAATCTTTGAGAAAGCATGTGCCGATCTCATGAATCAACAATCACATATTGTACAAAGTATTACGAAGTTCACATCTCAAGAAGTTGCATAAAATAGACTTCGCCTGAAAGCTTCAATTGAGGCAACTAGATGGCTTGCATTTCAAGGATGCTCTTTTAGAGGTCGCGACAAGTCTATAACATCAGCCAATCATAGAAATATTTTGGAACTATTGAGTTCCATAGCCTCTTATAATGACAAAGTTGCTAAAGTTTTGGATAAAGCTCCAAAAAATGCATCGTACACATTACCAAAAATACAAAAATAAATTTTGCATGTCTTGGAAAAGTCAAGAATGCTATTCGAGAAGATATTGGTTTGCCAAATTTTGTATTATTGTCGATGAAGCTCGAGATGAATTTAAAAAGGAGAAAATATCAATTGTACTAAGATTTGTTGACAAGGATAGCTATTTACAAGAACGTTTTTTTGGGCTTGTTCATGTTAAAGACACTACTGCATCAACATTAAAAGAAGGTATTTTTTATGTCTTATCACGCCATTCCTTGATGTTCGAATATTCGGGAACAAGTCTATGATGGTGCAAGTAACATGCGTGGAGAATGGAATGGACTACAATCATTAATTTTAGGTGAATGTCCTTATGCTTATTATGTTCATTGTTTTTCACATCGCTTGCAATAGCACTAGTTGCTGCATCAAAGGAAGTTATCCACTTCTATTAGTTTTTTATCAAGTTGAATTCCATTATCAACATCGTTGGTGCCTCATGTAAGAGTAATGACCAATTAAAAATTGCTCATGCATCGAATATTGCTCATGATTTACTTAGCATTAATGAACTAGAAAGTGAGAAAGGGCTTAATCAAATTGGTTCACTACAAAGGGCGAGATGATATTCGTTGGAGTTCTCATTTGAAATCTATATCCAGCTTTATAAAGATGTTTAGTGCAACATGTGAAGTTTTCTTGAATATTATTGAGGATAGAACCACGTACATATGCTCAACGTGGAGATGCCGATGCAGCTTATGAGGTGCTAACTTCAATTGAATTTGTTTTTATTTTGCATCTTATGAGAAAAATATTGGAGATTTCTAATATTCTCTATCAAGCTTTGCAACTTCAATCTCAAGACATATTGAATGCAATGCATCTTGTGTCATCTACGAGTTGCTCATTCAGAATTTGAGAGATGATGGATGGGATGAATTAATTGCAAATGTGGCATCATTTTGTGAAGCAATTAATATGCATGTGCCAGATTTTGATGATCAATATCTTGCAAGAAGAGGAAGAGCACGCCATCGCAAGTTGAAATTACAATCGGGCATTATTATAGAGTTGGTATTTTTAATGCAGTGATAGATTCTCAATTGCAAGAATTGAGTAGCAAATTAAATCGATGATAATACAAAGGAGTTGATTATATTTAGCTCGGCACTAGATCCAAGAGAGATCTTGATATCATTCGGGATTGATGACATTTGCAAGTTGGTAAAAACAAATTTCCAAAAAGACTTTCTGAGAACATGAAATGCTATAAGTAAGAATGCATTTTGAGCATTTTGATCATGTGAGCAACTTCCTAATTTTGGGACATTGACAACTATTTATGATTTATGCCGGTGGTTGGTCATAACTAGAAAATCGAAATATATCATCTTGTGTTTATAGTGATAACTCTTATTCTCACCCTTCCAAAGTGTCTCACAGGCTACTACAGAGCGATCTTTTTCTCGCTATGAATTTATTCAAGACCACACTTCAAAACAAGATGGAAGATGAGTTTCTTACAGATTGTTTGCTAGTATATATTAAAAAGCAAATTGCACAAAAATTTAGTATAAACTCACTTATTGATGATTTTCGTGATATGCAAGAGAGACACTCTAAATTTTAATATAGGATTATAATTATGTATTTTTGGATGTTTAATGGTGAGTATTGACATTGTTTTGAGGATAAAAACATTCAACCCCCAAACTATTCGAATTTTTACACTTAACCATACGAACTTTAAATCGTTACACTTAACCCTCCCAACTATGCGAAAATTTACACTTTGCCTTAAATTACAGATCTACCCCTAGACTATATGAAAGTTGTTTTACAGTTTACCCTCTAAACTTCAAAGTTGTTGCACTTTACCACCTATGCCATAAATTTTATTGTTTGATCTACATTTACTCCTCATGGTCTTGCGATCCTTGAAAATGGTATCAGAGCCTAGGTTTATTAAGAACTTTTAGTTAAATTTATTATATTTATGTAATTAACAATTGGTGAGGAGAAATTACTCCGAGATTATGGATCCTGACCGATGTCCGAGATGTACCCTTTACAGACATATCGTCAAATATTGACGATGTATGCACAAGAACACCTTGACCAGTTTCATATCGGGAATACCAACATGAAGAAAAAGAACAGCAGAGCCGACGGGAAACCTTAAGGCAATGCAAAATGCGAGCAAAATATTATAGCGATTCACGGATGCTTAACCGGACTTATATGTTCACTTGATGAACCTTCAAGAAACGGTTCATGAAAATTCCCATTAGAACAATGATTCCGATGGAGTACCGAGTGGAACGAGATACTTCAGATAAATCTAAGATCTCCGAAGATCTTAGAGAAATCGAAGACGGTGCGAGAATTATGGTAACCGCCATAATCATCTACCAAGACAAGTTCATCGATCGAGAACTGGATGGAGACGATGGTGAAATATCGAAGGAAACTCTTGAACTCCTTCATGATATTCGAAACGAGTCAAGAACCTGGAGGATAGGCCAAGTTCATCCGGAGGAAGGAAACGTATTGATTTTGGGACAAGACCTATTTACACCAAAAGGGGAAACCAACCGAAGTCATACGAAAAATGACGGATGAGGAGAAGCTCATTGCTCTAATCAAAGGAAAATCCATCAAAAATTAAAAAGATGGATATTGAAAAGATGAATCTTAAAGATCTACATGACTGCGGAGAATCCTTCGCGGGATTAGGTATTGTAGATTTAAAGATGAACGCGCAAGTGAGGAATCGACTTTGGTTACCTATGACCCACAAGGTAAACCAATTCCTCCACCACCACCACCAGATTAATCCTAACGTCGAAGAAAGTACGGGTTCACATCATGGAACTCGGGACGAGAGGATGCCACATGCTTTGGGGATTTCACGACCGGGAGTGATCCACTTTCGGGATAGGAGGTCAAAACCCTCTTGCGGAACTGACAACCTACCGGAAGGCCGAATGTTTATCGACGCCTTATGGAAGATCGCACCTCGACCCAATACATCCGTATGGGTTGATGTTAAATCTGGACATCCCATTTTAAAAAGAGAAGTTCTCATTGATGAATGGGCTTGACTATGAGAATTTCAAAGAGAACCTCGATCTTACAAAGGATTCATTCATTTTACTCATTGAAATGAGTCTTGAAGGATCGGTGAAGATTGCCTCAGGATATGACCGATGCTAGTACGAAAAGTTCGGTCACATCGGGGAATCACTTAAAGGAATTGTCGATGGTATGGCAAAACTATTCAAAATCCAATTCATCGGCACGGGTTATTTCGAGGGATTAGAGGATGAAAAAGAAAGAAATATAAACAAGCCCTCTATAGCCTTGAGTTCTTGGATATTTGTCATATTGACGAATATATCAAGTTGTTCACCGAATACGGTGGAAATCCAAGATTGAGGAAAAGAAGTCGCATACTATTCTTTGCCAAAATTCCGAGTCCCTGGAGAGAAATACTTATCGGGGAATACAAGGGTGGAGTGAAGTAGAAATCGTGGCGAGAAAAATGTCTTTCCTAAAGGCCAAGTTATCGAATGGTGCTATCAAAGCGGCTCTGTCTCCGACAGAATTACAAGAGATTAAGAGGAATTAACAAAGCGGTTCCTCTATGTTGTGGATAATGATATCCCAACAATTGTGGGAGGTCAACCAAGGCGGCACAAGAAGAAGAAGGAGAGAAGCCATCCATACCGCCGAGGAAGCAACAACAAAAGAAGCGGTCTTCATGGAGACCTAGAAGGTTCTCGTCAAAACAAAAAGCCCGGTTATAAATCGGGACAAAGACCACAAGACTGCGGAGTAGAGCCTCATCATCGTGTTCTAATCAAGCAAGTACCGCAGAAATCCGGGAGAAGAACTTTCAGGCGTGCTCACACTCTCATGGATTCACATTGGAGCCATAAGAGTCATTATTAAGGCAACATTCAAGGAAGGAATAGATTCGCCACTCAATCTTGCTATTTTTGACAAGCGAATCTCACATCTCAAGGATTCATGCCTTGGAGCGGTTCTGAGAAATTTGTATACAGGAAATTAGCATTTAATGTCTATCCTAGAATTGCATACAATGGGAGATCGAGACTTGGTGAGTCCTAACCCTTCATCAAGATTTCAAAAGAGTCGATTTGATGAAAGAAGGAAACAGCCTTACTCGATCACATACAAGATTTCCTATGCTCTCTCGAATACCCATCATTCCGAAGTATTCTTGAGAAAGGAATTTATTGAAGTCCCAAGAATCTTTGAGGACTTTGCCAGGGTAGTGTTACCAGAAATCATTGAATCTCCAACTATTAAGGAGATTGATATGATAATTCAAGATCAACCAGTCTTCAACAAAAGTCGGAGTCTTAGAGTTGAGCACAGAAGGATGTCTTTCGGCAAAGACGAGAATGGTGAGTAGCAGCAGCCGTTGGGAAGAAAGGAGACCAAAATGCGATTCAGCGCATCCCCGATGTTTTTAAAACAAATGAGAACCGAAATGTCCGAGAAAGGATGGCGAGAGGTTGAAGTAATATTCGACATTACTCAAAAGGATAATATTTTTCCTTGTGATGTTCTATATTATCTCCAACAACCAATCGTTGGAAGGTATCAAGGAAGCCTTAAGATAGGAGAAATTGAGCTTACTATCACAGAGTTGCGGGAAAGATCCCGAAACAATTAATACTGGGAATTGAATTTCTTGAGGAACATAAACCTTGGGAAAGATTACAAGACGGAATGGAGTTCACAGTGGCTAATAAAAGATACTGAGAATCGGATGACCACTAGTCCATTCTCCATATACATTTCTATTGGAATGTTATATGCGAATACAAGGCCGAGTATTTCGCCGCCTATATTGATTCAGTGCCGGAATATGTCTTGCAAAGCAGTTTGGATGTTTTTCCTAAAGAAATTGGAGAAGATTTACCACTATTGCGAGAAGAGATTTCTCTAAAAGGATTCTTATCCTTAACGGGGAATTAAACAAGCGAAAATCATGATCGGAGGAGCGGGCGTACCCCATGGTACAAAGTAAAGACGCCACCAATCTATTTCCATGATACATGTGCAGATATTTTGCTAGGAAACAATTTCCTACAAACATTCAAGCGGTTCACACAAGAGAACGAGACGAGAAGACTTATTTTCACAACTTTATGTGATCATAAGATTATTGTTCGAGATCTGGGGAAGCATTTTACGAAAAATGCCCATTAATTTTCGCAGCAAGCGTGGTGATGAAGCCAAACTTCTAATCCAAAAATGGCAGATCGAAGAAAATTTGGTGAAACTTTATTATCCTATAGACAATTTGGTTCCATCCGGAAGGATCGAGAAGATATGGGATAATAACTTGTATTCATTCGTACAAGGAGAAGAACGAGTCACTCCGAAGTCATTGCGACTATGGATGAGTCTAATGGAGAATCCACAGAGTGATGTAACCATAGAGGAACAAATATCACTCGAGGATATCAAGAAGAAAGATCCAAAGGAATTACAATGAAGATCCTTTGGCATGGTGGAATAAGAATGAGCTCAAAGCATCCTTAAAGGTTAAACCTGGAAAGGAGTACGAGTTCGTAAGATTCAAACCAATCCTTATGAACCAGGAGGATCGTAGGGATATGCGAGTAAGATACTTAAGGAACATCTTGACCTTAAGTTAATTTCACCAGGAGTTTCTCCATACAAAGAAATCCGAGGATTCCTAGTTAGAAACCATTGAGAAATCAAAAGAGGAAAGCGAAGACTTGTTATTAACTACAAAGGGATTAATAACATTTTGGAGTTCGACGGATACTATATCCCGAGTAGAGAACATCTGTTAATCGCATCAAAGGTGCCAAGATATTCTCAAAATTCGATTGCAAGTCCGGATTCTACCGATTAAGATGGAGGAAGAAAGTAAGAAGTTTACTGACTTTCTCTACACCACAGGGGACACTATATTTGGAACGTGATGCCTATGGGATTGGCTAACGCACCCCGATATATCAAAGAAAAATGGATAATCTTTTCAAAGATTATTTCGGTTTCATGTTCGTGTATATCGACGACATTCTAATCGCATCAAAGAACATGAAGGAGCATCTCAAACATTTGGAAATATTTTCGGATGTTTGTCACAAAGAAGATTAGTGCTTTCGGAAAAGAAGGCGTGAATCGCAATAAAACGATTGAATTCCTCGAATCGAAATCGATGAATCGGAATTATTCTACGAATCATATTGTGGAAAAGATACGGGGATTTCCGGATACACTAAAAAAGACAAGAAGCAACTTGAGTTTTCTCGGGAGTTGTTAATTTTGCTTGAATGTTTATTAACAATCTAGCATACTACATGAAGGTGTTTAGCCCATTACTTAAAAAAAGATGCAAAGATTCAAATGGGAAGATGAACATCAAGAGGAATTAAGCAACTTAAAGAAGTTTTGTAAAAAGCTTCCAAAACTTGCGATTCCCCAAGACGAGGATGAACTGCTGGTTCTTTACACGATGCCAGTGATGATTGGTGGGCGGCAGTTCTTACGAAAGTCACACCAAACGAGGAAGTGCCATGCAGATCTTCGGCCGTTTATTCACCCCTAGTGAAGCAACTTCGGTGGCATATTAACGAGAAAGAATTCTTTGCGAATGAAAAGGCTTTTAAAAAAATGGCCTCTATTTTTACTTGGCTAAAAGTTTACTTTAAAAATTGATAATTCAAGTGTCAAGGCTTTTCTCGAAAAACAAAATTGAATCAAAACCGAGAAAAGGCTCGATTACTTAGATGGCAAGCTGAATGTCAATATTATGATTATGATATTGTCATTATAAAATCTCATGAAAATATTCTTGCGATTTCTTGACACGAGATAGAAGGGCGCGTTCTTGTTTGGTCCTTAAACGAGTAAGACATCTCGGGAAAACCTGGAGAGTCTAGAACGAGATTTTGGGACGTTATGTCTCAATGCGTCTTTGCCGGACGACTTCAACAGTGACCAAACCGTTTCTAGTCAAATACGAGCATGCCAGTTCGCTCAAGGACAATTGTTCTTAGCACTACAAGGGCCTCTCTTCCAGCCGCATCTCCTACGGTGCAAAAAGGGGCCGAGAGAGTACGGGGCTCTAACCCGGAGGTTATGGATTCAAGTACCATAATCACAAGTGTTGCGGGTGATGCATCCCGAGGGTGTACAAATCAGAATTTAATGTTGAAGCTCCTGTCACAACCCGAGTCTTCAAGTCAACCCAAAGACCTCCTCTGCGGGGTAAAGAGGGAGAGTTGAATCTTGGGCCACGACAGTGCAAATCTAAGGTTCAAACTGACGAGATTAAGATTTCTCCTATGCGGTATATCGAGGCAATGGGAGAAACTAGTTACAAGACAAGGTATTAACCTAGAAAAAACAATGGTTGATATCTCGAGGCAAGTATCCCGCAGTTTGGATGAAACCAGGAAGTCATCCAAATGAAGTACGAATGGTATACTTTTGGAGCTTTAGCTTCAATCTATACCGTGTCACCAGATTTCGAGAAATTTCAAAATTACCGAAATGGATTGGGAAGCGGTTTACGAGACCTGGGCCAATAATCCACACTTGGCCGAGAGGAGATATTTTGGAACTCGTATTTTATCGGTCACGGCTCCGAACCAAAGAAGAAAGGCTTTAATGAAGCTTTTCATTTCATCAAGCTAAGAAGACCGGATGGAAATGCTTTAAAATACATTAAAGCGGCTTCACCTAAGAAGGACCATGTTAGTAGGAGCATTTTCTCAAGACGAAGCTTCTACCATTTGGCGAGCATGGGGTCTTTGGGTTTGTCTAATGAGAAATGGACAAAGTCAAATATCCGTTCAAGTTCTTCCTGAGATCGGCAAATGGATCTTTCCTTTTGAATTCGATGACGGATCAACCACGGGGATTTGCGGAGGAACTCTTCGAGACCAAAAGGAGAATTCTCTGGAAAACAAGATTCCGACAAGCAAAGAGACTTACCGGAAATTCTGTAATATGGCGCATGTGGGCCGTTGGATCGACTCGGATCTGTCACAAGCATGCCCCGAACGAAGGAACCCGAGTTTGGGAAAGGATTCCGACCCAAACCCGACCGACAAGATCATGTAGCCGGAAAGGATAAGGGCCCACTCACAAGACGTGTTATCCCTCGGGGACCACGTAAACCAAATTTTTAAAAGATTCCCGACAAACATCACATGGGCCGAGTCACGCGAGAAAAAAGAAAACCACCAAGGCGAGGTAATAATGTGGGATATGACGTAAGCGATAACGTCATATATATCAAACAAGATTTGAAGTCCGCCTTTGAAGTCCTGGACTTACCTCTATAAAATGCGGGATTTGAAGGAAGTGGGGACATCGAACATTTTCCTTAGTTTTCTTATAATAAAGTCTGAGAGAAAAATTTGTAATATTTTGAGTGTTTTAGTTTTAAGTTTTTATGTGTTTTCAAGTGCAAGCCTCATCGATGAGAGGCTAAACCAGTATTCTCCTCCCAAAAGGAGATTACTAATGTAATAAATATTCCTATAAGTTCTTAATAAAAAGAGGCTTTCTGCTTCAACATGTGTTCATAATGTACTATTAATTCATCCCGTTTAAGAATTACTTATACGCCTGGAGTAGGAAACGAACCAAGCGTGTCTTTGCGATTCTTTGAAGGAGTCGGATAACTTGCGATCATCTTCCCGAGGGTGAGGTTGAACAGGTGAGGAGCCGTTCGTCAAACGATCCAAAGGGCGATAATTTTCCGATCGGTGGTGTTGCGAACCATTTAACCTTGGTCTTTGTTTGGCCAAAGAAGGTATGAATTTTAAGGGATTTATTAATTTTACGGAAGCATGTTGGGCCTGATATGGTCGTAATGGACTATTTTCATTTTCAGTCTAAAGACTTAATTTGTATACGGATAATTTCTTGAAATAAGATCTTGATAAATATATGGCTTGTTGAGTTTATAGGTTGGAAACCTGACATGATCCATTTAAAACCTCTGAATAGAGACTGGATCTAAGTAGGTGTAACAATGCCACGAACAAAACAAGTTCAGAGAAAAATCGGGTTCTTATTTCTCGAAAAATCCAAAACAAATTGATTAAGGAGTAAAATTTTCATGTTTAATGATTAATGCAATAAATTTATTATTATGTAGTAGATTGCCACAAAATAGAGTTTAAAGGGATAACTTGAACTATTGTTTTAAAAGGAATAAAACCTAGGGGCAAAATTGTCTATATATGGTAAAGTGTAACGATTTTCATAGTTCAGGGGGTAAAGTGTTACGAATTAAAGTTTGGAGGGTAAAGTGTAAAAATCAAAGATAGTTCGGATGGGTAAGTGTATTTATCTCTTGTTTTGATGCTAATATAATATAATTTGAATTTTATTATTATATAAAAAATTTGATCTTCCAATTATTGGTTCTCCTATAGTCGAATTCTAGTTCCGCCCCTATTGATACATGTCTCTTTGTTTATTTATTTCCTTTTTTTTTCCCTTGCAAGTTGCATGCTTTTGCCTTTTATTTTCAAGTTTTTTCAGAAGAATCATCTCTGTCTTTATACTTTAAAGAAATTAATATATAAATTATGATAATGGCTGATGAGCATTCTCAAAGGTCATTCAAAGTTGTGGGGTTTCTTTAAAACAAGCACACATGCACGCACACACGCGTTTCATGAGTGCTATTAATTATTATCACATCTTTACTTCCAAATTGATAATGGACGTTGTTAATCATCACTAAAAGCAATGTACGTAATAACAATCCTCTTTTATAATTTAATATTTTATCATGATGATTTATGTTTATTTTAATTTTTTTTTTTTTTTTTTGGTATTTAGGTTGGTAAATCAATGGATAGTTTCATAGATTATCGAATGACCGGATTATTTTATAAAATATCTGCAAGTTTGGACTTATGATTAATTACTCATCATCTGTCTGGGTACATAGTTTTTTTCAAGGGTACAACACGAGGACTTCCCGGGATTACCAATCCTAATACTATTTTTGCTCAAGACGTTTAACTTCAAAGTTTTGATAGAATCCGGTCTTTGTCTGGGGTGCGTAGTAAACAAGAATTGAAGTTCCTTTTTCTCAAAATAATGATATGGAGTTTATTAAAAAAAAAACATTAGCCTTTCTCTCTACTAGGGATGGCAATGGAGCGGGGCGGGTATCTCAATATCTAGGGGTGGCAATTTGAGGCACGACGCACGATTGACCGACACGAACACGACACGAAATTATAGGGTTTGGGCTGAAATTTATCGGGTTCAGGCCGTTATCGACCGCACGATAAGACAAGATAAAAATCGAGTTGTTATAGGGTTGACACGATAAACACGATAAGGAACGATAATTTTTTTATTATTAATAATTAATTATTTATATGGGTATTTAATAATAATTGATTATTTTTACTTGACTATTTTTATTAAAAATTTATTAGAATATATATTTTAGGTATTAAATATAAAGAATATAAATAAAATCATAAGTTTTATTTGTTAACGGGCTTAACGGGCCAAACGGGCCTAACGGGTTCACCTAAATAAATTTGACAGCTTTTCTTATTGTGCTTATCGTGCCGTGCCGTGTTTTTCGTGCTTTTAACGTGTCGTGCTCGGGCTTAAATTTCAGGCCCGTTAAGCTTATCGGGTCGTGTTCGTGTTTGGGCTTATCGTGCGGGCCGATAAACGCCAAAGACGAACGATTTGCCAAAAATTATCAATATCCATACCCGCCCCGTCCCCTCCACGGGTCGGGTCGACCCTCCACGGGGCGCCCCATGTTATTTTTTAAATTTTTTTATATTTTTATCTTATATTTTATATTATTAATAAATTTTTAATATGATATTTCGTATTATAAATACATATTATTTATAAAAATTGTCATTATATATGTTAAATATAACATTTAATATATAAAACTATATTATTTTATATAATGTACATGTAAAATATACATTAAATATATTAAAAAAAAGTAAAAAAGGAAAATAGCACGGAGCGGGTACCCATGGGACGGAGGTGATACCCAAACTCGCCGTACCACAGGTTATGGGGCGGGGCAACCCAAGCGGGGCGGGTACCCGTTGGGCGAGTCATTTTGCCATCGCTACTCTCTACTCATTATCATGGAATCACCTACAAATTTAGAAAATTATCAATATTGTCGGAAGGAAAGAAAAGAATGGTTATAATAAGTATACCATACTAATTAATCGTGATGATTTCTGGAAAAAAACTGAGAATTTCCATATATAATTTTTCTTTTCTTCAACTACTTAATTACTTGGGTAAGTCTCCTGTCAGACAATCTAACAGGATCTAATCCATTAGACGGATACAAATATCCGGCCCGCGGTCAATCCGCCCACTGACCCACACAATCACTAACACCACAACACAACATCCGCTAGCCGCTGCTAATACTTTTTAGGAAGGCTACTAATACTTTGGGGAAAACTACTAATACTTTTTAGGAAAAATACTAAAATACATTTAATCGAAAACCTAATACTTTTCAGTAAGATTATTAATACATTTTGGGGAGGATTAATATCCTTTTGCGTGAAAAAATCAATAATTTTTATGAGAATTATTTAAAAAACTGCTCAAGGGGTTACTAATACTTTTCCAGGTGATTATTATTATTTTTCTGAGGGATTGCTAATACTTTTCACTAGGAAAACTAATACTTTTGAGGGTTGTCTAATAGTACGTCACTGTCTAATACTTTTCAAGGGGACAATTAATACATTTTAGGTGGATTACTAATATTTTTGAGGAAAAATCAATACTTTTTATGAGGGTTATTAAAAATGTTGTTCAAGAGGATTACTAATATTTTTCCGATATACTACTAATACTTTTCAGATGTGCTATTAATACTTTTTAAGGGAAAAACTAATAATTTTAACACCAATAATATTACAAAAATGTCACCGGTCCAGAGATCCTATGATACCGCTCCAAAATATTACAAAAATGCCACTAGTGCATGAAATTACAATAAAACCCGGGTTGGGTTGGATCCGTCTAACGAAAAGACCCGTTAAACGGTCTAACCCAAGTTTTTGTCTAATTACTTTGGTTGTGAGCTTTTAGAAAAAAATAGTTCCTAATATGTTGGGCAAAACACAACAATACACCATAAATTTACTTTCCCAAATTTGCAAATGTAACATTTACCGGTGCAACCTAATTTGCGTTTAATATTTGGTCATGAATGCCCTTAATCAGATGAATTTATATAGCTTTTGGTATGTTTTGAGTATTACTGTATTAGTATCCAAAATTATTTATTAGTTACGAAAAATTAGATATTTATAAATTCAAATTTCGAAAAAAAACCTATAATAATAAACAAGTATAACAAATACACCAAAATATTGAACATGATTTTTTTTTTTTGAATCTTTAAATTCAAAATAAAGTTTAACTATTTAATTTTATTTAATATTAAACTCTTTGGATAGAAGTATATTATCACTTAACATATCTAAATTCATTTATATTTAAGAAATATTTATACTTAATATACTCAATATAATGATATATGTCAGTAAATATTTTGCTGTGAAAGAAAAGACGTATTGTCTATGCTTTAATATCTTTCACAAGCTTGCTTGAATAGCGAGATCTAATTGAAAGTGCTTTCAATTTATTTATGAATTATATCGAGTAGCACTAAAAGCAAAAAAAAATACTAACGCTATGTTTTGGATTAGGAATTCTATCAAAAATAAATAAATAAATAAATAAAGGAAGGAGGGAAGGTTAAGAAATAACATATACACACTGACACCACATCCGAACTAGGTTTACAAAAGTATATGATGCTCCTTTTTAAGTCGATCACTTAAAGTCAATTGTATTGATAAAATCCTTCTTCTTAAGGGGGGAAGTTTTCAAGTCTTCTTCTTCTCCTAGTTCTGGAAATCCTTCGATTGGAAACTTGCCTACACACACGCAAGAAATATTAAAGCGCCCCGGGGATTGTCCCGGGAAGCTCCTCCGACGCTCAAGTCAAAGACAATGATTGAGAGAATAAAACATTGAATACTAAATGCGTAGGAGAATTATGAGACAGATTGTACTTACAAGTGAATAGGAGGGACCTTTTTATACCTGTGAGATGGGCCCTGTGGGCCGTGTAGGAGAAATCGGCCTATGGACCAGTCTCGAACTCCTTTGGGCCGGATTATTCCATTAAGAGCCCATTGGGCAATTAATATTTAATTAATGTATAATTCAATTATATATTAGATAATTAAATATCATTTTTGCCCCAACATAATGTTAGATAAATATTTTTATCATGATTTTGATGATTTTGTTCAAATGAGTTTTTAAACCAAAACAATGTCCCTAAATGTTGTCTAAATACTTCGATCGATTTAAAATATTTTTACTATTTTTCGAGGAATTTCTTGGAGTTTATTTTCGATAAAAAATTGGACAACACATTTGTTTCGTGCTCGACCGGCGCCCCATAGGGCAGCTGCACTGAGTTGAGTTTTGAAACAGAAAAAAAGGGACGTATGAAAATTAAGGGAGGCGACCGTCGACCCCGGGCGACCGGCCTGGGAGCCCTCCTCAAGTGTCTTTGTCTTCTCTGTTTCATGTTTTAATCACCCCCAACCGGTCAAGATCAAGGGCGACCGGTCGAACCCCCCTTCGACCGGTCCCCCTGTGTAAAAATCGCAGCAAACTCATTTCAAACTTATCTCTGCGCGACCGGTCGAACCCCTGTTTTATCAGCAAACTATCCGTTGCATTTTCAGACTGCTTTTCCCTAAATTGTGGGATTGATTTCTAACAGCTATAATATTGATTTTAATTGCAATTTTTTGTAGATATCAGATTCCAAGAGGAGCCTATCTAGTATCAATCATCTTCTATAAATATAGGAAAATTTGGAGCACAACAACATGAGAGAACAATACAACACAACAAGAAATACTCAAGCAAACACTTGGTCTTATATTGTCATTATTCTTGTTGTAATTTGTCTAGCTTATCACTTTCACATTCTTGAGGTCTAGGCTATTCTTGATTACACTTGCACTCAATTGTATAATTCATTATCGAGTTGTAATCTTGAATTTTTGGGTAATCATTCAACACAAGATATCCTTGTGAGTGTTCTTGTGGTAAGAACACACTTGGTTGATCTAGGTGTTAGGTGTAAGAAGATTATGGTAATCTTCTTGTCGATGTGTTGAAGAATTTGGTATTCTTCAAGGTTGAAGATTGTGGTAATCTTCACAAGGTGCCGTTGGAGATTGTGGTGATCTTCAAGAGAGATTGTGGTAATCTCAAAGGTGGTCTTGAAGAAGAGTGTGATGCTCTTCAAGGTGATGTTGTAAGGTGTTGTATTAATTTTGGTAATTAATAAAATTCTTTTTCTTTTTCAAACCCATCCCTGGATATCTTTGGGGTGGTAGAGCACGTAGTCCCTAGGTGGGGTGAAGCTCAGAAATCGACGTGTGTTGTTTACTTTCCGCACCTTTATTCTTGTCTTGGCGTATTTGATTCAAAAAGAGGGCATAATCGAAAAGATGGAGATAATCTATTCACCCCTCCTCTAGATTATCGTAGCCGCTGACTTACAAGTGGTATCAAAGCCAAACTTTTGACAAGCTCGTTCCACATCGCGAGTAAAGAGGAACGATCATCGGCTACGAATGAAGTCTACCTTATCGGCGCCTCCACCACCAAGCCACCACTATTTGATTCCAAAAATTATGCTTTTTGGAAAGAAAGAATGGAATGTTATTTACAAGGTTGCGGGTTCGATATTTGGAACATCGTCATCAATGGAGAATCCATTCCGATGAAAGACACATCATGCACCTCCAAAACTCTCAAGGAGCTCAATGATGAAGAAAAGAAAAACATCTCCTTTAATGGTAAAGCTCTCAATATTTTATATTGTTCACTTACCAACTTGAATTTGATCTTATTGTAGGAATTCGATCGGCTCATGAAGTATGGCAAAAATTAGAAGCCATTCATGAAGTATATGCAAATGATAGGAGCAACTCAAAAGCATCTACATCTTAAAGGGTACAAGGTCAAATCTAAGGAACAAGCCTCTTACAACTTCCAACTATGAAGAAGTTGAACATTGTCTTATGGGCATCGAAGAAAAAAACGAGGTATGTCTTAAACCCTCTACTTCCTATGATATTGTTATACATAATGATTATAGTGATTTACAAAATGATTTTGATGATCTTCAAAATGATTCCAAATTTTACTTGTTAAGTACAAAAATTTGAAAAAGGAATTCAATGTTTTGAAAAATGATAAGGATAGTTTATCTACTTCCTATGAATCACTATCTTGCGCTCACACCACCACTCTTGATAAGGTTAGGATCCTTGAAAAAGAAAATAGTACTCTTGTTGAGGATATTAATTGCATGAAAAAGGATTTATCAAAATCCAACTTGAGTACCGATAAAATGACCAATATTGTTGATGTTCATAGTTGTGATAAATTGAAACAAGGACTTGACCATAAGCCTAATGTTGTTAATCATATGAAAAATAGTCAAGTCTCTAAGCATGTTGGTCATTACACTTCTAGAATTATTACATGCTTCTATTGTGGTAAAAAGGGTCATACGGTAAATACTTGTCGGGATAGAAATAGCTCTAATTATTGTTGGAGACCTAAAAGTCTCAAAGCTAATCCTAAAGGACCCAAACACTTGAGGGTACCACAAAGCAATGTTAATTAGGTACCCGGCGGAATCAAGGAAAATTCATACCGCCAAGAAGGCATCAAATGACCATCTCATTTGATCAAAGGAGAAAACATCACCACAATGAATTTCCAAGAGAAAGACACTTTCAAAAATAGGAAGGCCACAATGCTTGGAGATGGAGCAATTGGAGAAGCCATCATCAACAAGATGACTTTCAAAGGGGAAGATATCATCAACAATGGGAAAGGCACAACCCATGGAAATGGCGAAATTGGTAAACCGTATCTCCCTATTTAAATATGCATTTTATTTTTTTTGCATGTTTCTATTTGTGTCATAATTGTAAAATGATTTTTCAAAATGAGTTTTAAAATTTATTTTTAAAATTTAGGTCTTCAATATATTTGTGAGTTTCAAAATATTTTTGAAAAGAAGACCTTACATGATGTTTTTAAAACTCATGTGCATTTGCTTTAACTATTGTGTTTTATAATCTCCTATGGATTCTCTTGGCATAAGCATACTTGTGACATATATTGTTTTTACCCTATACTTGTATCATGTTGCTTTGTGCTAGAGTTGTTTAAGATATTTGTAGGATATATATTTCGTCATCCTCTTCAAGAGATGTTAAACTATCGAGGTACGCTCATCATTGGTATTCATCTTATAGACTCGATATATTTTTGTCATATGCCTATGTGCTTGTTTTTCAAGTTATTTCAAAGTATTTCACACAAGTGCCATTAAAAAGGATTTTTTAGGCACTATTTGATAATTGATTGCACATATTTGCTTTGCCAACTCTTGTTCAAATACTTCTTTTTAATGAGGTCTCAACTATTTGCTCTCGGAGTTTCAAATTTTAAAAGAGACCTTATATGGTTTTCTATAAGCTTATTTGAACTTACATGTTGTATTATATTCTTGATGATTTTCTTTAAGCATAGTATGTGTTACTTGCTATAATGTCTCTATTATTCGATATTACTATGTTCTTGTGCAAGATGTCTTGATAAGATTTTGCAGGAATTTTTGGTATTTTGGAACAAGATAAATGACCAAGACAAGGTTAGTAGCTCAATGGTATTGTCAAGAAGAAGGTATTGATTTTGATGATACATTTGCACCCGTAGCACATTTAGAAGCTATTCGCATTCTACTTGCCCATTCTCGTTTTAAGAAAATTTCAAGCTTTACCAAATGGACGTTAAATCCGCTTTCTTAAATGGTTTTATTCAAGAAGAAGTCTATGTAAAACAACCTCCGGGGTTTGAAAATTTTTCTAGGCCTAATGATGTTTATAAACTTAAAAAGGCCTTGTATGGTTTAAAGCAAGCACCCCGTGCATGGTATGATAGACTTAGCTCTTTTCTTTTGCAAAATGGTTTTACAAGAGGTAAAGTTGATACTACTCTCTTTGTTTTTGAAAAAGGGCAAGATTGTTTACTTGTGCAAATTTATGTTGATGATATTATCTTTGGTGCTACTAATGAATCTTTGTGCAAGAAAATTTTCTAAGTTAATGCAAGGAGAATTTGAGATGAGTATGATGGGGAGCTTAACTTCTTCATTGGGATTCAAATTAAACAATGCCAAGAAGGTATATACATTTCGCAATCAAAATATACAAAGAAACTTTTGAAAAAGTTCGGCATTGAAGAAGGAAGAACCGTGTCTACCCCTATGGCAACTAATGTTAAAATTGACAAAGATGAAAAAGGCAAGTCCGTGGATGAATCAAAATATCGAGGTATGATTGGTAGTTTACTTTATTTAACCGCTAGTAGACCGGACATTCTTCATGTTGTATGCCTATGTGCTCGTTTTCAAAGCAATCCTAAAGAATCTCATATGAGTGCCGTTAAAAAAGGTTTTTCGATATTTGAAAGGCACTATTCAATATGGTTTATTCTATCCAAAGAATGAAAATTTTTCTCTTAAAGGTTATAGTGATTCGGATTATGCGGGAAATATTGATGATCGGAAAAGTACTTCGATCATGTCAATTTTTAGCGATTGCCTAGTTTCTTGGTTTTCAAAGAAGCAAAATTGTGTTTCACTTTCAACGGCCGAAGCCGAATATATTTCCGACTTTTTTGTTGTACTCAACTTTTTGCATGAAACAAACCTTAGCGGATTACAAATGCTCTTTCGAAAATGTTCCTATCTTTTGTGATAATATATCCGCTATAAATATTGCTCAAACCCAGTTCATCATAACCGTACTAAACAGATTGAGATTCGACATCATTTTCTAAGGGATTGTGTTTCTAAACGAAAAAATTGAGATATCTTTTGTACCATCTCAAGATCAATTGGCGGACATTTTTACAAAAACGCTATCTTCCGAGACTTTTGCGTCCATACGAGCTCGGTTAGGCATAATGCATATTGAATGAGGTTTACGTTTGCATTTTGCATGTTTTTAAAACTTAGGGGTGAAAAATCGGCTTTTTGGTTGAAAATTCGGATTTTGAAAAATTGGGCAAGACAGTGGGGTGATTGGGTTGAGGGCAACCGTCGCCCTCAACGCCGATCGGTCTCCTCAACGGAAACCGGTCGCCCATAGCAAATTTTTGGATTAAAACCGTTCGCCTCCCGACTTAGTCATTTTAACCCATTTTTGCCATTTTTCGTCCCTTCGCCAAATTCACACAAATTTCACTCAAAATTTGTTTTCATGCATTCAACTCATATTTTGGACTTTATATAGCTTGTCTATCATCATCATTTCTCATCTTTACCGTTCGAATGGTAAAAATTTTCCTTCCTTTTGCTCAATTGGGTTGAACCCTTGAGTTTGTGGCTTTCTTGTATATTTCTTGATGAAATTGTCATATGATCATGATGAGCTGATTTATTATGTTGTATTGTATTGTATTTGGTATGATTTGGTGATGAAAATTTTTGGTTTGATTCATTTACAAGGGCTTTATACAACTTCTTTTAATTTTTACGCCCACAAAGTGTTCGATGAAATGTCACAATGAAAATTTCAACTTCTACATGATTCTCTTGCTTTCAAAAGTCTTAAATACTTATTGAGATCATGTCTTGGCAAACAAAACGAGCTTATGGATTTTTCATGATACATTTCTCCCATTTCTTAGGATTCTAAGCCTAATTTTTTCAATGGTTGATAAATCGTATCTTTGGCGCACTTTGATATACTTGTATGATGTTTTTATCATCCTAACATTCTTTTTGATGACTCCAAAGGGGGAGAAATAAAAGGAAATTGGCTTGTTAGCTCAAAGAAGCTAATAAAAGCTCAACATAAAAGCTATAAGTTATGGCTTCTTAAAGCCAAGTATACCTAGTCCATGGCTTGTATTATGGACTTAATTGCAATGGTATGAGTATTTTTGACAGGGGGAGCTTCTTAGCTCATGATGTTTATGTGTATCTTGTAATAGCTTGTGCATCTAGCTTATGCAATATTTCTTATTGATGTGCTTATCGATAGGGGGAGCTTTTTATAAAATATTTTTAACGGATAGTTCACTCGTAAAACCGGAAAATTTTTTTGTTTTCAAAATCGTCCTCGTGAAAATTGTTTTGGTTTGTAATCATCAAAAAGGGGAGTTTGTTAGATATATATTTTTATCATGATTTTGATGATTTTGTTCAAATGAGTTTTTAAACCAAAACAATGTCCCTAAATGTTGTCTAAATACTTCCGATCGATTTAAAATATTTTTACTATTTTTCGGAGTATTTCTTAGAGTTTATTTTCGATAAAAAATTGGACAACACATTTGTTTTAGGCTCGACCCAGGTCCGCCTATAGGCAACCCGTACTGAGTTGAGTTTTGAAACAAAAAGGGACGTATAAAAATTAAGGGAGGTCGACCGCACTGGAGCCCTCCCTCAAGTGTTGTCTTCTCCGTTTCATGTTTTAATCACCCCCAACCGGTCAAGATTAAGGGCGACCAGTCGAACCCCCCTTCGACCGGTCTCCCTGTAAAAATCGCAGCAAACTCATTTCAAACTTATCTCTCATACACGGTCGAACCCCGTTTTATTAGAAAACTATCCGTTGCATTTTCGCATGACTTTTCCCTAAATTGTGGGATTGATTTCTAACACTATAATCTTGATTTTAATTGCAATTTTTTTGTAGATATCGATTCCAAGAGGAGCCTATCTAGTATCAATCATCTTCAATAAATAGAGGAAGATTTGGAGCACAACAACATGAGATAACAATACAACACAACAAGAAATACTCAACCAAACACTTGGTCTTATATTGTCATTATTCTTGTTGTAATTTGCCTAGCTTATCACTTTCACATTCTTGAGGTCTAGGCTATTCTTGATTACACTTGCACTCAATTGTATAATTCATTATCGAGTTGTAATCTTGAATTTTTGGGTAATCATTCAACACAAGATATCCTTGTGAGTGTTCTTGTGGTAAGAACACACTTGGGTGATCTAGGTGTTAGGTGTAAGAAGATTATGGTAATCTTCTTGTCGAGGTGTTGAAGAATTTGGTATTCTTCAAGGTTGAAGATTGTGGTAATCTTCACAAGGTGCCGTTGGAGATTGTGGTAATCTTCAAGAGAGATTGTGGTAATCTCAAAGGTGGTGTTGAAGAAGAGTGTGGTGCTCTTCAAGGTGATGTTGTAAGGTGTTGTATTAATTTTGGTAATTAATAAAATTCTTTTTCTTTTTCGAAACCCATCCCGGATATACTTGGGTGGTAGAGCACGTAGTCCCTAGGTGGGGTGAAGCTCTATAAATCGATGTGTGTTGTTTACTTTCCGTACCTTTATTCTTGTCTTGGCGTATTTGATTCGAAAAAAGGGCATAATCGAAAAGATGGAGATAATCTATATGGAGCAAAGACGGAGCTAAACCAGACTACCATGTCCTGGCTTGTCTTGTTATGTATTTCGCCTTACCTATGGTGAATATTTGACCACTTTTGCATCGGGACGGTTGGGAGGAGAGCTTTTGAACATGTCTTTCAAATGTAATATTTCTCTCTTTACTCTTTGTAGGTCCCAAGGGTGTAAGTGTAAGGTTTAGAAAGGGGGGTTTGAATAAACCTTACCAAATTTTCGATTTAGTCCTTTTAAAAATACGAGTTTGATTCTTCACAAATTGTCCTTGATGGACAATCGATTTAGTCAATCAAGAGAGTTAGTCTCTCAACGCACTCAACCGAGCCGTTGATGGAATAACTCACCGTGTTGACTCTAAATTAACTCAACTGTGGTTTTGTTTTTCGCTAAGACTTAACACCCTTAAGTTTGATTAAGTAAGAGTTTAGTGTTGGGTTTAGTACTTGTATTGTCAAATGGATAGCAAATTTATCAAAGATATATAAGCGAGTTAAAAATGCAAGAATTAAAATGCTGAAATGTAAATGACATTAAAGTGAAATTTTTATAGAGGTTCAAGATGGGGTAATTCTTCTACTCCTCTCTTCTCCAACTCCCGGAGGAATCCACTAGGTAATGATCAGTTTACAAAGTGGTAACAGTCCGGATACAAGTCTTGATCACACAAATGACTTGATCCTTTGGGACTCGATGCCTGAGACGCCTTGATCACTCACCGGCTTCTCGTGCGACTCGGCTTCTTCACAGGGCACGCTTTGCTACTACAAACTCACTTGCTCAAGCTCTTTGGATTTGATCACGAAGCCCTCCAAAAGCTTAAGACTTGGTTCGACCTTGAACCTTCCTACAATCCTTCGTGGAATGTAGACCCCTTTTCTTCAAAAGTTTCCTCTTCAACCGATTGAAGTTCTCTTTCCTTCACGGTGAGTGTTGGATTGATGTACTTCGTAATGTAGGCTTGAGGATTAATATTGAATGATTTGAGAGTATTTCTCGGTTATAGTTTAAATGATTTCTTGAATGTTCGTGGTTCGTAACCTACTCTCGTCATTCCTCGGCCTTTTATAGTGATCTTTCAAAAATTTGCCCGTTGAAGAGATAGCTTATTTTTGAAAGTCACTTGCGATCGTTGGCTTGTCTTGTTGCGATCCTTGGAATTGCCATTTCCTCGTATGAATTGTTCTTTCACCTTTTCGAGTTCGACACGGTGTAGTGCTTCCCATTGTTCATTCCATTTGCACGCTTCCGGGACCGAGCACTCCAAGAAAGGTGATATGGAGATATTACTTGTTTAAGTAATTCTCTTGATTTCCGCGCAACGGATCTTTTACTGATTATCTCGACTTGACGCATTTCTTTGCTTTCCCCAGTGACTTAGAGTCGCCTTCCAATCATTGGATGACTCTTCACACTTCAACTTGAGACTTGGCTTTTCTCGAGTTGACTGACCGATACTCCACTTGGGTCGCATCTCACCGCTTTTTTAGTAGAGTTCCCGTCTACTTTTCTTTTGCCATACTCACCGTGTCACACAGAGTCTTCCTTCCAGTCTTGATTGTCTTCTTGCATGTTAGGGCGTAGGCCGACTTAACTCGGCTTGGCCACTCTAATTGTTACAATGCATTTTACAAAAATTAATGCCAACTTTCTATTCTAAGTTTTACATGGCATTCATCAAAATCTAAACAATAAAATTCCTAACAATTTCCCCCTTTTTGATGATGCCAAAACTTAAACCATTCAAAAATGCAAATAACAAAGATACATACGAGATAGTGTATTGACATAGAATGTATGCGAGAATCAATCTTTTATTGATCATATCATTCTTGTACTTTTTACACAATCATTTATAAGGTGTATCGAGTTCATATTTGCCTTATCTGAAAAAGTAAAGAATTTATAGCTTTATTACAAAAGACTTACATTGTATGTATTTACATAATAAAATACACGAAGGGGTTGGACAAAGAACACTTCATCTTCTTTTGTCTCCTTCTTTCATCTTGTTCAAGATCTTCTTCTCTTCTTCTCTTTTTTTCTCGTCGTCACCGCCTTCTTTTTCTTTTCATATGCCTTCCTGGCAGCTTCATCTTTTCTTATTCTTTCCCCTCGTCTCTCCTCCCATAGCCGAGTTTGTCTCTTGTTTTCTTCTTCTATTCTTTTTGCATACTCAAAGATTAGTTTTAGCCACTTTCAAATTTGCCACTTGGTCAAGCCCACCAAGATCCCTCCTTTCTTTCCCGGATCTACGTATTCAATATTCTTGGCGGAGGCCTAGGTCCAAGCTTCTTCCTCCACTCATCGCTTCTTCCTCTACCTGGGCGTATCAGACTTGGTCTTCTTCTTTTCCACCAAATGAGTGACCAGCGGAGTGACCAAAGCAGAGCGATCGCGGTGTAGTCTAATCGCTTTGCGCCTTTCTTCACATAATGTGAGACCTTTTTCCCAAGACAAGTCCCAAGCTTGAGCCATAGACATATTTGCAAAGTATCCCTCGATTCGAGCGTTTTAAATTCATCAACTGATCGTGGCTCGTCCCCGACATCCGAGATGGCATAAGTGTCTCTCGCTTCATCGGAATGCCTCCGTGTTCTTTCAAGATGTTCATAACTCGGGCATCCATTCTTCCTTCCACTTCCTTCATCCCCGCTTCAATTGTTTTTCTCTTCTCGGCCATAGATACAAAGTGTGTTGGAGTGGTAGAGTCACGGGGAGTTTGTTTCGATAATGTCACCGTGATGTGACCTCGTTGAGGGATTTGTGCAATCATCAAGGTCATATCTTTTGATCCTTCCCCCTCAAAGCAGATTTTCCTTTCTTCCTCGCTTTTAACACTTCCTCACCGATTTTCCCTTCGCGCAATTTCTCCTTCCTTTTCAACTTCGGATCCCCTTGCGCTTTTTAGTATTCCTCTTCCCCCTTTTTGGCATCATCAAAGGAGAGAGGAACGCCGAAATAGACTTGCAAGCGGAAGTCAAGCCTCGCGATAGTTGAGTTTTGTCTCGAGTCTCTTTGCAGAGTATGCGGCACGAAATTCGACCGAGTAGCGTTGGACTCTCAAAAATCGGCTTCATCTCACCGTGAGAAGGCTGAATTTTGTATTCATGGTCTCTTCCAAACGCCGTAGATCACTCTTGTTTTGCTCACGCAGCTAGCCTAACCTCGGCAATGTGAGCTTCATGCATGTGCTCAATATGCTCTCTCACCTTCGTTTTGCATCGATTTTCGACTCTCCACACCAAGACTTTGTTGAACAATGTCCTCAAGTATCTCACTTGTTCCACACGCATTGTTTGTCGCTTGTTGCCACCATTCCCCGATCCGGACTGTTATGCCTCTTAAATCACCGTAAGATTGGCATCTCTCATTTGTCGATCCGCATGTCCAAAGAGGCCTCGATGCCTCTCCATCCGTTCAACCTCGGCAAATAGTGCCTTGAACACTTCTCGAACTTCACCGATTCTTCATTGCGGTGATGGCCATACAAAGATCAAAGTCATAAGCACTGAACAATGGTACATGAAGAGAAAACGGAGCTGGTCCGTGATAGCGTGCGCATTCATTCTCTCGACTCTTCATGGAGTTCGGTACCTCCAGGGAAAAAGGAAAAGATTCTACAAAAGATTCATCACCGCCAACCGGGATCTTCGATGATGAGCGGTGCACGTGAAGTTCTTTTTGGGAATCGATCTCGCTTGTAGCTTGAGGAGCTTGCGCATGGTCTCTTGTTGAGCTGGGTCTTGTTGTGAAGTGGACCCGCTTTGCCGAGCCTCAACTTGTCTCAACAACTTCGTTGGTCTCAAACGATTTTTCCATTTGAGTAGACGGTCCCGGCTTTATCGGAAAGCGTCATCGGTCGATGATGAGATTTCCATTGGTGGCTCATCATCAAAGTTAAAAGTTTGATGAGTAGTCTTGGGATCGACTTGCTCGTGCTTGGAACATCCGCAATGAGTCTTTTGGATTTGGCACGGGGATGACTCGGCTTTTCTTCTTCGCCTTCCGATCCCGGAAATGTGACATCGATTATCCTAGGAATCATGAAGTGCGCTTATCTCCTTCTCGATGGGTCGATGATAGCAGGAGGATGTTCTCGACTTGACTACCTTACCCCGGAAGTCTCAACCTCCCGTGGGCCTTCATTACCTCCAAAGGCGATCTCTCTACGCAATGAGGCCTTGTCCTCCCTTTCGACAATGTCACTCACTGCCTTAGGGTCTTCTCATGTGGCATCCATTGGAGTCTCAACCCCATGGATTGCACTTTCATCGCCTGCAGTGTTAACTCCCGGGGGCCGTTCCATCCTCGTGTCTCGATCGCCTCGGCCAGCGTATTAGCCTTCAGCGATTGCTTGGCACTCTCACCAAAACAGCCTCAATCATTCTGAGCTTCGTTGATGGCAACTTGTCAGTTTCTTCTTGTGTTTGTATTCTCTCTACTTCGCCTCCTTGATTCGTTGTGGAGTCATCTCGCAGATTCTCCAACCTTGCCGCAGTGGAGGAGTTTCCCACTCGGCGCACGCACCACCGAGTGACTTGAATGGGGTCACTCGTCTCCAAACTCCCTACTGTTTCGATTGTATGTTTAGCCGTTGGGGCGGGTGGTAACACACCTTCAATAGGGGTTGGCTCGACTAGGGTCCCCACTATCCCGCTTTCATCGCCAAGTCCCTTCGCTTCTTCCGAGTGAGTCAGGGAAGTGGTGGCAAAACAATAACAGCCGATGGCGATTTGTCAACCACTCCCATTGGATCAATTTCGGTGTGTTCGAAGACTCTCCTGTCCCTCCATCGCCTTTGCTCGTGAAGGATTCTCGATTCATGCAATGCTTGCTGCATTTGCAACTCTTCAGAAGCGGATTCTCCTGGATCCTCATCATCATCGAGAAGACATCAAGGAGAGGATGTGTGTGTTCTGTGGTGCCGAGATAGGACATGCTTGCCTTCTCACGTGCCTCACAAACTTCCTCGCTTGCTTTTCTTTCTCCTTGTCCTTGTATATCCGCAGGATGTCCGTGCGCTTGTCTTCATCCAAAGGCTTTGGAGTACAAAGTGGTCACCCAAGGAAGCTCACAGCTTCTTCTTCTTCTATGAACTCAAAGCCGTTGGAATTGTTCCCCTGGATCGACTCAACTTCCATTTCTCCACTCACGCAGGCGATTTTGGATGTCCGGGTAAGGTGGAGATAGGATCATTACATCACTATCCGCTCTAAAGCAGTTCTTTTCTTGCTTCACCAGTGAACTACACGTGTGTCTTCGGTTGCCTCTCGCTGATCGCCTTGATGAGACTTGGATGTTTCATCAATTACATCCGAGACTCTACTTCTCCAAATAGCCTCCGATATCTGCTCCACTGAGTGGTCGACTCACCGGTTTCTCAAGCTTGGAATGCTTGACAATTCCTCTTCGTCTCCTAGTTTGTACCAGGGGATTTCTCGGTTCGAGACGGTTTCTTCTTAGTCTTGGGGCGGGGCCGGTGCCGATGTCTTTTTCTCGAGGAGCCGGCCGTCTTGGCTTCTCGCCTCTCCTCTTTTGACGATCGGAGAAGGTATTTGGGAGTCCTTCTCGACCGATGCCGAGGGCGGAGACACGGCTTCCGGGGTAGGTGACTCGCTGCAGGGGTAGGAGCATGTTTGGTTTTCTTTGCATTGCAGGGGCAAGCTGATCTTCTTAGCAAACCGTAGGGCGCCTTTCTTCTTCGGGTGGGGAGGAAATAGTTGTATCTTCGGGTCACCGATTCCCCTTCACTTGTGTCGCCTCTCTTGGCGTAAGCTCTCTTCTCAGGCGCCTGCAGATTTGCTCAACATTCTCTTGTTAACATGGAATGCTTTCCCATGTCTAAGAGGACTCCTTTCACCTCCATTAGCCGGCCAATCACTAGGCCATATCCTAGGGATCCTCCAAATGTGCCATCTTCTTTGAAGGATTTGTTCCCCACGTTAAGGCAGAGTCTGCTGTAGACAAACTCAGCCGCTTTATCTTCTTTTCTTCGATGATTGCAGCCATTACAATCAGCTTTGCCTTTTGATTGGTCAAAGCCGCCAAACTTGATGTCGATACATTTGGCAACTATGTCCAACACTTGTGATAATCCTCCTTCAGATCTCTTGTTTTTCTTGTATACACTATTTTATCAAGAAAGTCGGGCTTGGCTATTTCTTTCCAAGCATCGGCCAGGTTTACATCACCGTTAATCTCGATGCTCGATGCTCCTTCAGGTAGTGAGCGGTGGTCGGTCACCAAATCCTTGGCGAGATAGTAGTCACCGCTTTCCGTACGTGATGACTTGATTCCTTCATCGTGAATCTCGGCATTCACGTAGAATTGTGCGACCTCCTCCACATAGGTCATCGGATATTCTAACGCTAGGGTGTCGTCGACTGGACCCACTGTTTCACCAATCGTCGAAATCCACCGTAGAGCCGGTGTGGATTTGCTTTCCTAACTTGGTAAAGTCATAAGTTGGTGCCATTTTTCAGGATTATATCAAGGAAAAACTTGGAGATTGACTTGGAGATAGATAGGGCTTGAGTATTTTTGCCTTTGCTTTTGAGAGAAAGAGATTAACGCTTTTAGAAGTGTGAGAGAGAAACGGATGAAAATGGTTTAAATATGGTTTATGAAAGGACGTGCGGGTGGTTTTTGAAATGTGATCGAAATCAACGGCTTGGATTTTGCACGCCTATTGAGCATTTAATGTCTCGTATTTAATGCGGCAAAGATTTATATCCAATCATAAGCTTGGTGTGCGGCTTTTTATGTCCAGTACACATCATCATTATGTCGACGTATTCCTTAAAACATTCCCGCTTAGTCAAAACGATCGCGTTTTTTTGTCATTTTGCTCATAAGTGACTCGAACATCCCTTAGCCGATTTAACTCTACTTCTCACAGCTTCTCTTAGTGACTCACCTATCACCGACTTGGTGTAGTGTCTTTCCGATACATACCGATTTTGAAATGATTTCTCTTTTCAACTCTTTTTCACCCCTTTCTGTTCCATTTCTCTTCTTTGATTTGTCCGAGTGTCACCACCAATTAGTCCCAACTCATGCTTGAGTTCTTCAAATCTTGACTCACATAATGGTTTTGTGAATATGTCACTAGTTGTTTATCGGTTGAGATATATTCCAGGATGATGTCCTTCTTTTCAACATGATCTCTTATGAAGTGATATCTCGACATCGATATGCTTTGTTCTTGAATGCAACACAGATTTTGAGTGATTGCAATTGCACTTGTGTTATCACACATGATTGGAATTTCTTTTTCCTCAACTTCATAGTCTCTCACCTTTGTCTCATCCATAGGACTTGGGCACAACAACGCTTGCCAGCCTATGTATTCTCGCTCACCAGTAGAGGTGGCTATTGAATTTTGCTTCTTGCTAAACCAGAAATCGGTCTGTTTCCTAGCATTTGACATGTGCCTCAAGTGCTCTTCCTCGTCTACTCTACATCCAAAGATAGTCGAATCAATAGCCAATTAGCTTGAATCCACCTTCCTTTGGATACCATAGGCCTACTTCTTGGCTTCCTTTCAAGTATCTCAATATTCTCTTAGTGTCATATATGGCTCTCTTTTGGCAGATTGAAATCTTGCACATACACCTACAAAGAAAGGTGATGTCCGCCCGCTTGCATTGTGAGATAGAGCAATGATCCAATAAGTGCTATGTATCTTGTTTGATCTACTGAGCTTGCCATCCGCATCCATGTCCATTTTGATCGATGTGTTCATTGGTATTTTTACGTAAGACTTCTCCTCCATACCAAATTTCTTCATTAAATCTCCGTGTATTTTGTTTGACTTATGAAGGTTCCATCCTTTAGATGTTTCACTTGAAGTCCAAGGAAGAATGTCGCTCTCCCCATCATGCTCATTTCAAATTTACTTTGCATGAGGTTTGAAAATTTTTCACACACTCTTTTGTTAGTGGATCCAAAAATGATGTCATCCGCATACACTTGAACAAGCAAGATACTCTTTTTGTCTTGAATTCTGAAAAGTGTTCTATCTACTTTTCCTTTTGTGAATCCATTTTCGATTAGGAATTGTGACAAGGTATCATACCATGCTCCGGTGCCTGCTTCAATCCATACAGGCTTTCTTGAGTTTGTATACCTTATCTCCAAGAGTCTTCTCGCTCAAATCCTGGAGGTTGTTCAACATACACTTCTTCTTCCAATAAACCATTTAGGAATGCACTTTTTACATCCATCGATATACAATGAAATTCTTGTGAGTCGCATAGGCAAGAAACATCCTTATAGCTTCCAATCTTGCTACGGGGCAAATGTTTCATCAAAATCTATCCCTTCTTCTTGGCAATATCCTTTGGCTACTAGTCTTGCTTTGTTTCTTACCACGTAACCTTCCTCGTTCATCTTATTTCGAACACCCATTTGGTGCCAATGACATTTTGATGTATGGGTCTTTGCACTAATTCCCACACTTTATTTCTTTCAAACTCGATTCACTCTTCTTGCATAGCTTGAATCCAATGTGTGTCGCCCAATGCTTGTGACACGTCTTTGGGCTTTATTTGTGAGATGAAGCATGTGAACATAGCTTCTTGTTGAGTTCGGATCTTGTTTTGACACCTTCTTTTATATCTCCAATTACAAGTTCTCGTGGATGATCTCTCGGCCATCTTACATCAAAGTTGGAGTAAGTTAGCCGGATTCATCGACTTGCAGGTACCGTGTGTTCTTTGTGGGTCGCTCTCTCGTAATCACTTAGCCGCAAATTTTCCACCGGTTTTGAGATTCAAAGAATCTCATCTTCTTCTTCAATTGATAATCCCGGCTTTTCCGCCTTCAAAGATAGGACTCTTCTCAGATGGTTGGATGATTCAAAACATCACCGACTCTTCAATGTCTTCTCCATTTACATTTGGCTCATCGAATACCACATGAATGGATTCTTCGCAATCATAGTTCTTTTGTTGAGTATTCTCAGAGGCTTTGCTTTCACCGAGTATCCTAAGAAGATACCTTCATCGCCTTTAGCATCAAAAGCCTTTAGGTTGTCTTTGCCATTGTTGTGGATGAAGCATTTACATCCAAATATTCTCAAATATGCAACATTTGGTTTTCTTCCATCCGATCTCATAGGAGTCTTTGTCACCGTCTATTTATCATGCATCTGTTTTGGGTGTAGCAAGTCGTGTTGATTGCTTGACCAAAATCTTTTGTAACTCGCTTGACTAACATGGTCCTTTGCTTCTTTGAGGGTTTTGTTCCTTCTTTCGCAACTCCATTCTCACAGGAGTCCTTTGCGCCGATAGTTCATGACCAATACCATTCTCAATACAATATCGAGTTATTATTCCATTGACAAACTCGGTTCCTCTCCGTCGATCTTATTTTGATAATGGTTTGACTCTTCTCATTTTGAATCCTCTTCATCACCGTGGTAGTTTTTGTAGAGTTTCTTTCTTCTTACACATGAATATTGTCCATGTATATCTTGAGTAGTCATCTACTACCACCAAGGTGTATTTCTTTCCACTTATGTCTTTGTTTGGTTCCACTTTGGGCCAAATAGATCCATATGAAGTAGATGCAATATTCTTGTTGAGGATGGGCATGTCTTTTCTTTGAATGACGACTTGATTTGTTTTCCTTCGACATCGTCACATATACTCTCCTTTTTGTATAATCGAGTCCGTAGTCCTTCCACAAGATGACTTCTTGCCACTTGTTAATTGTTTTGAAATTCAGGGTGACTCGGCTTTTTGTGCCACGACCAACTTGATTCAAATTGTGCTTTTTGCTAAGTAGAGTGCACTGGTGTTGCAGTTGACCAATCCACTACATACATATTTTTCTGTCTACATCCTTGCAAAGACAACTTCATTTGATTCAATATCTTTGATTTGGCATATTCCCATGTTGAATCCTACGTTGTAACCCTTGTCACAGTTGACTAATGCTTAGCAAAGTTAAAGTTAAGTCCTTCAACATATGCAACGCCTCTGTGATTTCTAATCCATTCCTCTTGATGGTTCCAATGCCTCTTATTTCACCAGGAGCTTCATTTCCTCCAAATATGACTTTTGCTCCTTTAACTTCCTTGAATTTTGACAGATTTTTCTTGTTTCTGTCATGTGTCCTGAATGTACCACTATCCATGTACCAGTTCCTTGGCACTCTGCTTTGTTCCTTGAACCCGCAATCAAGGAAATTAAGTTTTAGGTACCCATACTTGTCTGGGTCCCGAGGGGTTAGAGTTGTGAGATGATCCAACCAACCTATAGCCAAATGATTTGACTCTAAGGGGTTGCCATCTATCGATTGCCATAATCATAATTAATCCTAGCAAATTGCTTGGGGATTCTAGGTTCATACAAATTGTCTCTTTTGTCTCGTATGCATGCATATGTGTTTTAGCAATTGCCTTCCCCGGTAATTGTGGTGTCTCCGAGTGTAGTGCCTAGGTGCATATGTGTGCTTTGATGAAAGCTCTTATGCTTTTGGAATGGCCTTTCTTTGAGTTCTGTGCCTTTGCCATTTGGGCTTATATTCCATAAGTCTATGCTTTGATAGTTCACATTATTCCAATCACTTGGCTTGGATATTTTCTACCATTCCCATCATATGTATTTCTTTTATGGATTTTCTTCTGGGATTTTTGGTAGCTCGCTTCTTCTTTACAGAGTATTTTCTCGTTAGGAGTTTGCTTTGTGGGACTCGGTGAATCTCTTCTCGCTTGTCCTTTCAAAGACACTCAACTCGGGCCGTTTTTCCTTTTCCTTTGTAACCAAGGCCAGCTTTGCTTGTTATTGTGCTTTGGAGTGAATGTGTGTGCAACATTTAGAGTTTTGGATTTTTCGGACTCTTCATGACTTGAAGATCCTTTTTCCAAAATTACTTTTGAGGTTTGACATAGCACAGAGGAATTAAATCATAATCTGTCTTGTCTCCACATTCTCTTTGACTCATAATAAGATCATCCAATGAATTAGATGCCTTAGTGAATGAGGCAATAACATTCTTGAGGTCATTCTCCTCTTTTCTATAGCAGCAATTTCTCGCTACTAATTTAGCATTTTCAAATTTTTTAAACTTTCATTCTCATCACCTATTTGACTTAGAGTACTCGGCTCCTTAGTCACTTTGAGTTTGACTTTTGAGTAGTTTGTTTTCCTCATTCAATAGTGTGTGTGAGGATTTAATGTGTTCAAAATCTTTCATCATTTTGCCTAATGAATCATAAAGATCAGTGGGTGATGAAGTGTGTGTGTCATAGTCACTATCACTAATGTACGAGTTTGATGAGTTAGATTGTACCTCATCTTCTTGGTCGAGGTTGATCTTGTTCTTTGGCCATCAAGCGGATCGGGCTTCTTCTTCGAGTCACTTGAGTAGTCGACTTCACCGCTCTCAATCAACTATCTCTCTTGACTTGGTCATTTCAAATGATCTCTGCAGCCATCATTGCCTTTTTCCTTTCTTGTCTTCTTTCTCTCAAGACCTTCCTTTCTTCTTCATCCCCGTATTTGTTGACTACAGGATATGGACAATCAATGGCATAGTGACCTGGTTGTCTGATTCAAAGATAGATATTCAACCTTTTGATCGCCTCTTTCCATTCTTGGATTGTCACCCTTTGATACTCAACTTTTTGATGATCTGTTCTCTTGGTTGGCCTATCTTCCCTTGATTTGGAGGGAGCCGAGTGTCTTCTCGGAAGATTCACCCTTTCCTCTCTTGTAGTTCTTATTAAAGAACTTGTTGAATCTTTTAACCATCGGGGCTATTTCTTCCGGGTCAATGACTTCTTTGACCTCGGCTCTCTTCACATCTTTAACAATTAGAGCAATTGTTTTGGGTACAAATGTCTCTACTTGGTCTTTTCTTCTCACTCAAACTCGTAGGCTTTGAGGTCCGAGAATAATTCATGGTTGGATGTCTTTGATAGGTCCATGGAATGTCTCAAAGTGCCATGACCTTCATTTCCCATTCAGTGGAAGACTTTTTAGGATCTTCATACACATTTCCTTCGTGTATATTCCTTTCCAAGTGCGAAGACTCATTTGTGATTTACGTGAACCGAGCATCTAGTTGATCCAGGTTTTCTCCCGAGATCATTTTGAAGTTCTCAAATTTCAGTACCACCGATAATTTGTTTTCTTTGATTTGCTCGAGCCTTCACAAATCAATGTCGGCTTGTCCCCATTTCTTTAGCCATTTTGCATGATTTGACTTTATTGAACATGGCTTTGTCCAAGGTTTTGTAAAGGATGTCCTTGGCTACATTGTCCAGTTGTACCTTTTTCATCATCATTTGTCCACTCGGTTCTTGGTTTTTCAACCATGACCGTGCAGGGAGCAACATCTTCTTCTCCTTCACCGCAACTCTTCGTAAAAATTGTTTCACCTTTAAGATTTGCAGAGGCCCATCTTCTATCACTATCCACATCTCATCATGTAATGTTTGATAGATGAGCACAGCATACGAATTTTCCAATCATCAAATTCTTCAATAGTGAACATAGGGATGCGTGTCAAATTTGCTTCCATTATAATAACTTTTAACGATAGAAAGAGTTTCGAAAGTTTAAGTACTAAAGCAGACTTTGAAAAGTTTGGAGATCTAGTTCAAGAACTGCGGTGCGGAGGGTTCAATGAACCAACCGCTCCGATACCACTTGTAGGTCCCAAGGGGGTGTAAGTGTAAGGTTTAGAAAGGGGGGGTTTTAATAAACCTTACCAAATTTTCGATTTAGTCCTTTTAAAAATACAGAGTTGATTCTTCATAGTTTGTGTCCTTGATGGATAATCGATTTAGTCAATCAAGAGAGTTAGTCTCTCAAATGCACTCAACCGAGTTGTTGATGGAATAACTCACCGTTGACTCTAAATTAACTCAACTATGGTTTTGTTTTTCATTTAAGACTTAACACCCTTAAGTTTGATTAAGTAAGAGTTTAGTCTTTGGGTTTAGTACTTGTATTGTCAAATGGATAGCAAATTTATCAAAGATATATAAGCGATTAAAAATGCAAGAATTAAAATGCTTTGAAATGTAAATGACACAATGAAATTTTTATAGAGGTTCAAGATGGGGTAATTCTTCTACTCCTCTCTTCTCCAACTCCCGGAGGAATCCACTAGGTAATGATCGGTTTACAAAGTGGTAGCATCCGATACAAGTCTTGATCACACAAACGACTTGATCCTTTGGGACTCGATCCGAGACGCCTTGATCACTCACCAAGGCTTCTCGTGCGACTCGACCTTCTTCACAGTGGTACCTTTTGCTACTCAAACTCACTTGCTCAAGCTCTTTGGATTTGATCACGAAGCCCTCCAAAAGCTTAAGACTTGGTTCGACCTTGAACCTTCCTACAATCCTTCGTGGAATGTAGACCCCTTTTCTTCAAAAGTTTCTCTTCAACTGATTGAAGTTCTCTTTCCTTCACAGGTGAGTGTTGGATTGATGTACTTCGTAATGTAGGCTTGAGGATTAATCTTGAATGATTTGAGAGTATTTCTGGTTATAGTTTAAATGATTTCTTGAATGTTCGTGGTTCGTAACCTACTCTCGTAGTCATTCCTCGCCTTTTATAGTGATCTTTCAAAAATTTGCCCGTTGAAGAGATAGAAGCTTATTTTTTAAAGTCACTTGCATCGTTGGCTTGTCTTGTTGCGATCCTTGAATTGCCATTTCCTCGTATGAATTGTTCTTTCACCTTTTCGAGTTACGACACGGTGTAGTGCTTCCCATTGGTTCATTCCATTTGCACGCTCGACCGAGCACTCCAAGAAAGGTGGTATGGAGATATTACTTGTTTAAGTAATTCTCTTGATTTCCGTGCAATGGATCTTTTACGATTATCTCGACTGACCGTGGCGCATTTCTTTGCTTTCCCCGTGGTGACTTAGAGTCGCTTCCAATCATCGATGACTCTTCTCCGTCACTTCAACTTGAGACTTGGCTTTTCTCGAGTTAACTTGACCGATACTCCACTTGGCCGCATCTCAATCGCTTTTTTAGTAGAGTTCCTGTCTACTCTTCTTTGCCATACTCACTGTCTCTCACAAACAGAGTCTTCCTTCCAGTCTTCGTTGTCTTCTTGCATGTTAGGGCGTAGGCCGACTTAACTCGGCAGCACTCTAATTGTTACAATGCATTTTACAAAGAAGAATTGGGGTGCCAACTTTCTATTCTAAGTTTTACATGGCATTCATCAAAATCTAAACAATAAAATTCCTAACACTCTTTACTTTGAAATTCTTTGCTTTGTAGAAGACTTAGAAAAATTTCTTGAAAGTTGAGGTGAGAGCTCATGGAGAGTTTGAGTGATGAGTGGAGTGCACCAAGTGATGAGAGAGATGGGGGTCCAACAGGTGAAGGAGGGGCACTCGGGGCGCCTCCTTGGGTGGCAAGGGCGACCCAATGGCGCTCTCTCGGGTGGCCACAAGCCCCGATTCGTTCTTCTTTTTGCATTTCTCCATTTTCTCTAGAGTTTTCGCATATTTTGGGTCGATTTTCAGATTTCTGGCGGTCCTTCTTCGGGCCCACTCGAGGCCGGGGCATCACCGAATGTTCGCTTTTGTTTCGTCATTCCATTTCCATCTCTATCAAGGATTTTGATATTCCTCCTCTCGGTCCGGAGTTATGTTATGATGGCGAGGGAGGAAGTAGAGCTTGAGCCGACTCAAGTCCAAGTGATAAGTCTTTTCCGAGGAGGAGTCTCGGTGGAGATAGTCTAGAAGAGGTTCATCGACCCAAGTATCGGATAAACCTCCTCCCGAAAGTCGGCGCTTTTCCAGGAAAGTTGGCCAAGAGAGTGTCATATGTTTGTCTTCGTAGGTTGTGGTAGCGGCTAGAGCTTCCTTTAGTGTTTGTGATGTTGGCCCCGAGCCCGGTAATAGACTTACTCATCCTCCCGAGGGCTTCATCATGGTGTATAAAGACAGCTTCTCTATTGGCTTTATTCTTCCTCCGGAAAATTTCATCGTGATCCTTAGATCTGTGGGAGCATGTGTTAGTCAGATGATCCCTCAAGCTTATGTATGCATACGGGGTTACGAGCATGTGGTGCGGCAGTTGGGCATGTCTCGGAACTTTTGAACGGGTTCCGCTCTTTCTTCTATACTAGGAAGTCTCCTAGTGACACATTCTTCCACTTCTTCCCTCGCCCCCAGTGTAAGTTTCTTAAGGGGCTTTCTTTTCCTGGTGGGTTGTGGAAGGAAGACTTCTTCTATGTGAGGGACAAAGACTGAGAGCTCCCTTACGAATGGGTTATGGAAACCATGACGGCCCAAGGCACTCCCACTTCCCGAAAGGAGATGGCAGAAGTTTATAGATCCAAGGGATTGTTTGAGAGTTTTCTGAATGTTAGGGAGTTCTTGGGTACTTCACCTTGCTTTACTTTATTGCTTCTCGCTTTACTTGTATATTTTGACTGCTTCCATTTTCGGATATTCCTTCTTGCTTACTTTTCAGGTAAGGAGAGTTATAGCATCACGGAGTTAATAACCTTCAAGAGGAAGGAAAAAGAGAGGGCTAAGGACAAGGCCGCTGTGGCGGGGGAGCTCGAGCGCTCGCCTCGAGTGATGTTGAGCGGGGTCGCGCCACCATCCGCAGAGTGATCGACACCCGGTTCTCATTCCAGGGATCGTGTTGACATTGTTCATGCTCCCATCCTTCTTCCGGCTCTTTTAGGGGGAAGAGATCGAGGACGGAGTCCGTGTTACGCTTTCGGGACCATTAGTCCTCGAGCTATCTTCTTTGGCGGAGTGAAGCATCGTGAAGGGATCCAATCCCATTGGGACTACACGGATTCTGGCTTGGGCTATGCTAGTAAGAGAGAAGCTTTATTGGCTGATGATCAGTCCTGTCTTGGGTCTCTGTCCTTCAAGGACATCGAGACACACCTTTGCGGGAATGTCACTCGGGTAAGCTTATGTGGTTACTCTGCATCTTTATTCTTGATTCTTTGTCTTTTCAATTGACTAAGACTTGTACAAATTTCGTTGTAGATTCTGAACCTCGCGGCGGCTTTGAACCATCAAGGTGAGGTGACGGAGGCAGAGAACCATCAACTTCGGAGTGAGGTAAAAACCCTTAACACGGGAGCTAGTCATCATAAGTGTCAGATGTCGGATTTGTCCAAGAAGTATGCTCAGGCGAAGGATCAGCTTGCCCATGAGGCGGAGATGGGTGAGTTGTTCTTCCAGTCTCCCATTGGTGTTGAGTTATTGGTCAAGGAGTGGTCCAATTCGGTTGAGGCCTACAAGGGTTCCTTGTCCTATTGTTTGGATCTGATGAGAGAGTCCTCCTCCTACTTTGATTAGGCAGTGCGCCATTGGCGGAAACTTCTACCGCAGAGTGGAAAAGCCTCTAGCGAGGTGATATGCATCCTTGACTGTAATGTTTCCGAAGAGGAGGAGGATGAGGAGGTTAAGGCTTCGCGGGGTCTTCCTAACAGAGTGGACGATGCTGCTGAGTGAGACGGAGCCCCCCATGCCTAATTATTGATGATTGTATCTTGGCCCTGACGACCTTCTGATTCTTGTCTAGGGATGGCAATGGGCCGGATCGGGGCGGGTCGACCAAGACCCAGACCGACCCCTTCTGGCACGACAGTCGGCCCACACCGGTCGCGGGCGAACGAGCTCGGGCGGGGACGGGTCTTAAATTATATTAAATAAAAAAATGGGAAAAATAAAAAAAATATATTTATAAAATATTATTTACAAAATTTGTTATTATCAATGTATAAATATAAGATATAATATATAAATACATAAAAATTAAATTATAATATATATTATATATGCAAAATATATAATAAAATATATTTTAAAAATAAATATTCTAGACGGGGCGGGTACCTGCGGGGCAGAAGTGATACCCAGACCCGCTCCGCCCCGCCCTAGGTCACGGGGCAGGACGACCCAAATAGGGCAGGCTAGACTGCACCCGGGCGGATCGAAATTGTCATCCCTATTCTTGTCCACCTGTTTAGGGCTTGCTTTATGTACTTAGATATTTTCTTCGCTTTCTCTTTTTATTTGACATGTTTCTTTGCCCCATGGAGCCGAATTATACTCTGTTGCTTTTAGGCTACATTGATGCTCTTCCTTATGCATACTTGTTTATCATGCTCAAGTGTAGCGGAAGTTAAATTTTGATGTATTGACAGACATTTTGATGGTGCATATTTAGTGATATTCTTGTGCGTATGAAGATGTATTGTGGTGCATTTTTATTTTTAGTCCTCTGCATAAGTAGTTCGTGAAGTGCATAAACACATATGGTGTTTAAATAGTCATTTTTTGGTGCACAATTAAGGTTTAGACAGCGCATATTTAGTTTTTCAGTTGTGTTCTTAATACATGGACATGTTTTATGTTTGTCTGGTTTTGAGGTTTGCTTATGTTTACTCATGTTATTAATGGTAGGTTGAGAAGCTTATATGGCTATAGGAAATCATAAAAGACCATCCTCTCGGGGGCGAATGATGGGGACGGAATGTTAAGAAGAAGGCTAAGGTAGACAAATCAAAAGAGAAATTTGTTTTACCCAAGTTGGAGACTTGATCTGTGCCAACTGATCTTGCGGACGCATTGAGTGGTCAGAATAACTTTCAGACCAAAGCTGTGGTTGAAATGGGTTTTGGAAGTTTGTTGGGGCTTAAGGTTGACGAATATCCATCTAGGCTAATTTATTGTTGGTTAACGCTTTTATTCTGATGTGAGTTAATGCTTCCGGAGAGATGCCCATTCACCTGCGGCAAGAAGGATGTTGAGTTGGTGTTGGAGTTTCCGAGAGTGGAACCAAAATTAACAAAAAAAAAAAAGAAGTTGGAAACATCTCAAGTTTATGAGGATTGGCGATCGCAATTTGATGCAAATTACATTGTTTTTCAAATCGTGTTTATTTTGGTGCGTAGTTAGTGATGAAATAGTGCACGCTTAATAGCATTTTTGGTACATAGTTAGTAGAATGTTGATGTATATATGCTTTCTGTGGAATTTGAGATGAAAAGAACACAATTCTCATTACCTTATAAATAAAATTTACAGGCCTATTTAACATAATTGTGGTGACATTCTAATCTATAAAATTAGGAAAGTAATCCCCGTAAATCTAGGAAATCAAATAATGAAATCACTCAACAGATCGATCCTATTTATTTTGTAAACAAAATACCCTATAAATCTTCCTAAATAAATAAAATATTTGTTCCTTTGTACACGCCCCTCAAGTTGGGTTGTATATATTATATAATCCCAACTTGGAACTAAATTCTTCAAAATTGGTCCTTGGAAGAGCTTTAGTAAGGATATCACCGTCTGCTTGTAGGGATGTAGGTCAATTGAACTATTCCATTGTTGACCTTTTCGGATATGAAATGTCTATTATCTCAATGTGTTTCGTCCTGTCGTGATGGATGGCAATACAACTAGCAGCTTGACTGCCTTCAAAGCATTCTTGTGCTTTTTGTGATGGCTCCAAGTTGGCTAAGCAATCTTTGAAGCCATATTCCTTCACAAATGCCTAGAGCAAATGCACGATATTCTGACTCGGCACTGCTTCTAGAAACCACTGATTGTTTCTTGCTTCTCCATGTCACTAGATTTCCCCACACATATGAACAATAACCGGTGGTAGATCTTCTGTATTGACAACTCTCCAGCCCACCTTGCATCTGTGTAGATCTCTATCTCTCGATTATCATATTTTTTGAACAATAATCAAATGACTTGGTGTCATCTTCAAGTACCTCAAAATGCGATAAACATCTTGCAGATGATCTTCTGTTGGATTGTTCATGTGTTGACTTACCACACTAACTGAGAATGCAATATATGGCCTGGTGTGTGAGAGGTATATCAATTTTCCCACAAGTCTTTGATATCTCCTTTTTTCCACTGGAGTACTCTCTTCACTTGTCTTCATCTTTTTATTAGGATCCATAGGGGTATCGATTCGTTTACATCCAAGCATAGTCGTTTCATTAAGTAAATCTAGGATGAACTTCCTTTGAGAGATAACAATTCCTTTCTTGGATCGAGCAATCTCCATCCCTGGAAAGTATCTGCGAGGGCCATGATCCTTAATTTCAAACTCTGTAGCAAGCAACTTCTTCAACTTGATAATCTTCTCTTCATAGTATCCAGTCGGGGATAATATCATCAACGTATACAATTAATATGGCAATCTTCTTCTCAGATGAGAATTTCACAAATAGTGTATGATCATTTTGACACTGTTTATATCCTTGTGAGACGATTGTTTTGGCAAACCTGTCAAACCAAGCACGAGGTGACTGCTTTAAACCATACAGTGCTTTCTTGAGTTTACATACCATTTGACTGTTAGAGGAATTATTCAATCCTGGAGGTACTTCCATGTATACCTCTTCTTCTAGATTGCCATTTAGAAATGCATTCTTGACATCAAGTTGGTGTAGTGGCCAATCTCGATTTATCGCAAGGGAGAGTAGAACTCGAATCGTATTAAGCTTGGAAACAAAAAAAATGTCTCTTGATAGTCAATATCGACGATCGCGTGAAGCCCTTAACTACTAAATGGGCTTTGTACTACTCAATGCTTCCATCTCGCTTTGTACTTAATTGTCAATATCCACTTGCAACCCACTGGTTTTTTTCACGAGGAAGCTCGAAAGTGTCCAAGTACCGCTGCTTTCTAGTGCATTAAGTTCTTCCTCCATTGCTTGTTTCCATGATGGAATTTTTAGAGCTTCTTCAATAGAAGTTGGAACATGCATATTATCAAGGGAGAAACAAACACACTATATGGAGGTAGTAACTTCTCATAAGTAACATAGTTTCCAATGGGGTGTTTTGTGCATGACCGAACACCTTTCCTTAGAGCGATAGGTAAGTCATGATTATCAACAAGTAGGATCGCCGACTTCATGATTTAATGGATCCATACCGTGTAAATTTCCGAAGTAAGAGGAGTCGGTTCCGAGTTCTTGATCTTGCTTTATTTGTGTAGTATCCTCTATATGCTCAATAGGTTTCCTCCTTTTTCACATAGACTTGAAGTTCTTCTTCATTGTTGGACTCCTGTAGTTGTGGAACAGTTTGGGCTGATCTATTTGGATAGGTTCGAAAGATTCAAGTAAGACTTTTGAGTGATTTGAGGTTCATGCATATTTATGAAAGACTCGGATTGTTTTGATGAGGATAAGAATGGGGTTACTAGTGATATTTGAGGATGGTGAGAGTGAGTGTCTTGTAGAATGTCCCAAAACTGATATTCCCTCAAATGCTCTCCCTGAATTTCTGTGTCCGGAAAGAGGGACGTGTTCGTAAAATCTAACATCAATGGAGATATATATTTTTCTAGTAAGAGTTGAGTAACACTTATATCCTTTTTGATTGGATGAATAACCTAAAAAGATACACTTGAGTGATTTTGGGTCGAGTTTAGGTCGATTGGAGTGATGAATCAACAAAGGCTTAACACCCAAAGACTTTAAGTGGAAGATCAAAAGTGAATGATTTGAAGTGAGAAAAGCATTGTATAAGAAACTAACGTGGATTTTGAAATTTTAGAACTTGACTTGGCATTCTATTAATGAGATAGGTGGCTATTAAGATAGCTTCACCCCGAAAATATTTAGGAACATTGTTGAAGAACATGATTGATCGAGCTACTTCAAGTAGATGTCTATTTTTCCTCTCTCGCCACTCCGTTTTGTTGAGGGGTATCTCGCACATGAGCTCAAATGTATAATGTCTTGTTCCAAGAGATAGGAACCAATAATGTTAATTGAAATACTCCCTGGCATTGTCGTTTTTAGGACCTGAATTTTGCTTTTAAATTGGGTGTTAATCATGGAGTTAAAAAATCTAAAGATTGCCCCCTGTTTGTGATTTTGCTTTCATGAGAAAGGTCCATGTGATTCTTGTGTGGTCATCAATGAAAGTAACAAACCAACGAGTTCCATTTATGTTTTTAACTTTTGAGGGTCCCCAAATGTCACTATGAATCATAGAAAATGGATACGATGGTGTATATTGAATGGTTGGATAAACATTTTTAGTGTGCTTAGCAAGTTGGTATATTTCACAATGATAAAATTGGAACTTTTATTGCGAAACAACTTAGGAACATCTTTTCAAGTTAAACAAAGTTTGGATGTCCAAGACAAAAATGCCATAACATAACTTTGTTTTCATCCGAAATTGACACAGAATCGAAAATAGATTGAAAGACACAACTCGTAGAGGAACTTTTTGGTGAAGTGGAGTACTTTCTTTGAGCAAATAGAGTCCACCACACACCAAAGATCGCTAATCACCTTCCCCGAATCCACTGCCTGAAATTCACATAAATTTGGATAGAATTTAGTCACACAATTCAAATCATGAGTAAGTTTGCTTATGGAAATCAAATTACGACCCAAGTTCGCACATAAAGAACCACAGGGAGAATCAAATCATCTATTAACTGTACTGTTCCTGTTCTAGAAACTTTTGAGAGTGAACCATTTGCTATCCTTATTGTGGAAACACCATGAATCAGCTTATAGTTCTGTAAAATACTAGTATCATATGTCATATGATCAGAGGCTCTCGAATCGACTATCCAAGGTTTTGACTTTGTGATTTATGTAGTAAAGGCAAAAGAGAGAGTACCTTGGTGTGCCAACATACTAGTATGTTGTTGAGAAGTCATCGAGTCGATTGAGAGAAATTAGAAATCGACCAAATATATTCTCAGAACATGAAGTTGTTCCTTTGAAAAAGAACTGATTTCAGAAGCGTTGGAATCATTCAATGTTGTAGCAACATTGGCACGACCCTCACGATCAGTTCGGGCACGATTAGGCTTCCAATCTGCTGGTTTTCTATGTAATTTCTAGCACGTGTCCATAGTGTACCCAGGTCTCCTGCAATGTTCACACCATGGCTTCCCTTTTTTCAGTTTGTTACCTTGAGAAGAATTATGTGTGTATAGGGTTGAGCCTTCCACGGTTAGAGCATTGTTGGAACCGCTTATCATCATTAATTTCCTTTGACTCTCCTCTCGTCGAACTTCTAAAAATGCTTCTCGAAGCATAGGCAGGGGTTTAATTCCCATGATTCTCCCCCTTACCTCGTCTAGGTCTTTGTTGAGACCGAGAAGAAACTTGAACGTTCTCTTTTTGTTCAACAATTTCTTCAACAAAGCAACATCGGGCATTTCCAGAATATATCTCAAACATATCAAGATGTTGCCAACATTTAGTAAGGATATTAAAATATTGGGTCACATTTAAATCCCCTTGTCGCATCATGAAGTTTGGTTTCAATCCCGAACAACTCTAAGGTATTTTCTAAACCGGAGTAGGTTTCACGTGTTGCTTCCCAAATCTCTTTTGGCTATTTTGTAAAGTAGAACTTTTCTCCTATTTCAAAGGTCATAGAATTGATTAACCACGACATAACCATGTGATTTTCCATTTTCTAGACTCGATACTTAGGATCTGATTTTTCCGAGCAAAGACCTCGCCCGTGAGATATTCATCCTTCTCATTGCCGCAGACATACATGAGGACATATTGTGAACATTGAAGAAAATTATGGCCATTAAATGCGTGATTAGTGATAAGAAATGATGGATTTTCTTGAATGTTAACTAAGGGAATTTGCTTAGTTTTTGAACCGACTTTCGAGGAAGAGAACTATGTGTTCATTCCGTACTTAGTCATGGTGGTGAGAAACCCACATCAAAGAAATTAGGCTTCCAGAGATGGCTCGTACCATATGGAATATGAGATGAAAGAACGAAATTCTCATTGTCTTCTCGAATAAGAATTACAGTCCTATTTAACATAATTGTGGCCGACATTCTAATCTACAAAATTAGGAAAGCAATCAACATCACTGGGAAATCAAATCCTAAGAAATCAACAACAAACCGATCCTATTTATTTTGGAAACAAAATATCCCATAAATCTTCCTACTTAAATAAAATATATGCTCCTTTCTACATTTTCAACAATGCATTTTTTTTTTATATGCAAGTGTTAATGATTTTTAGTGCATATTTAGTAATTTGTTGGTGCATAATTAAAAGATCAAGTTATGATGCATTTGTGATCTACATAGTGCAATTTTAAATGCACATTTCATGGCCATGTACACAACAATTCACAATTAAAAACATTTAGATTGTAATGTACTGAGTTTTTGAAAAGTATAAAACATAATCTAATTAAAAATGGGGGTGCTCATTCTTGGTTGATCGGGACAAGTACATTTTGTGATGCAAATTTGCCACAGGGATCGCATTTTCTTTTTAGTTTGGTGCTTGCATGGATTGTTTTTTCTTTCGACTCAGTAACTCGCTTAATTCGCTTCCGCTTTGTTACATACATGCTTGTTGTAGTGGCAATCTTGAGATGTCCATTTGAGAAGTAGAGCTACAATAAGTTTCAATTAGTGTCTGCTTGCTACCAATTTGTCAGCTTCTTCTTGGTCTTGAGCTAACTTGTCTTTGTGTTCATATAATAAGCGTGCTAAGTCAGCCAATTTTTCCACTCTCCCGTTTGTAAGTCTTATGCAGTTGTGGAAAGTTGACCACAATTCATTTAGAGTTGTGGTTGCTTCTTCCCCACCTTCGAATTCGTATAGTTGACCGCTTGTTGTTGATGGATGTATGGATGCCGCCATCCATCGTGGCAACGTATTTGTTGGAAATTTCCTTGAGGTCCTTGAATACAATGAAGATGTGCTGACACAAAATCTCATGCATTTCGAACATCTTGCAGCTACACATTGCACTTGTTTCTTCTTTGCAGTACAACACATTGAAAATTGCATCATTTTTGTCTTTTATTGAGTAGGAACAACTTCCACATGTTCTTGTGACCATATGCATTGAGCACTTGTAACACGCGGTTTTAATCTCAGGCTTATTTTTTCAAATATAGCATGTGTGTACAATTTTGTTGCATGTTTTTCAATGTCCAACGGTGTCTTGCATTCGGGGATGAAAGTGTCACTATCATTGTTTAGTTTGTGTACTGTGTGTCACTGCGAATCCATTGCGTTGTCAAAGTGCATGAAGAACTCTACTAAATTGACTTGCACGTTTGTAAACCCGCTGAACCAATTGTTCGTGCTTTCAGACCGTGATGTAGTTCGCATGAACTCCCCATGGGAACATCTCTAAAATAAGCAGGGATCCAACTCTTTCTGATTTCATACAATGTAGTAAACCAAGGATGGTTTCCTAGATTGAAATATGTCATCACCGATTACCATAATTTTTCAAATTCAACGAGTTCATTTTGGTCATTTCAAACAAATGGAATTATGATTTATGTAAGAATTGCTCATTTTTTAACAATGTATGGTGACCTTGGTGCTAACCTTCTATAATGTGCCACATGCATAAGCTATGCCTTGCGGTCTTGAAAACTATTTTGAATGCATTTTTCATGGCCGGATCCCGATCGGTTACAATGTAGTACGACTCTCTCAGATATCGTTTCCAAAAGTATTCTCGAATAACTGCATATAAGATTCCTCATCCTCCTTCAATAGTAACCCACATGCAAACATAACACAACGACGATGGTTGTCAATGCCCATGAACGGTGCAAAAACCATTTTGTACCTGAGAACACGTAAAATTTTAAATGCATCATTGTCTTAGTAAAAGTACACCATATTATATATATATGTATTCCAATATTGATCTATGTATGCACCATATTTCCAATTGAGAACAAGTATATTTTGAAATGCATCATTGCGTTATTAAAAGTATACCATATTATGTATATATATATACACCAGCTTTTAATTTATTTATGCACTATATTTTCCGACTAACATGTTTGTGTTGTAAGTAGAATCAAATGAAATCACGTCCCGAATATTGCATAATTGTACGCAGAAATAAAGGGGGCCTAGAACAATCTCGCCGGGTTAGTCGTTTTCATCCACATCATAACTAAAGGCTATTCCTGGACACGCCTCATTTTTTTCAAGAATTTGTCGATTATAAATTGTGTGTCCGCTTCCACGATGTATGCCTTCAAGTCTCTTTTGAAATTCTTGAAATTGTTTGGTAATGCACCGCTTGCGAATATCCTCCAACCATCCGCCTAAATAAGTGGTGTGTCTTCGCAGCAGTGCTATGTTTGACCTTTGAACAATTTATTATAAATTGTTTATGACCAAATTTTAAATTCCAATTTACTTTAAGAAAATGCTGGTAAGATTCTAAACTGAATCAATGCGTGTGGCGTTCTTCGAAATGCTTTATTGTGTATGCACCGTTCCTCGTGTATTCTAGAACGCAGTTCACCTTGCAGCCAACACGGTTTAAAACTATCTTGCATTGCCTTGGATATGTATTGCTTCCCTCTCCATTTCCGCGCAATTGTTGTATGTTTGTAGCCCTTTCGGTTACACACAATGTCTTCGTACCCAAATTTCTTTGTTTTTAAATTTTCTAGAGGTGCTTCATCGTATGTTGAAGCCGCATCTTTGTCGTAATCCTTATAAAATTGCACACCGTCCTCCAATGTAGAAAATTGCATGTCTATTCGTGGTATTTTATCTTGTTCAATTTCGTATCCGAGATTGGTAGAGCCGGGGATATTACGATGTGTTCTCATACTTCATTGTCTTTCATTTATTTTAATCAAGTAAATTTGCACAAATTTTGTAATAATTATACACTATATATGTACATATAAGCATCAAATTACAAATGTTTATTTCATGGTCGCTTAATCGGCATATTTTCGCAAATAAGAACTAAACATGCATCACGGTTTTTTTATATATGCACCACTTTATCAATATCCTTATACCTAATTTTCAGCAATCCATATTTTAATACTCATGTAATGTGCACAAGGTACACATCAGTATAAGTATGTATCACATGATTAGTATCTATGCATCAAATATGCACTATATATGCATCAAATATTCAACTGTGCACTAAGCATCTGGATGAACATAAATACTAAATATGCATTACGTACGTACTATATATGCATCAAAAGAAATTAATTGTGCATTACATATACACTATATATGCATCACACAAAAACTAACAGTGCATCGTTTTTAACAGTGGACCAAAATTAAGTTGTCACTTTTCAATCTACCAGGGTGTCAAAGATGAATTAAATGTGCATCATATTTTCCAAATTATACATAAAAAAAACACTAATTATATTTTATTTATATGTCATTCAAATGCATGATTGCATAAACAGGGGCAAACATGGTTGTGTTTCCAGAATTTATAGATAATTATGGCATATTGTAATATTGTTATTTCGTATGAGAATTATACGTAGCAGTCTCGATGCCCTCAAATTCGCTGTTTTCATATATATTGTTCATTGCTACATCACTTTGATATTGATGAGCATATTGTTCTCCCATGGTGTACCCCTGAATCTGTTCGCTTGTTTAATTTGTTTGTTTTGAACTAATAGAGTATTTTTCTCAATAAAAATATCTTCGGATAAATTTGATCATTGTCGACTTTTTCAAACTAATTGTGAGCAAATCCTATATTTTTCTGATTTTATTTTATCTTTTATAATCTTAATTAAATTCCATATTTTTAATTTTGTACATATGATTGCCACATAGATAAATGTGAAGAGGCCATGTGGAATTGATATGAGAGTTAGTCTCCTGTGAGACAGTCTAATGGATCTAATCAGTTAGACGGATCCAAATATCTGATCTGTCAGCCCACCAACAGCCGCACAACCACCACACTACAACAACCACATCCGTTGGCGGATGTTAATACATTTTAGGAGAGCTACTAATACTTTTTGGGAGGACTATTAATACTTTTCAGAGGAAAAACTCATATTTTTAGGAAGCTACTAAAAAACTGTTTAACGGATTATCGATACTTTTCAACGGTCTTAGTGATACTTTTTGGGAGGATTATTAATATTTTTCGGAGAAAAACTAATATTTTTATGGGGACTACTATATATTTTCGGGATGATAATTGATACTTTTGGGGGAAAAACTAATACTTTTATGGGGAACTACTAATGTTTTTTATGAGAAAAAATAGTACTTTAGGAGGAATGCTAAAATACCTTTAATCGGAAAACATTATATTTTTCAATAAGACTATTAATACGATTTAGTAGGAATACTAATACTTTACAAAAAAAATCATTATATTTTATGAGGATTACTAAAAATACTGTTCGGGAGGATTACTAACACTTTCAGCAGTATTACTAATATTTTTTAGGGAAAAACTAATACTTTTAACGATACTACATCACAACATAATATTACAAAAATATCATCGGTCTGTGATACGATGCCACCACTCCCAAAATATTACAAAAATGCCGCCACGATCAAAATGACAAAAACGCCATCGCCTCTTCAGAATTACAAAAATACCACCGCCTATTGTATCTGGGTCGGTTTGGGATCCGTCTAATGGATTTGAACACGTTATACCGTCTGATAGAAATTTTTGTCTTGAGATGATGAGAAGTTGACAAATGTCCAAAATTAATGATGTGATGACGTGTCAACTTTGTCTTTTCTTTTAGTATATAAGGTAGATTTTCAATAATACATAAATATCCAAATATCTTTTCATGTAAAAATAAATTACATATGTAATATTGTGCTTTTCTAGTTACATATTATTGTTATAAACATAAACTATAATTTTTAAACTCATCTTACGTTTAATACACTAAAAAAACTTTATTTTAATTTTTACTAATTTATTTAAAGATATATTATCTCAATAATAATAATTAAAAGTAAGCAATTATGCATCTCCAAAAAAAAAAAAAAACGATCATGTAACAAATAAATGTTCTAAAAAGCTCATTGCGCTAGACAAACGGCAGTAGACCTGGCGGAGCTGAGGAGTTAGGTGCGGTCTATTTAAAATAATAATGTAGGTGGACAAAAGAACCTACTGTCTGCAAGCGAGCTAATTGAAATTAGGCGTGATATCAAAGACACCCTAAACTCGGTGTAAGAACATGAAACTTAGTTCACGTGGTCACTATAAAGACTTAAAGTCTCTTGTTGGGTGGAGAGTCGGATGTTAAAACCCTATTCCATCAAATCGATCTCTGGGTATATGCATATTGGTGGCGTAATGAGAAGGATTTAATGGAAATTCATAATGAATGCACATCCCCCGCCGAGTTATGTTGATGACCGTGATAAGATAGAGTTAAAAAAACGTGAAGCATAATTTTTATGCGAGGATCCCTACTTTGACAAATTTCCACACCGACCACTCGAAAAGAGAAACCCTAATCAAAAGCCGCAATCATGTCGGTCGTGCGTGGCGCTCCATGGCATACTGGATATGTTTTTTCTAGTTTAATTCTATGTATTTCTGACACTAAATAATAGCGTAATGATTATTTTACAATCATTGCCAATTAATCTTTATCAAAAATGATAATAAACACTTGCTAACCCAATCAAAAACTACTATATAAAAGTATTTTTCTTCTACTTTTATTACAATTTTATTTATTGCCTCATCTATATGTCTTATATGGTTTGAAGTATTTAAATTAAGAAATTGCAAGGACTTAATTAAAGGTATATATGATCCTAGAAAATAGTCAATTATAAAGATTTGAATATTTATAAGACATCATAAAACTTTTAGCTATATAAACTACTTCCTAATAAAAAAAAGTTTAAAAACATTCAATATGCTTTGTGCTTGATTTTATTATTATTATTATATTTAAAAAAATTAATTAGATTGAGTTAGGTAAAATTTAGAATAAAATATTATCTCAATGGTTTGGTGTGACCCAAAAATGCAATCCCTCAAACATTCTTGCAGTCTTAAAAACTTTAATTAGTACTCTGTCCTACTAAAATAAAATGAAAAATCAAACTAAAGCCTAACCTAATCCCCATCTTATCAAAAACCCAACTTCAATTATCACTGAAAACCAATTTTAATTACTTTAATCAATTAAAATAATTGGAAAAGGTCAAAAAATGCAGCCCACTAATGAATAGTAAGGCATTGATTGAGGGGATGGCACAGATATTCATGTTGTAATAATAAAAAACAATTGAAAAATATAAAAATTATTGATAAACATAGAGTATATCTTAGGTCACTCAAATCTTTTCTTTCCTAACCAGATTCTCCAATTCAATTCTCACGCAATCAAACCCTCACTTGCGTGCAGATATAGTATAGATATAAGTAGCCACTAGAGGGTATGGCAGAGGGGGCCCAGTCTGTGAGTGAATTGCCGGTGAAGAGACCGCGCGAGGAGGAGGCGAACGGCGGCGTTACGGTCGAGATGGATGTGAATGACGGCGGCGTATCGGAGCTACCGGACTGCATCTCCTCTGTTATTCCGGGGTGGTTTTCGGAGATTAGCCCAATGTGGCCTGGTAATTTTAAATTTGTTTATCTTTTTGGCATACGTTCAGGAACGTGGAGATATGTATTTTTGAACACGTATTCATCTGTGTTTGTGAGCTTTTGTGTGTAGGTTTCATATTTTTTTTTGTTTGTTTTTGAAATGCATGTCTTGTGGTTCATTCATCCAATTTTGTATTGTTTTTTCCTGGGATGTTTTTGGTGTATGCATTCATAAAATTTATTTGTTTTCTTGGGTGATGCAAGTTGCAACGGAGTTTTTAATTTTGGGTGCGATTTAATTCTTGCTTGTTGATGGGGTTAGATTATACTATATGAGATGGAACTTTAGCTGAAATCTCAGTGAATTTTTTTCGATTCTCGGGCTCTGTTATTAGTGTCAAATCAATGGATGGAACATTATTATGCATTCATGTGTGGCTGGCTATACGGAGTTTTATTTTATTTTCCTTTCATGATATTAGTGCCTGATAAATTAGGAAATAAGTATATTCAAATTCAACCTTTTTGTTGTTAATATGTGTTGGATCGACACAGAGGCCGTCGTTGCTAATGTAAATTTATATATAAAAGTAAAGGCTGCTCCTTGTAGGAATTGATCTTTCACCCTTAACGACGGCATAGTTTTTGCTTATAATTTTGACGAGTAAATACAGAGTTTATGTATGTGAAGTTAGATATGCTTCTGTTATGTGAAATTTAGATGTGCAGTCTTTTTATGTCCACTAGTTCTTTTTCAGCTATAGTTGGACATTTCTATCCAAAGCAGGGCACTGTATGAGTACATCACTTCAATTTGCAGTTCTTGTTAACTAATCACCATTCATCTGCTATTTTTTTCCATTTTATTTTGCATTATTTTCATTGGCTTGTCGTGTTTCTGGGCCTCCTTAAATTAACACGTGAATGAATTTATGTTTACCATTAATTAAATCTTAAAGGAATTTTTATCATCCAAAATGAATCACCATCCATCTGCAATTTGTTTTCCTTTTTATTTTGCATTATATTGTCCAAGGTTTTAATTGCATTGGTCTGTCGTGTTTTTTGGTGTCCCTAAATTAACATGTGCCCAATGGATTTATTTTTACATCAATTAAATCATAAAGGAACATTTAACATCCAGAATGAATCACCTTCCATCTGCAATTTGTTCCTGTTTACTTTGCATTGTGTTTGTCCAAGGTTTTAATTGCATTGGTCTGCTGTGTCTCTTGGTGTCCTTAAATTAAGTGCGAATAAATCATAAAGGAACTTTTAACGTTCAAAATGAATTTCTTGCTTCAATCAAAAATCAAAAACCAAAATGAGATGTACTTACAAAATGAAAAAATTCCAATTATCATGTGAATTTATCGCACCAAAAAGCAAGGGATACTTTTTTCTAATGGTCTAACTCAGCTCAGAAACTGTTTGATTATTAGTATTATGATTCTTAATATCACTTTATTGGAAACCATGCAGGAGAAGCACACTCATTGAAGGTGGAAAAAATATTATTTCAGGGAAAATCTGACTACCAGAATGTCATTGTTTTCCAGGTACTTGATGCTTTGAAGATTAAATCATCTTTAGCATTTGTTTCATGTAATCTTTATTTCTTTATTTCTTTTTCCTCCTAATTAACGACTCATTTTTTATTTTTTGGTTTCCTTGTAAATATTTTCTGCTACAGTCAGCCACTTACGGGAAGGTTCTTGTCTTGGATGGTGTAATTCAACTCACAGAGAGGGATGAATGTGCTTACCAAGAAATGATCAGTCACCTACCACTCTGCTCAATCCCAAACCCGAAAAAGGTATTAACCAATCCCTGATCCCATATCCTACAGTGAAGAAAACTAAGTAGGAGAATCCAGACACAATTTAAGAGGGAAAATAGAAGTATATATTCTCTTCTAGAATTATGTTTACTATCTCGACGATATTCAGTACTGGTTGTCCAGTTGGTAAGGATCAGTGCATAACAGAAAATGGCTGAAAGTTACACAATAGGTGATGATCTTCAAAAACTTTCCCAGTTAATTTCTTTATTGTACGTATTGTCTGGATGTGATGAAAAACCAGGTGTTGGAGGAACAATGTGATTTCCATGTTTGCATATGACTGCATAACTGTACCAAGGGTCAGAGAACAAGAACTTCTATTGAGAAAGATTGGCCTTTTGGCTGTCTCAGTATCAAGCAAATAAGTTCCTGCAGCACTTGAAATAAATCAAATGGATTAGACTATTCTTGCTTCATTGCCCAGTTTCGGTTGCTTGACTTTGCACAGATTTCTGAAAAGCTAATTATATCTAGTGCAAAAGCATTTTTGTATGTCTAGTTCATTATCCGTAGTGCGAGGTTTGACCAAAACTTTCCTTTTAGGTTCTGGTAATTGGAGGTGGAGATGGAGGTGTCTTGCGTGAAGTATCTCGTCATGCCTCTGTTGAAAAGATAGACATCTGTGAGATTGATAAGATGGTTGTTGATGTGAGTTATTCTGATGTGTTCTCATCTTCTACTTCTCTGTTTTTTCTCCCTTTTTTCCTTTTTTGTTCTCTCTCTCTCTCTCTCTTGTTCTCTCTCTCTCCTCCTCTCGCCCCCTTTTCACTCATAGTACAGTACTTAAAATGTTTGATAAGCATCTTTTCATTCTGATAATTCCGTATTTTATGAACTGTGGTAACCCTGAACTAATCTTCTGATGTAGTCATGTGATCCCAAAATTTGAGGCCCTAGGAACATAGTTCTCGAGCTAATGTAAATTAAACTTCCTTCCAGGTTTCAAAGGAATATTTCCCTAGTGTAGCTGTGGGATATGATGATCCTCGAGTGACACTGCACATTGGAGATGGTATAGTCTGTTAATGTTATCTGTTGCTTCTTCTACCCCACCCCCGACTTAATTTATTTGTGTTTTTGCTCTTTGACTTGACTTGACTTGAATCTTTGACGCATCTCTGCAGGAGTTGCATTTCTCAAGGCTGTGCCTGAGGGAACTTACGATGCAGTTATAGTGGATTCTTCGGATCAATAGGTAATGTACTGTTTTTAACAGAAGGGCATCCTCGACTGCTTTTTAAGTTCCATTCAAATGTTCAAGTTTTATTTTACATAACTCAGGTCCAGCACAAGAGTTGTTCGAAAAGCCCTTCTTTGAGTCGGTAGCTAAGGCTCTCCGTCCAGGAGGAGTCGTATGTACTCAGGCCGAAAGCATATGGCTTCACATGCACATTATTGAAGATATTGTTGCGAACTGCCGCCAGATTTTCAAAGGCTCTGTCAATACGCTTGGACCACTGTGCCGACATACCCAAGGTATCTTCTTGAGTTCTTTCTTCGTCTCTTTCTCATAATCAATGGTGATTATGTTTGGAAGTGGGTCTCGGCATTGTTTTTCCTCTCCAATGTGTCTGTATGTCCTTTCAATTTTTCCTTCCCTGTTTTCAGTTCCCCACCTATTTCAAATGCTATTCCCAAATTAGAACCATTATTAATTTTAAGAGTTTGCTACAAGAAAATACTATTGAGGTTCAGTCAAATTACAAAACACCCAAGTATCTTTCAAAATTACTATCCCCTTGATACGTGTTTCTATTTTACAAACTGCATCCTCGAGAAGGGGTATTTGTTAAGTAAGAGGGTTTGGCTGAGCTTATAAGCTCTTCAAAACATCTTATAATATGTTCAAAGCTTATAAACTCTTTACATTTGTTTGGTAAAATTTTTAAAAGATTTTATAAGCTCCCAAAACAAGATGATAAGAGCTTATAAGCTATTTTTAAAAAAGGTTGGGAATCCAAACTTTCTTTAAAATAAGATCTTATTCCAACAACCTCATTTAATATTTGACTATTTTAATTCCAAAGTTGCCATACTAAAATCTTAAAAGCTCCACCATCTTACTTTATCAAACACTTCAACAACTTAATCGGAAAATAAGATCTAACATCATAAGCTCTAAAAAACATCTTATAAGATTCTATATCTTATAAGATCTTTTACATAAGCTTAGCCTAACACATGCTATATACAAACCTCAATGGGGTGTTTGTAATATCTATCATATGGGGTATTTGTAATAACTGGAATTTTGTGTTCCTACTGTTTCAAATGCTATTTCCCCAAACAAGAACCATGATTATTTTGAATTAGGGTTAGTTACAAAAAATACCAATGAGGTATAGTCTAATTACAAATCCAGCTATCTTTCAAAATTACAAACATCCCATAGATGTTTGTTTCCGTTTTACAAATTGCACCCTCAACAGGGGTATTTGTTAAGTACATACAAACGTGAATGGGGTGTTTTTTGTAAGATAATTGGATTTTTTGTAATTAGATCAAACATCGGGGGTAAAGTTTGCAATTTACCCTTTTGAGTTAACAAGTTTTCTATGTTCAGCCATTGACATGCTTTATGCATCATCACTAATCATTCTCTGAATATTCTTCCAGTGGCGTTATCGGATTTATGCTTTGTTCTACTGAGGGCCCCGGTTAACTTTAAGAATCTGATTAATCCAATTGATGCCGATGAGAGTCATATCAAATCAATGGGACCATTAAAGTTCTACAATGCTGAGGTACTGCATTTTTACATTATTATTTTTTTCAATAGAATTTTTGACATTCATCCTGTTGATAACATTGTGCCTCTTGCCTTGTGTATCCAGATCCATTCTGCAGCTTTCTGTTTGCCCTCATTTGCGAGAAAGGTGATTGAATCAAAAGCTAATTGAAGACGTTCGTTCTGTTCTGGAGCCAGTATAAAAGCGTCAGAATTAGGCTGTCATTTAGTTCGTAATTTAACTATTTTAAATGCGTCGATTAGCAACTAGTGGTGTACTATGGAGTCAGTTGAGGTTTGAACTTTGAACAAAGGTAAAAGATTTTGGGTGGCCCAATTTGATGAGTATCGCCTGGAATATCTTCAATTATGTTTTCTCCAATTTTAATAGAACATACCATCTTAAGTCATGCTGATGAGCAGGATTTACTTGCACTTTTCTAAAATCCCCCGTCCAGGCACTAGCCTGACCTTGGCAGCTTATGTTTTTTCCGATTAGGTCCCCGCTTAATTCTCTCTATACCGTGTGCCTAGGCGCTAGGCCCAATCCGCCGCCTGCACCTAGCGCCTTTTAGAACAATGTTTACTTGTTTGTTCAACAGTTAGATGTTTGAACTTCTGATATTTGGTCTAAACCCTAAACCATACAACGCTAAATTTATTGTAGAGAGTAAAGACTTTTAGCTTATCATCGTAACCAATAAAAGATTTAGCATGTATTATCTTCCCAAGAAATTCCATTATATGTGAACATACCTAATGTGCAAGACATGCAACCAAGCAAACTACAGTGTTTACAATTGATAAACAGAGAAACTAAAAGCAGGTTTTGTGATTATCCATGTCTAGAATACTAAATAAACATAAGGAAGAACATAGAAGCATGTTGTAAAAAAAAAGGCTAGAAGATCGGAAGGTTACTGTAATGTGATTACTAAACCTCGGCTCAACCTCGATTTGATTACAGAGAAATAATCAAATATATGTAAAATATTAAGTTATCTAGCTCATTTCAAGTTCGACTACCTATAGTTAATTAATAATCAAATCAACATTAAAGCAATTCTTGAAGTTCGATAAAAATTTAAATAAGTTAAAATAGTATTGTTTTTGACTCATTTGATTCGTTTATGCCCTTACAAACAATCCTTAAAATGTATGAGTCATGACTGTATTTGTGAAGACTAGCAGCTTCTTATTTAAGATGATAATTAATTTTGCTGGAATTTTACAGTATCTCGAAAGGGAATATTCTTTCCCAGCACAAGTTCTTCCAAGTATTTATGAAACCCAGCAAGAAATTAATAAATCGTGTGGGCTCAAATATCTCACTATCAAATGGATTACGAAGTTTATAAATTAAACAAACATGTAAGAAAATACACTGACATTAAGTATTTGAAACTTTTAAAATGTTTCAAGTAGACATTAGAAAATTTGTATAATTAATAAATTAAACAAACATGCAGGAAAACCATGAAAAGAGAAAAGGAAAAAGATGATTGCTTATCAAAACACGTCCAATTACAAATATATCCCTTACATTTTATAATGAAATTACTTGTAATGCCCTTAAATGAGGCGCCAATGCCTAAAATGAGGAGTAAAATCCTGGACCATGATTATTAAATCAAATGGTCCTAAATGTGATCTTATGTTTCTTACCTAAAGTGCCTGATTCATTTGATCATATCCATATATATATATATATATATATATATATATATAATTATTTTCATAACTTCTTAGTGTTATGATGGATACACAATGTCCAAATATAAGAGTTTATTTATTACGACTGTCAAATAAGATTAATCTATTTACATATATATAAACTTTAATTTAAACTCCCAAATAAAAAAACATTTTGAGTAAATGACTCATATAATACAAGGTTTAATTTATCACAAGGTGGAAGTCAAAGATTGGAGACAAAGAAGCTTCACAGCTATTCTTTGCAAAAATTCCAAGTCCCCGGAGAGAAATGCTTATCGGGAATACAAGGATGACGTTACGGATTTAGATCACAGTGGCTAAAGAATGTCTTTCTTAAAGGCCAAGTTATTCGAATGGTGCTACCAAGCAGCACTATATCGGAATTACAAGAGATTACGAGGAATTAATAAATTAGTTCCTTTATGTTTGCGTAGACGATGATATCCCAACATTGGTGGGAGGTCAACCAAGACGGCATAAGAAGAAGAAGGAGAGAAGCCATCCATACCGGGAAGCATCAACAAAAGAAGTAGGTCTTCATGGAAACCTAGAAGGTTAAGTCAAAACAAAAGCCCGAAGTTACAAATCGGGGCAAAGACCAAAGACCAGAGCAAGAGTAAACCTCATCATCGGGTTCAAATCAGGCCGCATGCAATGGTCTGAACCCGAGGAAGGAGAACTTTCAAAGAGCTCACACCGGAGCTAATGAAAGTTTCAAAGATTGTAATTCTTTGGACATGTGGAGTAAGAGGACATATCTCAACCGATTGTCCATACAACCATAAACGAGAATAAGACAGTTCAAGCGACACTTAAATCGAAGAAGCCGTCTACCATCAAGATCTTATACATGTGTATCAATTTGAGGATATACCCCGATTAAAGCATCTATGAAGAAGAGATCTATTCTCGATGATGGAAGTAACTCGGCTCGGAATCGCAGTGAAGAAAAATTCTTCACAGACGGTCGGGGAGGATATGTCGGAATTCCTCTCACACTACGGTTTCTCATAAGACTCTTATGAGAATTATGAAGGAGGATCCAAAGCTTAGGATAAATGATGGATTTACAATCGGAGCTATGTAAAAAGCTTTGGATAAGATTGGTTTTAGTAATAGAAAACACCAAATTATCCACACAGGTAATAACCAGAGAATTTGCCATTCCGATGGAGTTTACCGAACTCCGATCGAGATGCGGTTGGTCCCTTACCGGGAGAAGTTCGGAGATCAAAAGCAAAGTAAAAAGGAAGTTGAAAATACTCTCTCATGGATTCACATCGGAGCCATAAGAGTTATTATTAAAGCAATATTCAAAGAAGGAATAGATTCGCCACTCAATTAATCGCTATCTTTGACAAGCAAATCTCAAACCTCAAGGATTCATGCCTTGGAGCGATTCTGAAAATTTGTATGCGGAAAATTGGCATTTAATGTCTATCCTAGAATTGCATACAATTTGGGTGTGTAGACAATTAAAATTCATGTCCAATTAAATGACGACACGTGGAAAATAATATATTACATATCAATTTATATTTTCTATTTATATTTTGGGAATTTATTCAAATTTAATTCCTAAAAATAAATAGTTAATTTTGATATTTTAATATATAATTTATTAGCCAATCAAATATCGCCACATGTCAAATATCAATATCTCGAAATCAAGATAATATCTCATCAATTATGGAAGAGAATAACCATCATTTTGGTAACTAAAATCGCATCTTCCGGATATGGCAACAAATTGAATCAAATCATCAAGGACCAATCAAATCGCGTCCTTCAATCAAGTAATTATGGCAAGAACTCCTATTCCACAACTATAAATAGGGGTCCTCTTCATAATTCAAAGACACAAAAATCCTGAGAAGAAGTCTAAGCAAGAGGCGAATTCTCTCAAGTCAAGTCCAAATCCAAAGAAGTCCACGGTGTTCAAAGGCGAAATTCAAGGCGTTCTTGTGAGTCCACCAAATCACGGCGTTTGATTCGAGAATAAGCTTCCAAGCCCTCGAGTTGACGTTATTGAAGTCCAAACCATCTTGGCGGGAGATCAAAATGTCTATTTCACCAAGAAGTTCATATATTCAAATCAAATATCATCAAATATATCACGTTTGATTCGAGATCAAGCTTTCAAGCCCTCGACTAACGATATTGAAGTTCAAGTTTATGTTTGGAGAAGATTAAATCAAGAATCGACTCCAATTTCTCGAATTAGGATATTTTGTTCTTGAAGAAAAGAATCGGAGGAGAAATAGAAATTGTAACCTATATATTTTCATTTTGATTTATATATATTTAATTTGTACGCTTTTTCTTGTTTGTTAATTGCGATAATAAAAATTACAAATTTTTAACACGTGGAGACAGCTTCTACCTCTCATCTCTTCTCTTCACCAAGTTCTCCAAGTATCATGGCCAATTGCAAAGTGACGATAGTCAAAGTCGCTACATCAAACCCCTCAAAAGCCATCGAAAAGCATCGTGTCAGCCCGAGGAGCATGTCAAGAAGTTAATCTGCGTCATGTGATATGAACCCCCTGCACGAAATAGTTGAGAAGGATTCGCCACTTCTCGAAAATACAAATGTAGACGATCAAGATCTGAACGACGAGTCTGCTTCATTGACCCCTCGCTCGGCGTCAAGTTACTCATTCACCTCAAACATGGCGCCTGCTATGGTGACAAATGTCACGACGTTAGAGGAGCAAATCGCAAGTTTGACGAGGGCCATTGAGGGACTCACCCATCATGTCAAGGAGCAAGACTCGCAAATTGCAAAGTTGATGAACAAAGTAGACAATGTTGATACGAGTCGTGCGATGGGAAAGCAAGTTGAAGCACAAGATGAGGCAGAGACATCTATGAAAGAGCAATCTGCTGAAAAAGGAAAATCTGTATCCAAAGAATTGCAAGTTTCAACCGATGGCTTGATCCCTGTTGATCAGCTGAAGGATTTCATCATGGGGACAATCAAAGACAAATTCGATGGAAGTGCCAAATCATCCTTGAGCTATGCTAAGCCATACACACAACGAATTGATAACTTGAAGATGCCTGCTGGTTACCAACCTCCAAAGTTCCAACAATTTGACGGCAAGGGTAACCCAAAGCAGCATGTGGCTCATTTTGTAGAAACGTGCAATGACGCTGGAACCTATGGAGATCGCCTAGTAAAGCAGTTTGTCCGATCTTTGAAGGGCAATGCATTCGACTGGTATATTGATTTGGAATCAAACTCAATTGACAGTTGGGAGCAGTTAGAGCATGAATTTCTCAACCGATTTTATAGCACCAGACGAACGGTTAGCATGATCGAGCTTACAAATACACGTCAGTGGAAGGAGGAACCTGTCATCGACTACATTAATCGATGGAGAACTTAAGCCCCTTAATTGTAAAGACAGATTGTCGTAGCTTGACTATTGAGATGTGCATCCGGGAACGCATTGGGGTCTTCGATATATTCTTCAGGAATCCAACCAAAGACATTTGAAGAGTTGGCTACTCGGGCCCGTGATATGGAGTTAAGCAAGGGCCGCGGAGTTGAAGGGCCACCCATCCAAGAGTCTCAAAGATCCAAAAACGATATGAAGCGAAAGGGGGCAAGTTTTTCTTCTAAAGCTCCAAACAAAATCCATGGCGGTTAGCACAACACCTATCAAGTTTAAGGGCAATGTAATGCGAAGGCTAATGAAAAGAAAGACATTCTCAAGAGAGAGAGCAAAGAAAGTTGACTCAAGGAGATGCCAGCAAGCAATATCCATTCCTCGACTCTGATGTCTCTCGGGATATTTGATTATCTCGACCAAGGCAAACCTCATTGAGTTTCGAAAATGAAGCGCCGAAGAAGGGCGAGTCGATGACCAAATCTACAAGTATCATCGTTTGGTAGCCCATCCATTCATGATTGATTAGCCGTTTTCAAAGATAAAGTCATGCGATTGTCTCGCCAAGGAAAGATATCACTTGAAGAAGATGTTGCAACCAATCTTGTTACCATCACATTTGGATCCATAGATGTTGCGATGGGAGAACATACATAATGATGGAAATATTAAATGCAATGTGATTTAGTGAGCAACATGTTTCATTTATGAATCATGTTTGTTCGAGAAAGAGGTTAACACTATTGTTGAAGATTGTGTGTCGATGATTACCTTCACCGATGAGGACCTACTTATTGGTTCCAAGCCTCACAACAGACGTTATTTGTGGATCGGCTATACTTTCGTGCTTAAAGGTGAATAGAAGTTTGATTGATGGAGGCTCAACGTAAATATCTTATCGTTGCGTGACGCTTAAAAGAGTTGGAGATCCCCATGGATGAACTCGCAAATAGTCGTTTTGATGATCGAAACTGCTTCAAATCCAAGGGGGCAAGGGCTCGGCATTATAAGATTGAAGTTATTGATGGGTGGTATGGCCTCAACAAAGACACTTTCACGCGTAGATGCTAAAACTTACAATATGCTTCGGGACGTCCGTGGCTACATGATAATGGGGTTGTTCCTTCTACTTGGCATCAATGTTTCAAGTATTGTAAAGATGGTGTGGTGAAAAGGTTCTTGGAGATGACAAGCCTTTCACCGAGAATCACATTTTGCCGATGCCAAGTACTACTTTGAAGATGTTAAGTCAATCAAGGCTAATGAAAATCCACCGAAACATCAAGATAATGAAGTCAAAGAGATCAAAGTCAAGAGTGCTTCTACAAGTCGTGATGACAATGGATCTTTGGAGGAATTGGTGTTCCCTTTAACAAAACTTGATGCGAGAAACCATCTCTCCAGCCACTCGATAAGTTTGTCCGCCAATCAAGGACCAAGATCAACATGGAGAAGATGCTCCTCCCGAACTTGAATAAGGGATCAAAGC
>CM071926.1:25428615-25629765 GCA_016081115.2 Rehmannia glutinosa | reverse complement strand
GTTGTGTGATCGATTACGTATTGCTTATCTTACGTCCTTGCAGAATTACAATTAAAATAGTAAACTACATTTTCACTCATTGATTAATTTATGTCGTTATGTACATTGGGTGGCGGAATATCCTGAGGAAATCAAATAATAGTAGGGAAAATGTTGCTTCAAAATGGTTGGAAAACTTTAATAATTAATTTGGATTTGAGTTTATATAATGAAATGAGATGAAAAATGAAATGACTTTTGAGAAAGTTGTAATTGGAATATGCTAAATACATCATTCACATAACATACAATTAACCCGTCTTTGTTGCATTGATTAACTTGTACCATAATGGGAAAATCAAATAAAAAGATTTGAAATTTAAATGATAACTAACGAAAATAAAAATTTGGCGGACATACCTCTGTGTCACAAAGAAGTGAACTAAAGATTTCCCAGATTTTCTCATGTGCGGTATTCATAAAGACAACCTTGATCGGAGAAGTGAAAATAGGATTACGACTAACTATGCTAACATGGAGGCATTTTGCGATTTCTATATTTTAGCACTTTTAAATTTGTTGTGAAATGAGAACTATTTATAAGCTGAATAATAAAAGAAAGAAAAAGATGAGAAAAAAAAAGAATCATTTAGTAGTTTTATATACCCAGAGCGAAGAGGCATAAATTAATTTAAATTCTTATATTACCAAAACCAAAATTTGGATTTTAATTTCTTACATAGATTAAGGTAAAAGCGGTCTACCGTTATTGAGAAATCACATAGTTTAATGCGATTAATTATTTTTAATTTGAATTTGAACTAACCATTGAACTTGATGCATTTCGATTGCTTTTTTATTGTTGTTTGCCAAAGTGGGTGCATCAATTTAAAAAAGTTATGTTACTTGAGTTTATAGTAGTTAGATTTTAATTTGTGTGGACACTTTAATTTGTAGGCTGCGGGATCTATGAAGTCTTTAAATTTTAATTATATTTTTATTTTTTCCTTGTTCAAGACTTACCATAATTAGAAATGTGATTTTGGCGGGATTTTCCTTTTTGGCAACTATCTTGCTTTTATATATATATATATATATATATATATAGATAGTAATACTTTTCAAGTGAAAAAGTGATATTTTTTCATATGAAAAGTGATATCTTTTCACTTCAAAGTATTATAAATAATGAGTAATACTTTTCAAGTGAAAAGTGATACTTTTCACTTCAATATTACAAATAATAACATATTGACATCAATAATAACATCTTAAATAATTTACCACCAATTTTGCTAGACTAATATAGTCGGGAGCAACATCTTCATTATGCACCAAATTATCCAAATATTGCACTTTTCCATCAACAAAGTTGATGACAACAGAATATAATATTGCATGTAGCAAGTTGGCACAAAAATCTGCATTTTTAAGAAGAAAATCGGGACAAAAATCTGCATTTTATAAGAAGAAAAGCTAAATTCCAAAGCAAACATGAAAGATATTACTTCACGAAATCCATGGTCTTTGGTCTGGCATTTATTTCCACTTGAGATCAATGAATCCGACAATCTCTCAAATTTTCTTACATTATCACACTTTATCTCCAATGAAAAGCTTTTCAAAGGTACATACATTGCGAAGTGTGATACTTTTAAGATTAAAATCAATACTTTTAAAGCATAAAATGACACTTTTAAATAAAACTTCGAGAATGTTGAGCATGGAAGTAAAAGCAGGTTCGTTCTTTGGTCTTTTGTTAAGCAACATGCCCGTGTCTATGATGCTTTATGTGGATCATCATTGAATTGTGCAATGTCGTGATGCCATCGTTAAATGCGATATAAAAACCCCGTATGTGCAAAAGCGTTTGAACTTAAAATTAAAAATAATTAATAAAACAAGAAAATGGATTTTGGTAAATTAAAGGTAATTTATAAAAACAATTTACTTACTACGATAAATTTTTTACGTGATTGAAGCGATAATCAATAATATCTTGCTCATTCTGCGAGAATTTGAGGCTGCTCTTGTGTTTTTCATGAAAATGGACTTGAATTCAGCCTTTGGATCAATATGCCATGGTTAAGTCCATTATTCTAGCATCTCTCTCTTGCTTCTTCATCCCCAACTATTATGTAACTTCTTCACCACCTTCTTCACAAGCAACTGACGATTTTGCTAAATCTTCTCTTCTTCACGAGCTTTGGAACTAACCTCCGAGGGTAGAGAGCTCCAAGGGAAATTGGCATTTGTTTTTAAATTCTTCATCAATTTAAAGTTTTCATGACTTTGTCAATCATTTCGTGCACCTTAGTGCGAGAAGAAGCGTGTTTCAGAGAGATTGGTGCGGAGATGAAAGCTGTATCTTTCTTCTCTTTGCTTCTCTTACGTCATCTCATTTTTTCAATTTTAGAACTCGTCCATATGGAATTGTGTCACAAGATTAAAATTTCTCTTGCACATCAAAAAAACCTTATGAACATTATACAAAAATAAGAAGAAATATGTTAATATTTGACATGAAAAGTGATACTTTTCACTTCCAAATATTCACGGTGATTAGTAATACTTTACAAGTGAAAAGTGATACCTTTTAAGTAAAAAAATGATACTTTTCACATGAAAAGTGATACTCTTTTCCCTTCAAGTAAGCGATACTTTTAAATAAACTTGCATCCCACTAGCCGACACTCCACCCCTCGTCATCGTCAGGCTCCTTCCCCTTTGGTAGTTTCAAATTTATATATTCATCATCACCAAGCTTGAACATCTTAGCATTCGTCCTCTTCATCTTTTCCCAACCTTCTAACTTTCGACACTATTTTTTTCTACCTATCTCATTTTTTCCCTCTTGCCTCTTTCTCAGCGGTGCATTTATTCATCGAGCAAATAGGGTATATATACATTTGCCCATTCACCCCTTTCTAACAGCAATAGAGCTTTCTTGCTTTATTAACTTTTTCTCGACTTATCGGGGGTCCGATGAGATATCGGCGGTAGTGTGGATGGTTCAGCGTTTCCCTGCCACTTCAATCTATGGAAATACAAAAACAATAAAACCAAACACACCATTTGATGTATTTAGCTGCGAGGGTTCTGTATTGTGTTGTCCACCCCTTGCACAACGTTTTTAAAACATCACGAACACCGTCATAATCTCTATTTTCTCCCGCGTCAATGGTGATCTAATTGCATGCAAGTCGACTTTTCGATTCGTCCTCGAGTCAAAAAAGAAGATAAGCGATGAAAATAACAAAAGAAGCTTAAAGTCGTCGCCACCATCTACCACCTACTCTCAATCACATTCTTAACCTTATACACCAAACATTCCCGTCGATTTCGTACTTCTCCTTCAACTCACAATCAACCCGATATACTCTCCCGATCGATTCCGAACATCATTCCCAACTTTCTTGGGCAATAAAAAGATCACATATGTCATCGATGTGACAACAAAACTCGTATTGTCGAACTTCAACAACCGGTAGTACCATTAAAATTCTTTGCGGATTTTTTAACAATAAGCATAGGAAATGTTGAATCGTCTGAAAACTCGACAAACCTCGAAATCTATCACTTGACAACATCGGCCTTTTGTGATCGGGCAATTTTTGAAACTCACATAAATCTTGAGGTTTACATTGGCTGATGAAGTCTACGCAACACATAAAGAGTGATACTTTAATAGTATTAATGCAGCGATATGAAAAGTGATACTTTTAATATAAAAGTGATCTTTTCTGGTGATCTTCTATATGAGAGTATGTTAAAAGTGATACTCGATTATGTGATACTTTTAAGGAAAAGTGATACTTTTAACACAGAAAGTGGTACTTTTCACATGAAAAGTGATACTTCTATATGAAAGTATTTCTCATAACCTACGAAAATATCTTCAAGTGATCTTCGGTTAAGTGATACTTTTAATACATAAAGTGATACCTTTAACATGAAAAATGATACTTCATATGAAAGTATGTTAAAAGTGATCTTTTCGATTATGTGATACTTTTAACACGGTAAGTGATACTTTCACATGAAAAGTGATACTTCTATATGAAAGTATCTTTTAACTGAGAAAGTGATCTTTTAACACGTAAAGTGATACTTTTAATACAAAAAGTGATACTTTTAACACATAAAGTGATCTTACTATATAAAAGTATGTTAAAAGTGATGCTCGATTATGTGATACTTTTAGGGAAAAGTGATACTTTTAACACGAAAGTGTTACTTTTATCATAGAAAGTGAAACTTCTATATGAAAGTATTTCCATAACACAAAAATATGTTAAAGTGATCTCGATTATGTGATACTTTTAACACGAGTGATACTTTCAACAAAAAGTATATTATATTAGTTTGCCAAACATATATGGCGCCTTATGAAAAAGGCATCATCATGCCTTTAAAATTTTCTAATAAGCGTGCATTATGAAAAAAGGCACAATCATGCCTTTAAATTATTTTGTAATCTCGTGCCTTATGAAAAAAATAAGGCACGATGCGTGCATAATTTTTAAAAATATTGTGACATGATCTTGCTCAAATTATTGTTTTTCTAAAAAAATGAGGCACTATATTTGTGTTATTATTAATTATCCAAATCTGGCCATTGTACAAGTTGGTGGGCTTGGAAGAGAAATTTTTCGATTGACAAAGCGAAGTTGAACATTTGTGAAAATATACGTATGTCCCATCCGTAACAACCTATTTGTGTGGGGTTCATACTTCATACTTGATTCTGTCAAAATATTAAAAAAATATTAAAAGTTCTTTAAAAAATAAATACTCATGTCATACAAATGATGATTCGAAAAATATATACTAGTAAGATAATAAAAATAGATGTAGAATATTATAATTACATTATATATATTTTAGAAAATGGTGAGTTAGTGGGCTAGCTCGGTTAACTGTGGGCTAGCTCTAACGAGGCTTTGGGCTAAATGGTTAGGGCCAAAAATGCCTAATTTAAATGGGCAAATATCTAAGTCTAACGAACTTTTTTAAAAAACTTAAATGGGTGGTAATGCAATTGTGGCTTGTTTAACATCTCTAGAACACACTAGAATATGTCCTTTAAGTGATTATTTATAATTTTCGTTATATTTGATGAATTTTGATTTTGTATACAATAAATTAGTGCAAAAGTGTGGACGATGTGTTCAATATTATATAGTTTTTAAATTTATTTTACGAATGTGCGTCTTTGTGTTGCTTTAATTAGGAACCGTCATGCCCCGGAGCATAGCTCGACTAGTAAAGGACTTGGGTAATGTAATGTCCTTGGCATCCCCCGGTGAGTTGTTCGAATCCCTCTGTAGCGATTTACGAGGGTGGAGGAGAACTTCTTGTGTGGTGACTCGGTCTTGACCTGGACTCACGACTAGTTGAGGCATAACCAACGCGTTTCACATTCTCCACGAAACTCTAGGACAAGGAACGAGTGGGAACCCTCGGGATGGGGTTCATCCTTTTTCTAATTAAAGCGAGTCATTAGTTGCATTTAAATATAAAAAATTCATTGAAGGCGAATAATTCCATTTATTGCATCAAAAAGTCAAATGCTAGTTAAAAAGTTATTAAATAAGTAGTTTCGATTCTATGTTATTTATGATTGACAATATCCATTTTTTTATGTCTCAATTTCTCGGCTTTGCAGTTAATCATAGGTCAGAACCTTTGTCTCTAGGGTTTTCAATGAATGTAAATTTCGGTTGAATTGACAATAATTGTGGAATTAATTATAGCAAAAATTAGAATGCGGTACTTGCCATAATATATTGTGGATACAGTATGTTTATAATATCGATGAAAATAAGCTTCTAAGTTAAAATATCGATATATGAGATTTACTACAATTTTTTAAATGAAATCTCTCTCTCTCTCTCTCTCTCTCTATATATATATATATATATATATATATATATATATAAGGAAGATTCAAATGGGACACCCACTTATATGAGGCAGTGAGGATTTATCCAGTCATTGAATATTGCAATTAAGGGTCAGTTTAATGGCTAATATTTATATTAATAATTATTAATTATAAGTAGTAATGGCATAATAGACAAATTAAGAAAATAACCAACCACCAAGTCAAAGCGTTCTAAATTATAGGAAGTGATAAACCTGAAAATAATGGCAAAAAATCTTACAAAAATCAAACCCATAGAGCCCCAAAAAAATGGCGGATAATACGAAAATTTCAAACCCATGTAGTCAGCGTTTCTAAATTGTAGGATGCAATTCAATACACATTGAAATAAATATATATTACGATGAAATTTGATTTTTATACGGTGAACATGCCACCCCAACATACGATAATATTAAAGTGAATAAACAATATTATTTGGAAGGATTAAATACGTTCTTATCGACTTAGTATGTATCTTTTTGTATATAATCTAAAATTATTTGGAAGGATTAAAAATGTTCTTACTTTTTGTATAAAATAAATGCACTTCAATACGATGAAATAAATATATAAATGCGGTAAAATTTTGACATTTATACAATCTGACGCTCTTAACCACCGATAACGTTAAAGTGAATAAATAGTATTATTTGGAAGGATTAAACACGTTCGTATTGACTTAGTATGTACACTGTATATCATCCTAAATTATTTGGAAAGATTAAACACGTTCTAGTACAACATTCTAATACTAATTACACAGTAAAACTGCACTAATTATACAACATTGTAATACTATGCACGCATTAAAAGCGCACTAATTATCTGATATTCTAATACTATATCTGTGATAAAACCTAATTATACAACATTCACAAATTCTTGACAACACGACTGCTCCTTCTCCTTTTCTTAGGCTGAGCATTTGCTTCCCCCCAACTATTCGTACCACCAAGCTGTCTTTTTGTTGTCCTCTAGCCATCTTCACAAATTAGCAACTGCAATTAGGAAGACAAAGAAAATACCATCATTCCAATTCAACAAAATGCAATGATAAAAATACAGTAAAATTATTCCAACACTACACAAATATTTGATGACAAAATACATTAAAATTGTATTATACAACTACAATTGAAGTTAAACTATGTTGAAGACATACACAAAAATGTACTGCACTAAATAACAAATTTGTATTAAATAACCACTAAAACTCAACTAAGAATACAGTAGAATAATATCCAGAAAAATCGAAGTCGAAAGTCAAATACACAAGCCCAACCATGAAATTACTAGAAATCGAAATCTCGGAAAAATCGAATATAGCTAAACCATAGAAACTACACAAACTACTTCTAAAAATATTTTCAAGATTTGGGTTAAAATTACATAACTTGAGAATAGGCGGTCAATCTTGCAGGACCTTCAGACCATTCGCTAGGTTAAAGTCAAACTTTTGACTCGGTACCTTTCTTCCCTCCCCCTTCTTGAATCCCACTTTGCCATTTTCTAGGCTCACGGTAATTGAGGAAAAGGCGTATAAAATGAATCGGGAGGAATACGAGTTTTTTCTTCTGCGGGCTTGAGTCCCTGGATACTCTCTGAGGCGTTTGTTTTAGTGAAGAAATGCGGGGATCTTCTATAACCACCCCCGCTTCTAAACACGGAACCAAAAAGGGTAAAGAAAACTTACCTTCTACACTCAAAAATAAAGACATATATGCCGCTTAATTAAAAATTCAAAAATAAATAAATTACCAATTTGACCCCTGGATTAACTAATTGCCTAAAATGAGGGAATAAATCGGCCCATCAAAAAATCCATCATGGGTATAATAAATCCCCATCGTCTCAAATAAGGAGGGGTGTCCTATTTGATCCAATATATATATATATATATATATATATATGAAATAACATGTTTCCATTTATGTTTTCCCGCCTAAAAAAATAAAATTTATCTCGCATCTTTCTAAAAATTATAATAACTACAATAAAATTTTAGCTTTTTATTTTCGTTAATTTTGGTAAGATATCAATCGAGTTTAGAAAAATCAATTTCGTAATAAATAATGTATCAATAAGGATCATACTATTAATAACAAATTTCACTAAGATTTAAAAACACAGTTGACTTTCAATTTTCAATTCAATCAATATAATTTATCTACCTTATTTAGACAATCTATAAAAAATAAATCGACTTTAATTATTGTCCAAGCAATGTGTGTGTGTATATATATATATATAATTGGCATTAATTTAAAAATAATCAAAAAAAAAGAAAATCAATTTATTGTGATATATCAGAAAATAAGTCTTCTATTTTAATTCGATTCAACAATATTATAAATATTCGTGTAATGCAAAATTTATGGTCGAATTTATAATTGAAAAAAATCAAATTTATTGAAATGCAATAAACATAATTATGACCCAAGTTATTAAAAATATTCCTTTTTTATTAACATTCATATACTCATATTAAAAGGTGTCAACTATGAATAAATATTTTGAATTTATCGAAAGAATAATAAAACCTATTCATAATAAATATGATTTTGACATATTATCATAATTATCTTCTAGATTGCCTATATATATGTACAATCAGTTCATTAGTACTTACACATTTAAAGGAAAATACAAAAATAAAAGGCGATTCCATCATACGAAAAATTCATAGATCAATGGCACCTATGATTACACTAATCTATGATTTAAATACGACGAAGACCCAATGGGTCGTAAAACTTCGACTTATGAGAATGTATCGATAAATTTGTGTACAATGATAAAAATCAAATACAAAGCCATGAATGCATTTTTGTTGACATTGAAGTATGATTTAGATTTTTTAATTGTTGATTTTTAATATTTCTACATTGTGTTGATATAATTTATTTTACGGTAGATCGAATCCGCAAAAACATTATTAAAATAGTTTGTGCATCGCCTTGCGGTCGATATCGATCGGGCAGCGACCCGTTTAACAACTCTGGAGATTATTAAAATAGTATGTGCATCGCACGTAGGCCTCATCTAGTATATATAAGAGAGACTATTCTTAGAATAGTAACCCGAATATTTTAGAGGCCTAAATCACATTACTAAAAAATGTAATAAGATTATATTAAAAAATAAGAAACAATAAAAGTTTGGGATTTGATTGTTTTTATAGTCAACTTTCTTTAAATAATTTGTTTTTAAAATTAAATAAAAAATTAGAAATATGTAAAATGAATTTTGCCAAATATGTGTGTATCTTTGCATTAATTATTATATTTGCCATTTTCTTATTTTAAAACTGATTAAGCTTTTCATTTTTAACCATTTTTATGTATAATATATCTAACTAATCATCTTTTCACGATCTTCAATTTGACACCAATATTGTATATATACAATAAAAAAATAAACATAACAAATAAAAATATAAATATATTTATCATTTGTTTGAAATTGGCTTTTAAAAATATGCATTAGGTTCGTCAGACATTAATTTGTATATTATTGTATTTTGGTTATTTATAATATATGTATAGTTGTTATTTGGGCATAAATAATATCTAAATAATTATATAGAATTATATTTAAGTTGATTAAATTTAATAAAAAAATACTTATTTTAATTGAAGAAAATATCTCAAAATATGTATCCAAATATTATATTACATTTATCCATACATAAAAATTAATTTTATATTTCATATAAAATTATATTCATAATAGTTTCTTATATAGAAAATTATTTTATATATTAACGTATTTTCATGTAAATAGAAATTATTTTCATATTTGTCAACTTATTTTGATATTCAACTTTCAAAGTTGTACAATGACCACTACATATAAATTTTCTATATGATATTTTTGTGATATATGTGATATATATATATATATATATATAGAAATAGAATAGTTTTTATTTTTTTTTTCAAATTATTTTCTCTAAAATTATTATTAAATATAAAACATATTTTTTGATTGATCCCCTTAATAATTATGAATTGTTCAACTTTCCAAACCTTAAAAAGTATTGGAATTAAAATGATTTTATTGTTGATTATCTGAAAATATACTTTATTAAATATTTAAAAACATTGGGCAATTGATACTTTTTCAAGCGTTTACTTTCTTATTGATAAATATGCTCTATAAATAGATACAATTCATACCTACAAAATTTATTTATCAACCAAATATCGTATTTAAAGAGATTTTTCATAGTTTGTAATAATTTATTTTTCTATAGTTTAATCGAATGATTTACACTCAAGTTAAATATCTTTATATTTTAATTATCTATTCAAATTTTAAATTTTTGCAAATTACTAAAAATTATTTTTATAAAATTAAAGTTAGTGCATCACACGATTAAAAACATACCAAATATGAGAACTTGAATAGAAAAATAATTAGAAAATCCAAATAATACAATACAAATCAAAATAAAATTTCAAAAAAATTAAAAATTGACTTAACAACATGAATAAATAAAATTATTGTACGTAGTTCCCATATACATGTATTAATTTTTAATTTATTGCATGACCAACTTTGCAAAAATCTCTGCATCCAATTTACACATTCGAACAACTTTCAAAAATTATTTTGCAAACGAATTAACTATTACAACCTTAAAATAAACATAGCACCACTTTTCACACTTATTAAGAATCTAAATATGACTAAACAAAGTGTGCAACGAAATTGTGCCTTATGCAATTTTATGAAAAATTAGTTTTAAAAAATCGAACACAAATACATAGTTTTGAATGTATTCTTTTTCCATGATATATTCTCAAGTATGATATATTTTTCTTTTTTACCTCATCAATAAAAAATATTAAATAGTATTTATCATGTATTGTCTGATGCTATTTTAAAATTATTACAATGCAGAAGATATAACTCATAAACTATTAGAAAAATACACATATCACAGCGCAAAAAGAAGGCCTCATAGATATACATCTCGTGCATCACACGGGTTAAAGACTATTCTAATTGACAAGAATTACAGAACTAATTATAGAAAAAAATAGTATATGATATAATCTTATTTTAGTTAAAAATTGTAGAAAAATTGACATGATGCCTATAATAAGCATATATAAATTATGGAAAAATAACAAATTATTATTTACCATATTAATTTTTTGATTCAAGTGGATGATAAAATTATGAATACACTAAATACAAAATGAATACACTTAAGTGAAAATTATAATTATTTTAGATTATAATTTGATATAATAATAATGTTATTTTTTAAATATTTGATGTTTTCTTAGAATTCAATACTCTTAAATTAATTATAATACTCCACTTTAAACTTTAATTTCTCCTTCATTAAAACACCATTTTGGACAAATAAATATTCGATTTCACTACAAGAAAATACCGGTTTATCTACAGAAACATCTGTAGGTATTAAGATAAATATAAAGTGTAGTTAAAATCGTTGTAGGTAATATCATTGTAGGTAAATATTTACCTACAAAATCTAAAACTGTTGGTAAATACCTAGACTATTTCTGTCGGTAAATTTAAAAATTGACGTTGATTTGTCGGTATAATTTGGGAGAATTAATTTTTTTATTTTGTCGGTATTCTGTAGGTAATTATAAAATTTAGTGACAAAATTATTTCTGACGGTAATTCTATCAGTAAACTGGAATTTTCTTATAGTGTTTTAATATTCTCACGGAGTAGAACAAGAATCCATTTTTACTTTGTCATTAGGCAATCGAGGTCCAAAAAAATTGCACCCAAAGATGCAATATCCTTCATTTTTCCAACAATCCCCACGTGAAGGAAATTTCGAGGATACAAAAATTTGGTGATAAATTCCAACAATTGAACCCTACATAGGATATGTATTAGGGGTGACCACGGTTCCCGAGCGTCGGTTCGGTTCCTCATTTTGGAGGAAGGAATGTGATTCCTCAGTTCGATTCCAAAATGGAACCATCGATTCGATCGATTTGGTCGGTTCTTCTATGGTTACAGTTTCGGTTAATCTTTAGAACCATTTTGTTTATCTTTTGATATTTTTTTTGATTTTCTAAAAATAGTTTATCGATTTCGATTGAAAAAGGAAAAAAAAAAAAGAAAAAGACTTGGACTTAATATCCAATTAAGTTTTATACTTAATATTAATAATAATATTAAACTATCTATATATATTATTAGAGTATAGAAGAATCAAATTTCACGTGGTTAAACACAACATTTGATCAAAAACGTGTCTTATGTAGTTATGAACATAAAACATCATAATAAATATTTAACATTTCTTCTAGCATATGTTTACCAAAAAAAATGTTGGTTTTAACCTTAAAAAAATGGTTCCATCAAGGTTCCTCACGGTTCCACCGACAATTCTATGACGGTTACGGTTTTGAGGCGAAGGAACCCGGAAACTAAAATCGTCTACGATTCCGATTTTGGAACCGTTAACCCACGATTCTGGTTTAGAAACCGTTGATCACAATTCCAATTTTGGTTTGAAATCAAGTTTCGATGCCATTTGGCCACCCGTAATAGGTAGGTGTTACCTTTGAACCTTTCCTTATGAAAGTATATTTACTTTACTAGTTAGTAGGCACGATGTCTTTGAACTATTCTGCGTTTTGTGTAAACGATGATATATCTCACACGGGATTCTTCCTAACATACTTCAGTTCTTATTGTTATATTCATTGATGGCCTTGAACATACGTCTGATCCTGCAAGAGGTTCTAAGATTGAGCTTCACATAATTCTCTTCGAAGCGACCCCACTTCTCTCACATAGATGATTCTTCTTTAGAGTAGCCCGCACTACCCAGCTTGGCGCACAAGAATCATTAAAAGCCAAATGCTTATTCTTTTCGCAATGGGCTGTACTGTTAAGGAATGGACAAGGGAAAATTCCCCCACAGTGATCCTAGAGTTTTTTTTTAATTAGATTGTCCCATTAAACCTAGATCTTGGGATCTCCAGTCAACTAGGTTGGGTTTCTATTGTATCGACTCATTTTTCTAGAGGCTTAAGTCTCATTCCTCTTGATGATTTTGCAACTAACTCTTGATCTAACCATTTGGTTAATGGATTCGCTAAATTATCCTTCAACTTCATGTAGTCAATTGAGATAACAGCAGTTGAGAGTAGTTGTTTAATGATATTGTGTCTATGATATATGTGTCTAGACTTACCATTATACATATTGCTCTGTGCCCTGCCAATCGCGGAATGACCATCACAATATACAAAAATTGCTGGCACAGGCTTTGTCCATCTTGGAATATCTTCTAAGAAGTTTTGGAGCCATTCAACTGCTTCTCCACACTTGTATAAAGCTATAAAATCATACTCCATTGTGGATCTAGCTATAACCATATGCTTAGAAGATTTCCAGGATATGGTTGCACTACCTAAAATAAATACAAATCCATTTGTAGACTTAGAATTTGTAATATCAGATATACAATTAACATCCTTGTATCCTTCAATTAGGGTTGTGCATGGGACTTGGAGATCACTGGAACAGAACCATATCCGAACCGAAAAATATCCGAACCGAAAATATCAGTTGACTTTTTGACTTTCTCCGAACCGAACCGTCCTGAAATTGTTTTTGGTACGGTTCTGGAGATTTTTGAAATATTCGTACCGAGAACCGTATCGAACTGTACCAATCTGTACCGAACCGAAGATCCGAAGATAGAACTGATTTTTAAGAATTTTTTTAATACATACATATATATTATTTTTATCTTATTTATATTTTAATATTGTGACACCCCACATTTAATTAACCTAGAAAATTATCTGATATAATTATTATATTAAGTTTCACTGATGGAGCTTATGTAAAAGTATATGTGCTATTACAACACATATTTTTGAAGTAATTCTAGTTGGGATTGTATTATTTATTATGAATTTATAATTTGAGATTGTATTGTCCTTTATGATTGTAGTATTTATTGAGATTGCACTAAAGAAAGGAATGGACTATAATTGTTTGGTAATTTTTATATTCATTTTTTTTTTTTTCTTATTTTGTGTGTTTTACTTATAACTAATCTCCGTTTCACCGTCCCGAACTGTACTGCCCCAAACCGTCCCGTTAGAACCGAATCTGCATGTACAACCGCATCAATTTTTGGTGCGGTTCGTTCAGATTTTTTTTTCTCCACGGTTCGGTTCTGGAGATTGATTTTTAAAATCTCTGAACTTCGGGACAGTTCTGGAGATTTATGAATCTCCGAACCATCCCGTACCGTGCACACCCCTACCTTCAGTAACAGCAAGATATCTTGAATAATGCAGTCCAAAATCACGAGTGTATCTTAAATACCTTAATATTCTCACTATACATTTTCAGTGGTCATGTCTTGGATTACTCATGTATCTGCTCGATTTTATTCACTGTATAATCAATATTTGGTCTTGTACAACTCATTAAATACATCAGACTTCCTATGACTCGTGAGCATTTTACTTGAGACATAGTCTCACCTCTATTCTTTGATAGATGTTGACTCGTGTCTATAGGAGTTCTAGTTAATGACGTGTCATCCTTACTAAATTTCTCTAAAATCGTGTCCACATAATGTGACTGATCAAGTGTCAGTACATTTGAAGTTCTAGAGATCTTTATTCCGAGGATCACATCAGCTAAACTCATATCTTTCGTGTCAAACCTCGAGTTCAACATACCTTTTGTGGATTTAATTATTTTATCAATACTACCAATAATAAGCATGTCATCTACATAAAGACACAAAATGACACAGCCATTTTCAGTCTCTTTAACATAAACACGTTTATAAATTCATTTATTTTAAATCCATATTCTTTCATGGCATTATCAATTTTTTCATGCCATTGTTTGGTGCCTGTTTTAAGCCATATAATGACTTGACCAGTTTACAAACTTTATTCTCTTACCCAGGTGCAGAGAATCCCTCAAGTTGTTCCATGTAAATCTCCTCTTCTAAATCTCCATTTAGAAAAGTAGTTTTTACGTCCATTTGGTGTACTTCAAGATTCTGCAGAATGTCAATTGCAAGTACCAATCTAATGGTGGTTATCAATTGTTCAATCCACCTTCATTTTCTTCTTGAAAATACATTTATATTTTAGTGGTTTACTTCCTTCAGGAAGATCCACTATTTATCAGGTATGGTTTTGCAAGATGGAATCAACTTCACTTTTTATGGCCTCTTTCCAAAATGATCCTTCAGAAGAATTTATAGCTTCTTTGTAGCTTTGAGTTTCACTTTCCAATATGTAGGTTAGAAAATATGGACCAAAAGATTTTTCTATCCTAGCTCGTTTGTTGCTTCTAAGTTTCACCTCTTATTCTTTGTTTCATTGCTCTTGTTCTATCGAATCATGTATCCATTTAGAAGAGCTTGCTTTTTCTTTCGATCTACAAGAAAATATTTTTTCAAAGAATGAGCATTTCTTGATTCAATTATCGTGTTCTTATGTATATCTTTAATTTTAGATTCATGCACAAGAAAAAATGCAATCAACAGTTTTAGGACATATCTTCACCTTCTTTGGTGTAGGTATACCAACCTTAGCAAGACACCCACACTCGTAAGTATTTGTAGGATGACATTCTTCCATACCACAACCCATAAGGGCTTTTGTCTAATTTCTTACGGGGTACATTATTTAAAAGGTAATTAGCTGTCAAAACAGCTTCTCTGCACATGTTATGAGGGAAACAAGAATTTAATAACATGGCATTAATCATTTCTTTTAGTGTACGTTTTTTTCGTTCTGCAATGCCATTTTGTTGAGGTGAATAAGATGTTGTTGTTTCGTGTCTAATTCCGTGTTGGGCACAAAATTCAGCAAATAGTGATTCATATTCACCTCCACGATCACTTCTTAACACCTTGATTTTCTTGTTGTGTTGATTCTCAACTATATTTTTATAGAGAATGAATTTCTCTATAGCTTCATCTTTACTTTTAAGAAGATACACATAAAAAAACTTTGTGTTATCATCAATAAAAGTAATGAAGCACTTGTTACCACCCCGTGTGTGTGTCGATTTTAAATCACATACATCAATCTGATTTAAATCAAGTGGTTCATTGTTTTGTTCAATATTTTCAATGATGTCCTTGTTAACTTTGCCTCAACACAAGTTTCACACTTGTGATTGGAATCAATGTAGAATGTTGGTATATAATTTAAGTTAATTAATATACAAAAAGTATCATAATTAACATGTCCTAACCTACCATGCCACAAATTGGAAGACTCAAGCAAATAAACAGAAAAGTTTTTTATTTTATTGCCATTTAGTTTCACCACCATTACACTGAGCTTAAAAAGCCCATCAATTACATAACATTTTTCCAACAATGATCCATTTTTCATTAATGTTACAACATCTGAGTCAAAGACAACGCGAAAACCATGCTTAATTAAAGCGATCCGGACATCAAGTTTTTCCAGACATCTGACACATATAACACATTGGTGAGAGTCAGCTCCTTTTCGGACGTCACTTTCAGAACCACGTTTCCTTGACCTTTGATGTCAAAAGTGGCAGAATCGCCCATGAACAACTTCTCACCATTCTCAACAGCCTCAAAGGTACTGAACATCTCCTTGTTGGAGCACACATGTTTGGTAGCGCCAATGTCTATTCACCACTGATTTGGGTTTGAACCCACTAGATTCACCTCAAAAATTACAGCAACAAGATTCACCTCAAGTTTTTTTGGATTTCTTTTTTCCTTTGGAGCTTTCGCCATGATCCACAATATTAGCTTTAGCAACCATATGATTGAACATTTTTCTTTTAGAACCTTTGTTATTTTCTTCAATTTGAAGCCTACCAATAAGTTCTTCAACGTTTATCTCCTTTCTTTTATGCTTCAGATAGTTCTTGAAGTCTTTCCAAGATGGTGACAATTTTTCAATTATTGCGGCCACTTGGAAAGTTTCACTCAAAACAATCCCCTCAGCATGAATTTCATGCAAGATCACCTGAAGTTCTTACACTTGACTTACTACAGATTTGGAATCAACCATTTTAAAGTGTAGAAATCAGCCAACAATAAAAATTTTAGCCTCTGCATCTTCAGATTTATATTTGTGGTCAAGAAACTCTCACAATTCTTTAGAAGTTCTCTTAGAGCTATACACATTGTACAATAGATCTGCTAATCCATTCATGATATAATTCCTGCAAAGGAAGTCAACATGATTCCAAGCATCCACCGCATGTACGGCTTGAACATCTGTTTCATCATCACTCAACTTGGGAGGATCTTCAGTCAATAACCTTGCTAGGTTCCACATAGTCAAGTAAAACATCACTTTTTGCTGCCAACGTTTGAAATCCAAGTTGTTGAATTTCTCCAGTTTCTCAGCATGATTCATCGACACATTAACAATGGGATTAACCATCATCTTAGGCACAACCGGGTTAGGTACAACTAGATTGACATAACAGTTGTTTCATTTGTGCCAGTCGGAATTCCAGAGTTCAAATCAAAAGCCTTTTCTGAAATATAAATCAAAGTTTTGTACTTCGATTAGTCGGAACAAATCTGATGTGAAAAAATTTATTAAAATTGTTCCACTTTTTATTTTTAAGGTAAATATCGATTTCCTTCCACTCCAAAATAGCACGGGTATTTATGCCTTAGTCCAAAATAAAAATTCGAACCAACTTAACAACACAACAAATAAAAGGTTAGTATACACAACCACATATATATAATGTACAATATCTATTCAATAAGCTTAATAGCATAATGTAAATGAACTTGAATATCAATTTACCAAAAATGACTTATGTAACAAACAATTCAAAGAATGCTACTGACTATCAAAATGAAACATGCCAACAATATGAATTACAATGAAAAACTCTACAGAGGTTATTAAAAGCTATCAATAAGACTTGACTTGACTGCAACAGTACATTGAGCAGTATATATATGAATAACTACTCAAATCAAGGTTGCAGATGAATTCGAGGTTTTAAAAAAAAATTGAAGGAGACAACAGTTATGTATTTGATTAACCAAATAGATAATTCTGAATTCATTTTTTTTTTCAGCTTAAAGATTGTTGTTTTCAGTTTCAAATAATAATAGAAGGTATAATATGAAATTAGAGCATATAGTACCAGCATATAAACTGTACATAAAGTTTTAGAAATATGTTTTAAGTTTGTTAGCAAAAATTTGCAGTATATTCTGAAAAGATTATAAACTGGAAAATCGAAAACCTAAACTGAGTATATAATTACAATAATTGCAGTATATAAAAGAAATAATTTGAAATTACAGAATGTCAATAAAAAGAAATGGCCCGAATTATGTGTTGAACACACTATCCTTAAAATAGATTCGCCTCCTATTCTGGATGTCTGTTTTCCAGGATAAGACGGGATAACTGGATTACATTTCTGTCCAGAAAACTAAATTTACGCCTTGAAAATATCACCAAAAAATGCAAGAGGCCAAGAGAAAATTTAGAACAATATGCAAAGAATAATGAGTGCAGAAGTGTTGAGTGTGGTTTTCTGATTGCTGGAATGTCAGCTATTTATGTGTTAGTCGATGCTACCCACTTGGGTAGCTACCCAAGTAGGTTCTATACTGTTGGATCAACACATACACACACACACACACATCCATACGGGTGTGTGTTAATCCAATGGTATAGAACCCACTTGGGTAGTAGCATCGAATTACCCGCTATTTATAGAGTTGATAAAAGACTTGAAAATTAAAGCTCATTGCTGTTACACATCAATAACATTTTATGTTATAGATTTAATTTCAAAAATTAAATTTGATATTGCAGGTAGGAATTAATATTGTTGTTACAGATAATTTTAAAATCGAAATTAAAAACTACTACAAACATTTAATTTTGAAAATAAAAAAAATCTGCATAACATAGGCTAGACTCTGTGGCTCGGTTTCGGTACGACATTCATGTCCGCAGGTCGCGCTCGCACGCAAGTTAGTGGTTTAGAGCTCGAACCAGACCATAACTCACACCATCTCTGCGGGCGCGCGTGTAGAGAGAGTCTCTATGCACTATAGTCTTACACCTTAAGAATAATGTATTATATATACCAATCTAAAAAGCCTTTGTATTCCCATGTGATACAAACCCAAACCTTTCAAAGAAGACAAACCCACATATTTTCTTTTTTTAAATTAATTGCAATACTCCACTTTAAGCTTTAATTTCTCCTTCATCCAAACACCATTTTGGACAAATAAATATTCGATTTTAATGTTCTCATGGAGTAGAACAAGAATCCACTTTTACTTTTGTCATTAGATAATCGAGGTCCCAAGAAAATCACATCCAAATATTCAATTTTCTTCACTTTTCAAACACCAATCACTGTCAAAACAGGCTTCCCGGAGCTTGTTGATTGGTATAGAATAGAAAATGATCAAGAACATATGTCTATGTACAGACCAGAAGACGATCAAACAATAGACAGATTCCCTGAGGTAGCATATGTTGAAGAAGAAGATAATATTGTTAATCAAATGGAAGGTTAATAATAATCAATTAATTTCAGCAAAAAAAAAAATATGTCGGCATCATCAGCGGAATGAGATTGTAGCGACTCTTTTTAGAAACGAAAGAGCAAGACGGGTCTACTATAGCAGAATTGAAAAATTCCTAAAATATCCCTAAAATACATAAAAATGGAGGATCCCACTCACATGGGAATCAAGTTTTTTGAAGCCAAAACAAGAGAGAAAATTCAACAAATTCTCATAGAGCAATTAATTTCCATCTTTCTTAGAGAAACTAGTGGAAACAAATAATACCTTATGATGAATATACTTATAGCCAATTAGTTAGTCTGACTCAACGGGAAGGATTAAGAATATGTCAAGACTTAAAACTCCAAAACATTTCAAATGGGAATTAAAGAAAACTAAATTAGAATTAGGTATTTATGTCAATAATTTTATATTGATCCTAATAAACCATCTCCAGGATGCTCAGGTAGTTATCATAAACTCTACAAAGATTCTCATAAAGAACACTACAAATCCCATAAGGAACATCATTAATCCCGTAGAAAATTTCATAGAAATAAACATTTTTCTAGAGAAAAATATTACAAAAATAAAAAAAATTCAAGAACCAATAATAATCAAAACTCTAAAGAATGTTCATAAATGTTGAATGTTGGAAAGTCATAAGAAATGTCACACTGCTAAATATTATTGATCAAATAAAAGAATACAAGAATTACAACTAGAAGATGAAATTATGAATAAAATTATAAATCTCTTAATAGAATCCTCTGTGTCAAATCCCAATTCAGAACCCGAAAATATCTCTTCAAGATCTAAAGAAGATCATAAATCCCTTCAATCAGATGAAGTAGTTTCGTCTAGTCCGAATTCTGAAAACAATTCTAAAAATATATTAATGTTCTCACTAAAGAACAACAATTCCATCAAAATATAAATGATCTTAGTCTTCAAAAAGATTATCATAATAAATATTAAATTCCTTTAATAGTAAAAAAGAAAGAGAAAATAAAATACTATTTTACCTAGCACTTCTAAAAATACCTATGACTGAACTAATTCTTGGAAGAACAAAAATAGTTAAAAACAAAGATGTGTCAATCCAAGATTTACAAAAAGAAACGAAAGAAGTAAAAATCGAATTGAGAGAATCAAAAGAAAAATAAAAACAAGATTCTGATGCTATAAAATACGTGATAATAGATCCCATCATCCTTTTAACTGACATGAGAACTCTGGTATAAGAATTTAAGCTATGGTTTTATCTTGGGTTCCATTTTGTGTTTTATAAGCATTTGATGTCATGGTCATTTGTTGGAGCATACTAAAAATTCCATACTCTGTTTTTAATTCCAATCAACGTTTACCATGTTTTGAGTACACATATGGTTTTTTCTTTTAAAACACTAACATATTTTTCAGAATTCGGACTAGACGAAACTACTTCACGTGATTGAAGGAATTTATGATCTTTAGATTTTGAAGAGAAATTTTCGGGGTTCTGAATCTGGATTTGACTCAAAGGATTCTACTAAGAGATTTATAATTTTATTCATAATTTCATCTTCTAGTTGTAATTCTTGTATTCTTTTATTTAATCTAAAATATTTAGCAGTGTGACCTTTCTTATGACATTTCCAACATTTTGCATTTTTGAACCACTCTTTAGAGTTTTGATTATTATTGTTCTTGAATTTCTTGATTTTTTGTAATATTCTTCATTAAATAAAATATCACTTTCTATGAAATTTTCTACGGGATTTATGATGTTCCTTATGAGATTTGTAGTGTTCTTTATGAGAATCTTTGTAGGGTTTACAACAACTACATGAACATCATGGAGATGGTTTATTATGATCAATATCAAATTGTTGAAAGAAAGTACCTAATCCTAATTTAATTTTCTTTAATTCCTATTTTAAAAGTTTTTGGAGTTTTAAGTCTTGACATATTCTTAATTTTTCATGTTGGGTCAAACTAACTAATTGGCCATAAGTATATTCATCATAAGATATTATTTGTTTTCCACTAGTTTCTCTAATTTTATTTCTAACTTTTTCTCCAAAGAGTTGGTAGTCCTGCAAGGAATTTTTCTTTCTAAAATGGCTGATTTGAAATTTGGAATCTTCCCTAAGCATTATTCTAGTTAGAAAAGTATTTTTATAATACTGAAAATTACCAAGTTTTCTACACCTAAGATTTGCAAGTAATTTGACATTTTTATCTTTTGAATGAGAGTGATCTCCTATGAAATGTAAAGAAATTGTAAATATTAACCTAGCAACGATATCTTGTTAAGGGTTTCCTTCATCATCTAAAATCGGTATATCTTCATCATCATAGTTTCTTCCTCATGAAGCCTGGATTTTTGTCGGCATTGAATCCAAGGCTCCAGAATGGATTGAAAACATATTCGAAGCCGCCAATCATATTACATTCTTTGAGTGTCAAAAATCAAAAGTCGCCTATTAATTCACACTTCCACGGATACAACTACAAATTGAAATGCCACAACCCATTGAGAGTACAGATAAACAGGTGGAAAACTAGGCTACTGACAAAAGATCTATGTGAAGGAAGCAGACACTAAAATAGATAATATATATATATATATAATTGTTTATAACGAGGTAGAATGCATGAGAGTCATCGAGAGAATAATAATATAGAGATACGCGTAGATTAAGAGATAAATATAAACGAGGTGAATTTGGCATTTACGTTAATAATTAAAAATATATCTTTGAGTCTTGATCAATAGGTTTTTATTTTTTATTTACCTTATATAAATATTGTAATAAAAATAAAGTGTTAAATACTCATTCATGTTAAATAGATATTTTCATTATAAAATAATGATATTAAAATAAAAATACGCGGGCGGATTACTAATTTTTATAAAATTAAATTTTCTATATTCTGTTATTGATACCCAGGGACGGAACTACATACAATTGAAGGGGGCCCTGCCCTCCCCCCAACATTTAAAAAACATTTAACGGCCCTCAACCTTTCCTCCACTTTCCCTTTGTTTAAAAAAATATTAATGAGCTTTGCCCCCCATCTTATGGATTCACATAAAACTAATGACAAAGGTAATTTGATTTTTGTTAAAAAAAAATATTAATGGGCTTTGAGCCCCAATCTTATTTCAATTTGCCGAACTAAGATAAAGGAAGATCAATTTTTTTTTCACAGTTAAACTAAACCTAATGTAAAGACGATTGTTGGTACTTCAGAAAGGCTCCTTCTACATGTCATCTTGGTTGACAATTTCAAGGAAAATCTATTCGGGCAGTCTTGAATTCTTTGTCTGAATTAGGGTGATAAGCTCATGTTGATTCATTGATTTTTGGCTTTTGATTTTGATATTTTGGTGCTATTTTTGTGATATGTGAACAATTTTAGGTTAAAATTCCAAGCCCTCATTAGTATTAATCAATTTTTAATTTTATTTCTAATAGGTTATTGATTAGATATTGAGATTAATTATTGATTCGATATTGAGATTGAATTAATTTTGATTTTTGGGTGAAACTTTTGATTGGCCTATACGCCTTTGTAGATGAAGACACAAAAAATCAACGCATTCTTTAAAGAATGAACACTGAAATTTGATACGTGTAAAATATACGTACATTTAAGGGCTTATTTTGATATATAATTTGTTAGATAAATGTTTTTATCATGATTTTGATGATTTTGTTTAAATGAGATTTTACACCAAAATAATGTTTCTAAATATTTTTCAAATACTCCCGATCGATATAAAATGCTTTTACTAATTTTTTGGAGTATTTCTTGAAGTTTATTTTCGACAAAAATTGGACAACACTTATGTCTCGTGTTGGACCGGTCGTCCTATAGGGCATCCTGTGTCTGAGTTGAGTTTTAAAACAGAAAATGACACGGAAGAAAAATGGGGGAGGGCGACCGGTCGACCCGTAGGTCGATCGGTGTGGGCGACCGGTGCCTGGGGTTTGGTCCAAAGTTACAAAACACTCTGTATTTGAATTTTGAGGACCTCAACCGGTCAACTAAGGGGTGGACTGGTCCAACCACATGGTGACCGGTCCCCCTACGTATTTTTCGTAAGAAAACTTTCAAATATTTCCATCTACGCGACCGGTCGCTATAGGCTTTTGACAACAAACTATCAGTTGGTTTTTCAGACAGTTTTTCCTAATTTGTGGGATTGATTTTTAACAGCTATATTCTTCAATTGTCTTGCAATTTTTTATAGATTTCAATCTTCTAGGAGGAGTCTATCAAGTTCAAGACATACTCTATAAATAGATGAAGAATTGAAGCAAAACAAGAAGAGAGAATACTACAACACAACAAGATACATTCAAGCAAACACTCTTGTTCTTATATTTCTATATTCTTGTTGTAATAGCCTAAGGTCTTACACTTTCACATCTTGAGGTCTAGGCTTTATTCTTGATTACACTTGCACTCAAACTTGTATATTTCATTATCGAGTTGTAATCTTGAATTTGGGTTCATCATTCAATACAAGATATCCTTATGAGTGTTCTTGTAGTAAGAACACACTTGGGTGATCTTAGGTGTTAGGTGTAAGAAGATTGTGGTAATCTTCTTATTGAAGAGTCTGGTGCTCTTTGAGGTGTTGAAGAATTTGGTGTTCTTCAAGGTGGAAGATTGTGGTAATCTTCACAAGGTACCGTAGAAGATTGTGGTAATCTTCAAGGGAGATTGTGGTAATCTCCAAAGAGGTGTTGTAAGGTGATGTTGTATTAATGTGGTAATTAATAAAATCTTTTTTTCTTTTTGAAATCCATCCCGGAGATACTGGGGTGGTAGAGGATTAGGCCCTAGGTGGGTTGAACCTCTATAAATCGACGCGTGTTGTTTACTTCCCGTACTTCCATTCTTGTCTTGGCTTATTTATCCGCGAAAGAGGGCATAATTGAGAAAATGGACATAATCTATTCACCCCCCTCTAGATTATCGTAGCCACTTTGACTTACAAGTGGTATTTGTTGGAATTTGGTCTTTGAGAAATGGGTGTTGACCGATTTTGACCAAATAATTAAGTGGTTTCCATTAGAATAAAATGGAACTAAATTATTTGTAAAAATTCTAGTAAGAGAGTAGATGAGAATAACATTTGGAATTTCTCAAAACGATTCCGGGTGAATGAGAAATTAATACTAAAAGTTAGTCACTTAACATAAATAAATGGTATAAAAAATGGGAAATGTGGGGAAGGAGAAATGCTCCATCCCACATAGGAAAATGATGAAAAGTTTGCACACTTTATATATCCCAAGTTGGACTTATGGGTTTGGGCCCTTGGGGGCACCCAAGTTTTTAAAGGGGTGAGTACCTAAATGCTTGTGGGTTTGGTTCAAAGCACACACGCGCGCGCCGCCACCGGCGGCCTGCTCGGCTCGGCCCGACCTGGGTCTGGGTCGTGGGTTGAGGGTTGTGGGCCTGGGCTTGGGCTTCAAGGCCCTTATTCTTTTTGGACCAAGAACCTTTAAAAATAAATGTTTAATTAATTTTTGAATTAATTAAATGGATTTAATTAATTTTTGTAGTTAACTAAATGGATTTCAACTGGGAAGAGGTTCGCACCCGAGAACGAGCGGACGCACGACCCGTGCATCGGGTCGTGGTTTGCGCACCAGCGCACAGGCAGGCGCATGGCCCGTGCGTCAGGTCGTGTGCCGCTGAACAGGTGCGTCTGTTAGTGCAAAATGTGTCTTTTCGAGCCAAAAGACGTGATCTTTCCATACGAGGCATCTGAGGCCTATAATAATCGATCCCTGCATATGAAAAATAATACAAAATCTTAAGATAATAACCTGTCATTTTGCATACGAGCATATTGACATTTCCCTTCTTCAAAGCTTGAAAGTTCAAACTCTTGTTGTTCGCTGTTGTTCCGATTTTGCTAGAGCTGCTAACCGGGACTGTAAAAGCCGTTGTATCTTAGAGACGAGCGCCAAAACTGTAAGCACTCGGTATACAGGGCGTTTTCATCTTGCAGAAACTGAATCAAATTCAGGCCTCGACTTTAACCTATACACTATACACTTAGCCATTTTCCTAAACAGAAACCACACCATATTTTACCCAACAATCGCAAGACAAAATATTTGTTTCTATTTAAGACGATGACATCAACATCAATCTCATTCACACCAATGGTTGCTACTCCCGCTCACGGCGAAAAGCCGCCCAAGTTCTCCGGCGCCGACTTCAAACGTTGGCAATAGAAGATCTTTTCTATCTTACCACCTTGGGCTAGATGACACCCTTTACAATGTCTATAGCACGTTCAAGACGTCCAAGGAATTGTGGGATTCCTTGGAAAAGAAGTACAAGACGGAGGATGCCGGCATAAAAAAATTTGTTGTCGGCAAATTTCTGGAATACAAGCTGGTTGACACCAAGACGGTGATCAACCAAGTTCAGGAGATTCAAATCATACTTCACGACTTAGTGTCTAAAGGGATGATTTTGAATGAATCCTTTCAAGTGGCTGCAATAATCGAGAAATTGTCGCCATTGTGGAAGGACTTCAAAAATTACCTCAAGCACAAGCGTAAAGAGATGGGGCTTGAGGATCTGATTTTTCGGCTTCGGATCAAAGAAGACAACCGAAAATCAGATGTGAAATCCAGTAAGTCTGGAATGGAGGCTAAGGCCAATCTTGCTGAATCAAGCACTAGCAAGAAACGCAAGCACTCCAGAAAGGAAAAATGGAAGGCCAAAAAATTCAAGGGCAATTGCTACAATTGTGGCAAACCGAACCACATGGCGAAGGATTGCCGACACCCGAAAAAGGGCAATCAAGGTGGCAACCAACAAGCCAATATGATGGAGGACAAGTCGGTTTCAATCGACATGTCGGAGCTCGATCTCACCGCCGTTGTGTTTGAAGCCAATATGGTGGACAACCCAAGGGAGTGGTGGATAGATACCGGGGCTACTCGTCACATTTGTGCCGACAAGGAGATGTTTTCCTCCTACACTCCAATAAATGGAAGGAAGCTTTTCATGGGGAATTCTTTGACTTCCAATATTGTTGGGCTTGGAAAGGTGGTGCTCAAGATGATTTCCAGAAAAGAGCTTACGCTTGTAGAAGCGCTGCATGTCCTGGACATCCCCAAGAATTTGGTTTCCGGTCCTTTGCTTAGTAAGGCCGGGTTTAGACTAGTGTTTGAGTCCGACAAGTTTGTAATGACCAAGAATGGTAAGTTTTTTTGTAAAGGCTACCTTGATAAGGGCCTATTTAAGATGTCTGTAATGTTTGTTTTCCGCCAAGAGGCGAAGAATAAAAACGTTACTTCTGTTTACTTGTTGGATTGTTCTAAATTATGGCATGATAGATTAGGACGCGTAAATTTCAAGACAATTAAAGGTTAGTGAATCTGGAATTAATACCTACGTTTAAAACCGATACACAAGACAAATGCAAAATTTGTGTTGAAGCAAAATTGGCCAAAGCACCGTTTCATTCGGTAACGAGAAGTACCAAACCACTCGAGTTAATTCATACAGATGTGTGTGATTTAAAACTTGTGCAAACTTGAGGTGGGAAAAAGTACTTCATAACGTTTATAGACGATTGCACAAGATATTGCTATGTATCTTTTGAAAAGCAAAGATGAAGCTTTAGTAGCTTTTAAAACTTATAAGAATGAAGTTGAAAATCAACTTAATTTGAAAATTAAGATGATTCGAAGTGATAGAGGCGGAGAGTATGTTGCTCCGTTTGAAGAATTTTGCTCGGAAGTGGGTATAATTCATCAAACGACTGCACCTTACTCACCTCAATCAAATGGTGTTGCAGAACGCAAAAATTGTACTCTTAAGAAGATGATGAATGCGATGTTGTTAAGTTCTGGCTTACCTTAAAACTTATGGGGAAAGCCATACTTTCTTCAAACTACATTCTTAATAAGATCCCACACAAAGGTAAAAACGAAACTCCATATTAGTTATGGAAGGGACGTAAACCGTCATATAAATACCTCAAAGTGTGGGGGTGTTTGGCTAAAGTCGAAGTACCTAAGCCAAAACAAGTTAGAATCGGTCTGAAGACGATCGATTGTGCTTTCATTGGATATGCTAACAATAGTAGTGCATATCGCGTTTTAGTGCACAAGTCAGCTATTCCTGATATAAATGAAGGTATGATCATTGAATCAAGAAATGTTGTATTCTTCGAGAATATCTTTCCGAACAAAGAACGGAAAGAAGAAAGTTCGAGTAAACGGACTTGTGATACTGCAAGGTTACCTCAAAGTGATGATGAAGAGGAACCAAGACGCAGTAAAAGGACAAAAGTAGCTAATTCTTTTGATCCTGATTTTCTAACTTATATGTTAGAAAACAAACCCCAAACTATTCAAGAAGCATTGTATAGTCCAGAACCTCCTCTCTGGAAAGAAGCTATCAATAATGAGATAGATTCCATAATGCAAAATCACACTTGGGAGTTAGTTGATCTCCCACCGGGTTGCAAACCTTTGAATACAAGTGGATCCTTAAAAGGAAGTATAAATCAGATGGATCTATTGACAAGTACAAAGCCCGTTTGGTAGCTAAAGGGTTTAGACAAAAGGAGGGATATGACTTCTTTGATACATATTCTCCTGTCATGAGGATTAAGTCCATTCGTGTTCTTATTGCTATTGCAGCTTTGCACAACCTTGAGATACATCAAATAGATGTTAAGACTGCCTTCTTGAATGGTGAGCTTGAAGAGAAGATCTATATGGAACAACCCGAGGGGTACATTGCACCCGGTCAAGAGCGAAAGGTGTGTAAACTTGTTAAGTCACTTTATGGACTAAAACAAGCACCTAAGCAATGGCACAAAAGTTTGACTCGACTATGAAGTCAAACGGTTTCAAGATCAACGAATGTGACAAATGTGTCTACATTAAAGGTACTACAAATGATTACGTCATAGTATGCCTTTATGTGGATGATATGTTGATTATGGGTAGTAGTCATGATTTAATCATGAATACTAAGAACATGTTGAAGAAGAACTTTGACATGAAGGATATGGGATTATCTGATGTTATATTAGGGATTAAAATCTCTAAGACTTCAGATGGAATTGTCTTGTCACAGTCCAATTATGTCGAAAGCATACTTAGAAGGTTTAATGCTTTTGATAGTCCTCCGGCTAAGACACCTGTAGATCTAAGTCTACACTTGGCCAAGAATAGAGGCGAACCGTTTCTCAGCTGGAATATGCAAGGGTAATTGGCCGTCTGTTGGGAAATTATTTTGTAGATTTTGATGAATGCCATGCAAAACTTAGAATAGGAAGGTGGCACCCCATTTTTGTTGTAAATTGCATTGTAATAGATAGGGCTGGTCGAGCTGAGTTAAGTCAGCTATGCCTGAACATGCAAGAAGACAACTGAAGACTAGAGGAAGACTCTGTGTGAGGCGGTGAGTATGGCAAAGAAGAGAAGATAGGAACTCGATCAAGGTGCAAACAGATGCAATCGAGTGAAGTATCGATCAAGTCAACTCAAGATAGCCAAGTCTCAAGTTGAAGTGATGGAAGAGTCATCCAATGATTGGAAGCTGACTCGAAGTCTCCTGGGGAAGTCAAGGAAATGAGTCAAGTCGAGATAACTGAAAGAGATCCGTTGCACAAAAATCAAGAGAATTACTTAAACAAGTAATACTCCCATACTGTCTTTCTTGAAGTGGTAAGTTCCAAAAGCGTGCAAAAGGAATAAACCAATGGGAAGCACTGCACCTGTGTCAGAACACTGAAAAGCTGAAGAATCATTCATACGAGAAAATGGCAATTCGAAGGACTGCAACAAGACAAGCCAACGACCACAAGTGACTTTCAAAAATAAGCTTATCTCTTCAACGGGCAAATTTTTAAAAGATCACTATAAAAGGCTGAGGAATCACTCTGAGAGAAGGTAACCTGAACCAAAAACATTTTAAGCAAACATTTGAGTTGTAACCGAGAAAAATTCTCAAGTCATTCAAGATTAATCCTCAAGCCTACATTACGAAGAAAATCAATCCAACACTCACCTGTGAAGGAAAGACAGCTTCAATAAGTTGAAGAGGAAACATTTGAAGAATCAAGGGGTCTACATTTCACGAAGGATTGTAGAAAGGTTCAAGGTCGAACCAAGCTTAAGTTATTTGGAGGGCTTCGTGATCAAATCCAAGGAACTTAAGCAAGTGGGTTGTAGTAGCAAGCAAATGCCTGTGAAGAAGTTGAGTCGTCGAGAAGCCAAGCCAATCAGACCAAGGCATCTCCGGCATCGAGTCCCAAAGGATCAAGTTAGGCTGTGTGATCAAGACTTGTATCCGGACTCGTTAACCACTCGTATATTGATCAATACTTATTGGATTCCTCCAGGAGTTGGAGAAGAGAGGAGTAGAAGAATTACCCCATCTTCGAACCTCTATAAAAACTTATTGTGTCATTTACATTTCAACACTTTAATTTCTACATCTTATTTTTATATCTGTGATAAATTTGCTATCCAATTGATAATCAATGAGTGCTAAAACCAAGTATTAAAACAAACTTAACCAAATTCAAGGGTGTTAAGTCTTCCAAAAAACAAATCACGGTCGAGTTAAGTCTTTAGTCAAAACAATGAGTTATTCTATCAACAGTTCATCAGTGCTGAGTGACTAACTCTGGTGATTAACTAACTTAGTCCATCAAGGACACAAATCGTGAAGTATTAACTCAATATTTGAAAGGACTAATTTGAAAAGTTGGTAAGGTTTATTCAACCCCCCCTTCTAAACCTTACACTCACACCCCTTGGGACCTACAAGTGGTATCAGAGCGGTTGGTTCATTGAGCCTTCCGCACTTGTTACTGAACTAGATCTCCAAATTTTTCAAAGCTTGTTTTAGTACTCAATCTTTCAAAACTCTTTTACTCAGCAAAGTTATTATCATGGAAGCAAATTTGACACGCATCTCTATGTTCACAATTGAAGAATTTGATGATTGGAAAATTCGTATGTAGGCTCATCTATCAGCATTACACGATGAGATGTGGATAGTGATAGAGGATGGGCCTCTACAAATTTTAAAAGTGAACGCAGCTGTAAGGAGAGCTGCAGCTGAAGGTGAAGAGGATGTTGCTCCCAGACCAACCATAGTTGAAAAACCAAGAGCTGAATGGACAAATGATGACAAGAAAAGATATAACTTGGACAATGTGGCCAAGGACATTCTTTACAAAACCTTGGACAAAGTTATGTTCAACAAAGTCAAATCATGCAAAACGGCTAAATAAATATGGGACAAGCTAATATTGATTTGTGAAGGCTCAGAGCAAATCAAGGAAAATAAACTATCGGTTGTTGTACAGACATTTGAGAATTTTAAAATGCTCGCAGGAGAGACCTTGGATCAACTGGATGCTCGGTTCACAGAAATTACCAACGAGCTATCTACACTTGGAAAAGAATATACACAGATGGAAATGTGTATAAAGATTCTAAGAAGTCTCCCAACTGAATGGGAAATGAAGGTGATGGCACTCAGACATTCCATGGACCTATCCAAGACATCCAACCATGAGCTATTCTCATATCTCAAAGCCTACGAATTTGGTGAGAAGAAAAGACCAGGAGGAGACAATTTGTGCCCAAAAATTTGCTCTAATTGTTAAGGATGGCAAGAGAGCCGAGGTCAAAGAAGTCATTGACCAAGAGGAAATAGCCTTGATGGTTAAAAGGTTTAACAAGTTCTTCAATAAGAACTACAAGAGAGGCAAGGGCGAATCCTCCGAGAAGACACTCGGCTCCAAGTCAAGGAAGATAGGTCAACCAAGAGAGCGAGCATCAAAAAGTTGAATATCAAAGGACTGACAATCGAAGAATGGAAAGAGGCGATCAAAAGGTTGAAAATCTATCTTTGAACTATGAGACAACCAGTCACTATGCCATTGATTGCCCATATCCTGTAGTCAACAAATACGAGGAATGAAGAGGAAAGAAAGGTCTTGAGAGAAAGAAGACAAGAAAAGAAAAAGGCAATGTTGGGCTGCAGAGATCTGAGAGACAACAAGTCAAAAGACACACGGTGATTCGAAAGTAGTGAAGTGACTACTCAAGTGACTCACGAAGAAGAAGCCTTGATCTGTTTAATGGCCAAGGAACAAGACCAACCCGACCAAGAAGATGAGGTACACTCTAATTCATCACACTCGATTCTAGTGATAGTGATCGTGACACACACACACTTCATCACCCACTGATCTTTATGATTCATTAGGCAAAATGATGAAAGACTTTGAACACATTAAATCCTCACACACACTACTAAATGAGGAAAACAACCTACTCAAAAGCAAAAACTCTCAGCTGACTAAGGAGTTGAGTACTCTAAGTCAAATAGCTGATGAGAATAAAAGTCTAAAGGCTGAAAATGCTAAGTTAATAGCAGAAATAGCTGCTATAGAAAAGAGGGAGAATGACCTCAAAAATGTGATTGCGTCATTCACTAAGGCATCTAAATCCTTGGATGACCTTATTATGAGTCAAAGAGAATGTGGAGACAAGACAGGCTTAGGATTTAATTCCCCTGTGCTATGTCAAGCTCCAAAAGTGATTTTGGAAAAAGGATCTTCAAGTAATGAAGTATCTCAAAAAACCAAAACTCCAAATGGTGCACACACATTTATTCCAAAGCACAACCACAAGCAAACTGGCCTTGGTTATAAAGAAAAAGGAAAAGCCGCCGATTGAGTGTCTTTGAGAGGGCGATTGAGAAGAAAAATCCAAATAGAGTTCTCAAAGAAACTCCAAATAGGAAATACTCTGTAAAGAAGAAAAAGAGCTACCAAAAGTCCCAAAAATTCTATAAAAGAAATATATATGATGGGAATGGTAGAAACTACCCAAGCCAAGCTGATTGGAATAATGTGAACTATTAGCAAATATCTGTGGAATATAAGCCTAAGTGGCAAAGGCCTAGAACTCAGCAAAAGCCATTCCAAAGAAATAAGGGCTTTTACTAGCACACATATGCACCAAGGCACTACACTTAGAGATATCACAGCTACCCAAAGAAGGCAATTGCTAAAACACATACACAGGCATATAGACAAAAGAGACAACTGTATGAACCTAAAACCCCCAAGAAATTTGCCAAAATTAATTATGATTATGGCACTGATAGATGGCAACCCCTTAGAGTTAAATCATTTGGTTATAGGTTGGTTGGATCATCTTACAATACTAACCCCTCAGGACCCAGACAAGTATGTGTACCTAAAACTTAATTTCCTTGATTGCAGGTTCAAGGAACAGTGAGTGCGAAGGAACCTGGTACATGGATAGTGGTCTGTTCCGGCACATGACAGTAACAAGAAAAATCTATCAAAATTCAAGGAAGTCGAGGTGTGCAAAAGTAATATTTGGAGGAAATGAAGCTCGGGAGAAATAAGAGGCATTGGATCCATCAAGAAAAATGGATTAGAAATCACGGATGTTGCATATGTTGAAGGACTCAAATTCAATCTGCTAAGTATTAGCCAACTCGTGACAAAGGCTACAATGTTAGATTCAACATGGGTATATGCCAAATCAAGGGCAAAGTGAATCCAATGAAGTTGTGTTGCAAGGATGCGGAGAAAAGAACATGTATGTGGTAGATTGGTCAACTCGCAACACCAAGCACTTGTCTACTAGCAAAAAGCACAAATGAATCAAGTTGGTTGTGGCACAAGAAGGTGAGTCACACGAATTTCAAAACAATTAACAAGCTTGCGAGAAGCTTGATCTTGTAGAAGGACTTCCGGACTCGAGGTATACAAGAAGGAAAGTGTATGTGATGCATGCCGGATGGGAAAGCAAATCAAATCATCATTTAAAGAAAAGACATGTCCATCTTCAACTAGAATATTGCACCGCTACATATGGATCTATTTGGTCCAGTTGAACCAACTAGCATAAGTGGGAAGAAATACACATTGGTGGTAGTAGATGACTACTCAAGATATACATGGACAATATTCATGTGTAAGAAGAAAGAAACTCTGCGAAACTACCACACGGTGATGAAAAGAATCCAAAATGAGAAGAGTCAAACCATTATCAAAATATGATCGTGAGGAACTCGAGTTTGTCAATGGTATAATCACTCGATCTTGTATTGAAAATGGTATTGGTCATGAATTACTGCGGCAAGGACTCCACAACAAAATGGAGTTGCGAAAATAAGGAACAGAACTCTTAAAGCGGCAAAGGACCATGTTAGGTGACGGGGCTACCTAAAAGATTTTGGGCTGAAGCAATAAACACGAGATCTATACTCAAAATAGATGCATGATAAAATGCAGACGGTGACAAAGACTCCTATGAGATTTGGACGGGGAGAAAGCCAAGCTGTTGTATATTTTAGAACATTTGGATGCAAATGCTTCATCCATAACAATGGCAAAGATAATTTAAAGGCTTTTGATGCTAAAGGCGATGAAGGTATCTTCTTGGGATACTCGGTGAAAGCAAAGCCTACAGTACTCAACAAGAGGACTATGGTTACGAAAGAATCCATCCATGTGGTGTTTGATGAGCGAAATGTAAATGGAGAAGACATTGAAGAGTCGGTGATAAGTTTGAATCAACCAACCATACGAAGAGTCCCTACGTTGAAGTCAAAGTCGGAATTATAAACCCGGATGAAGATGAGATAGGTGAGTCTCAAAAAGCAATGGAAAATCTGCGGCTAAGTGATGATGAGAGAGCTGATCAAAACAACACATCTCGCAAGACGATCAATCCAACTAACTTACTCCAACCTTGATGTAAGATGGGTGAGAGACCATCCACGAACTAGTCAATGGAGATGTAAGAGAAGGTGTCAAAACAAGATCCAGAACTCAACAAGAAGCAATGTTCACATGCTTCATCTCACAAATAGAGCCTAAAGATGTTTCACAAGCATTGGATGACACACATTGGATTCAAGCCATGCAAGAATAGTGAATCGGTTTGAAAGAAATAAAGTGTGGGAATTGGTTCAAAGACCTACCCATCAAAATGTTTTTGGCACTAAATGGGTGTTCGAAACAAGATGAATGAGGAAGGTTACGTGGTAAAACAAAGCAAGATTGGTAGCCAAAGGATATTGCCAAGAAAAAGGGATAGATTTTGATGAAACATTTGCTCTGTGGCAAGATTGGAAGCCATAAGGATGTTTCTTGCCTATGCGACTCACAAGAACTTTATTGTATATCAAATGGATGTAAAGAGTGCATTTCTTAATGGTTTATTGAAAGAAGAAGTGTATGTTGAACAACCTCCGAGGATTTGAGTAGAAGACTCTTGGAGATAAAGTATACAAACTCAAGAAAGCTCTATATGGGTTGAAACAGTACCCCAGCATGGTATGATACATTGTCACAATTCTTGATGAGAACGGATTCACAAAAGTCAAAGAGGACAAACACTCTTGAATTCAAGATAGGAAGAGTATCTTTGCTTGTTCAAATATATGTGGATGATATCATCTTTGGATCCACAAACAAAGAGTCGTGTGATAAATTTTCAAATCTCATGCAAAGCAAATTCGAAATGAGCATGATGGGAGAGCCGACATTCTTCCTTGGACTTTAAGTGAAACAATGAAGGATGGAACCTTCATAAGTCGGACAATATACACGAGAGATTTAATGAAGAAATTTGGTATGGAAGAGAAGTCTTACGTGAAAATACCAATGAATACATCGATCAAAATGGATATGGATGCGGATGGCAAGCTCAGTAGATCAAACAAGATCTGAGCACTTATTGGATCATTGCTCTATCTCACGGCAAGAAGTCAAGCGGACATCACCTTCGGCCGAAGGTGTATGTGCAAGATTTCAATCTGCTCCAAAAGAAAGCCACATGACCTATGACCAAGAGGATCTTGAGATATTTGAAAGGAAGCGAAGTTGGCTTATGGTATCCAAAGGAAGGTGGATTCAAACTAATTGGTTATTCGGACTCGACTATCTTTGGATGTAGAGTTGACGGGAAAAGAGCACCTCGGGCACATGTCAAATTCTTGAAATAGGCTAATTTCTGGTTTAGCGAAAACCAAAATTCAATAGCCACCTCTACAAATTGACGAGAATACATAGGCTGCGGCGCGTTATTGTGCCCAAGTCCTATGGATGAGACAAAGAAATGAGAGACTATGAAGTTGAAGAAAAGGAAATTCCAATCATATGTGATAACACAAGTGCAATTGCAATCACTCAAAATCCTGTGTTGCACTCAAGAACAAAGCATATCGATGTCAGATATCACTTCATAAGAGACCATGTTGAAAAGAAAGGACATCACCCTGGAATATATTTCAACTGATAAGCAGATGGCTGACATATTCACAAAACCATTATGTGAGTCAAGATTTGAAGAAGTCAAGCATGAGTTAGGGTTAATTGAGCTGAATTGACACTCAGAAGACTCAAAGAAAAGAGATGAAACATGAAAAGAGGAAAAAGAGTTGAATTCATAATTCAGCTAAGTAAATCATGGCAGATGTCGGAAAAGTCAATTTGATCGAGTTAGGTGTGAGTCACTAGGAGATGAGTGAGAAGAAGGATTGAATCAGCTAAGGAGTAAGCTGAGTCATTTATGAGCAAAGTGACAAAAACGCGGTCATTTTTACTAAGCGGGAATGTTTTTAAGAATGACGTCATCATAATTATGACATGTACAGGCAAAAGCTGCACACCAAGCTTATGATTGGATATAGATGCTGCCGCATTAAATGCGAGAAATTAAATGTAGATCGGCGTGCAAGATCTAAGCCGTTGATTCTGATCAAATTTCAAAAACCACCCGCACGTCCTTTCATGAACCATACTTAAACCATTTCGTCCGTTTCTCTCTCACTTTACCAAAAACTGTTCATCTCTCTCTCGAAAGCAAAAGCAAAATTTTCTCTCAGAACCCTATCAATCCTCAGTTCAGATTTCAAGTTTCATTCGGTAAAACATCTCGAAATGGCATCTACTCATGATTTTGTCAAGCTAGGAAAGCAAATCCACACCGGGTCTACTGTGGACTTCGATGGTATGGTTAAACAAGGTCCGGTCGACACCCTCGTAAAAAGATTCTTTGATAAGGCTGGAAAAATATGGATTAAAACCATTTTTAACGATGGAGTTCCCTATGACCTACGTAGAAGAGGTCGCACAGTTCTATGTGAACGCTGAGGTTCACGATGAGGGCATCAAGTCCTCTGTTCATGGAAAGGCGTTCACCATTACTGCCAAGGATCTGGCAGAACACTGCTTATTGCCGGTGGAAGGAGTGCCAGAAATTTATGAAGCTGATGTCGACCTAGCTGCTGCTTGGAAGGAAGTAGCCAAGTCCGAAATGCATGTCTTTTGCGAAAAGTAGTCTATCTGACTAATAAGAGGCTACCTTGAAAGAGGACTACCACAAATTCTTTGGACATTGTTGCCAAATGCATAGACATTAAATTTGGCGGCTTTGACCGATTGTCCCAAAGCAAAATTGATCGTGATGGCTGCGATCATTGAAGAGAAGAAAGTGAATTAGCCGAGTTTGTATACGCAGACTCGCGAGAATATTGGGAACAAATCCTTCAAGGAGGATGGTACGCGTTTGGAGGTTCCTCGGGATACGGCCCGTGATTGGCGGATGATGGAAGTAAAGAGAGTCCTCTTCGACATGGAAAGCGTTCCATGTGAGCAAGAGGATGTTTCGATCAAACCTCTCTGCGCGCACGAAAGAGAGCTTACACTAAGAGAGGCGTCACGAGTGAGGGAATCACCACCCGATGATACAACCTCTCCCTCCTCAAAAAGAAGGTCTCTCCTGCAATGTACCAAAAAGACTGCTTGCCCTGCAAAGAAAGAAAAAGAAATATGTTCCCGCCCTGCATGCGTGTCTCATGCCCCCCCGGCCGCGCCGAGAAGGAATCTCAAATACCTTCTGCAGTCGTCAAGAAGATGAGAACGATAAGCGAAGACGGCCGGCTCCTCGAGAAGAAGATGACGCACCGGCCCCCTCCGCCCAGGACTCGGAAGAAACCTTATCCGAACCGAGAAATCCCTCGGTACAAACAAAGAGAAGAAGAAGAATCTTCAAGCGTTAGAGCTTGAGAAACCGACCGAGTCGACCACTCAAATTTGAAATAGATCTACGGAGACTGCAGGAGAAGTAGAGTCTCCCAAATTATTGATGAAACAACCAAATCTGCTGAAGGCGTCATCGAGAGGCAAACTAAAGACCCAATCGTAGTTCGAGCAAAAATTGAGACACAAGGAGTAGCCGAGAAAGCAAACTCGCCTGTTGACGAGGTTGTATCCCCTCCCGCAATGCATGCCCGATGGTATGGAGCACGAGCTTGCTACCTTCTATCCCGAGAACGAGGGATAGCAAGAAGAAGATGATAGAGATGATAATGATGTGATGATCCTATCCCCACCTTATCCGGACATCCAAAATCGTCTGCGATAGTGGAGGAAGTGGAAGTTGAGTCGATCCAGAGAAACGATTCCAAAGACACGAGTTTATCGAAGAAGAAGAGGAACTGTTGAACTTTCTTGGAGTGACCAATGTGGTCCAAGCTCTTGATGAAGAAAACTGTTTGGACATTCTAAATATCTTTAAAGAGAAGGCAAAAGAAAGATAAGCAGAAGAAGCTGAGGCACGTGAGAAGGCCAGCATCTGCCCTCTCACTCACCGCCCACAGAACATACACATCCTCACCTCGACATTCTATCGAGAAAGTGATGAGGATCCGGACCTGTTCTTTGCCCGAGAAGAGTTGCAAATGCAGCAAGCAATGCAAGAATCCAGAATCCTACATGAGCAAAGAATGATGGAGGGACCAGGAGAGTCCTCCAAATCACAGCTAGAGATAGATCCTATGGGAGTGGTGCAACATATTGCCACTGTTGTCGCTGCCACCACTTCCCTACTCATTCGGAGGAAGGTGTTAAGGAACGGCGATGAAATCGGGAGTGTGGGGACTCTAGTCGAGCCAACCCCTAATAAAGGTGTCTTACCACCGCCCCAACGGCCGCATACTCAATGGGAACATCCTGAGTCCGAGACGAGTGACCCCATTCCAAGTCACTCACCGGTGTGCCAACTGAGGAGAAACTTCCTCCACCGCATCAAGGTCGGAGGATGCTACGGTGACTCCACAATGAATCTTGGAGGCGAAGTGGAGAAGGAATGATCACAGAATACACAGCAAGTTGTCATCAACGAGGCTCGAGGCGATTGAGACTGTCTCACCGAGGTGCCAATCGCTCTGCAAGCCAATGACGCGCCGATGCGATCGAGGCATAGAAAGGAACGCCCGGGAGTTAACACTGGGGCGATGAAAGTGCAATCCATAGAGTCGAGACTCCAATGGATGCCACCTCGAAAGACCCCAAGACAAATGACACCGTTGAAAGGGATGTCTAAGGCCTAGGCTGCGATTGAGACTGCGAAGGTAATGAAGGCCAACGGGAGGTTGAGACTTCCTGGGAGAAACTGAAGCCTGAAAAATCCCTCCTGCTATCATTGATCCATCGAAAAGGAGATAAGTGCTCTTCACGATTCCCGAGGATAATCCCGATGTAACCTTTCTGGGATCGAAAGGAGATGATGAAGGTGAGTCATCCCCGTGGATCGATTCAAAAGACTCACCGAGGATGTTCCAACCACAAGTAAGTCGACCTCAAGACTACTCGCCAAACATTCAACTTTGATGATGAGCCACCCATGGAAATCTCATCATCGTCCGATGACGCTCGATAAGACCGAGGACCGCTTAACTCATTTGGAAAAACCAAAGAGACCGACGAAGTTGTTGAGACAAATTGAGAGGCTCGGCAAAGTGGGTCGACTTCACAATAGACCACAAATGAAACAGAGTCCACTGCGCCCCCAAGTCTGCAGCGGTTTGACTCCACAAGGGACTTCACGAGCACCAATTATCATTGAACAATTCGATTGCCCATGATGATCCTTTTGTAGAATCATTTCCTTTCTCTCTGGCGGTACCCGACCTCCCGAAGAATCGGCTAAAGATCGCGGCGCTTCCACAGACCGACCACTGTTATTCCATCGAGACACCATTGTTCCAGTGACTATGACTTTGACGCTTGGCCGTCACCAAAAAGCAGAGAGACAAGCTAGATTCGGGAAGTTTTCAAAGCCTTATTCGGCGAGGTTGAAAAGATGGAGGCACCAGGCCTCACCGGACATGAGGCTGATAACGAGAGACGCCAACCTTACTGCGATTTGCGTGGCATCATAGTCGAGGATCCGGGAGTGGTGGCAACAGCAGCAAACAATGCGTGTGGAACAAGCTCGATATTTCAAGACATTGTTCAACAAGTTGTTAGTCTGGCGGGCTGAGAATGCTGATGCAAAGACAAAATTGCAAGAGCACATTGAACAAATGCATGAATCTCATACTACGAGAGATAAAGCGATGCGTGAACATAATAAGAACGAGCTCCTGCGCGTGGAAGAGAATATGGATCGAAAATTCAGTCTCCTCATGGCTGAGATGAAGTTGGTAGCAGCTGAATCCAATGCCACCCACTCTGAGTTCCGTGCAGCATACTCCGCAGCAGATTCGAAGCAGAACTCGGCTATCAGCAGACTAGACTTCTTGCTTGATAGCTTGTTTCCAGGGGTTCCTCTCTCCTTTGATGGTGCCAAAAAGGGGAAGAGGAATACCTAAAAGCGCTGAAGGGATCCGAAGGCCGAGAAGGAAGGAAGCGATTGTGAAGGAAAGACAAATGAGGAAGTAATAAGAGAGAAAGAAAGGGAAGTCTTTGAGGAAGGTTCGAAAGATGTGACCTCGATGATTGCTAAAACCCCTCAACAAGGTCTTGTCACACCGTGATATTATCAAAAACTCCCATAACTCTGCCACTCCAACACTCAAATTTTGTACCTATGGGCGAAAAGAGAAAGACAATTGAAGCGAGGGATGAAGAAAGTGGAACGAAGGATGGATGCCCGAGTTATGGATATTCGAAACAACATGGAGGCATTCCAATAGAGACACCTATGCCATTTCGAATGCGGAATCGAGCGAAGATCGATTGATGAATTCAAGACGCCGCATCCAAGGATACTTCGCAAATATGCCTACGGCTCAAGCCGGATTTGTCTTGGGAAAAGGGTCTCACACTATGTGAAGAAGGCGACGAGCAAAACTCATCGCGCGATCGCTCTGTCACTCTGCTAGTCACTCACCGGGAAAAAGAAGACCCCGAAGACAAAGACACGCCCGAGAGGAAAAGGAAGAAGCATAGGTGGAGGAAGAGGTTTGGACTGACCTCTCCCCCAAAATATTGAGTATATAGATCCGAGGCAAGAAAGGAGGGATCTATTGGGTGGATTTGACGTAGCCAACCCGCAAGTGGCTAAGAACAATCTTTGAGTATGTGAAGAGAATTGGAGAGGAAAATAAAAGACAAACTCAGGCTATGGGAGGAAAGACAAGAAAGACGAGAAGAGATGAAGGCTTCCCGAGGAAGGGCGTATGAAAAGAAAAAGCGGCTAAAGATGAGAAAAAGAGAAGAAGATCGAGAAGATGACAGAGTCAAGAAGATGAAAGAATGAGGCGAAGGAGATGAAGTGTTGTTGTCCACCCCTTCGTGTATTTCTTGTGTAAATACATTTTTATGTAAGTCTTCATACATTGAATAAAATTGTACAATTTCTATACTTGTGGAGATATAGAAAAGATGGTTACTTTAAGGTCCATTTAAGCTCGATACATTTTCTTTTGATTCAAGCTTTGATACACTTTGTAAACTATGTAAAGAACAAGAATGTTATGATCAATAAAAGATCGATTCTAATCATACATTCAGTGATTCTACATTTGCTGTATGTATCTTTCTTTGTTTAATTATTGTTGTATGTTTTAAGTTTTGGCATCATCAAAAAGGGGGAAATTGTTGGGAAATTATTTTGTAGATTTTGATGAATGCCATGCAAAACTTAGAATAGGAAGTTGGCACCCCATTTTTGTTGTAAATTGCATTGTAATAGATAGGGCTGGTCGAGCTGAGTTAAGTCAGCTATGCCTGAACATGCAAGAAGACAACTGGAGACTAGAATGAAGACTCTGTTGTGAGGCAGCTGAGTATGGCAAAGAAGAGAAGATAGTAACTCGACAGAAGATGCAAATTGAGATGCAAATGGTGAGTGAAATATCGATCAAGTCAACTCAAGATAGCCAAGTCTTAAGTTGAAGTGACGAAAAGAGTCATCCAATGATTGGAAGTCGACTCGAAGTCGCTGGGAAGTCAAGGAAATGCGGTCAAGTCGAGATAATCGAAAGAGATCCGTTGCACGTAAAATCAAGAGAATTACTTAAACAAGTAATACTCCCATCTTTCTTTCTTGAAGTGCCGTTCGAGAAGCGTGCAAAAGGAATAAACCAATGGGAAGCATCGCACCGTGTCGAACACTGAAAAGTCAAGAATCATTCATACGAGGAAATGGCAATTCGAAGGACTGCAACAAGACAAGCCAACGACCACAAGTGACTTTCAAAAATAAGCCTATCTCTTCAACGGGCAGATTTTTAAAAGATCACTATAAAAGGCTGAGGAATCACTCTGAGAGAAGGTAACCTGAACCAAAAACATTTTAAGCAAACATTTGAACTGTAACCGAGAAATATTCTCAAGTCATTCAAGATTAATCCTCAAGCCTACATTACGAAGGAAATCAATCCAACACTCACCTGTGAAGGAAAGACAACTTCAATCAGTTGAAGAGGAAACATTTGAAGAATCAAGGGGTCTACATTTCACGAAGGATTGTAGAAAGGTTCAAGGTCGAACCAAGCTTAAGCTATTTGGAGGGCTTCATGATCAAATCCAAGGAACTTAAGCAAGTGGGTTGTAGTAGCAAGCGCACCGCCTGTGAAGAAGGCGAGTCGTCGCGAGAAGCCACCGTGTGTGACCAAGCGACTCAGATCGAGTCCCAAAGGATCAAGTCGGTTGTGTGATCAAGACTTGTATCCGGACTGGGTTAACCACTCGTATATTGATCAATACTTAGTGGATTCCTCCAGGAGTTGGAGAAGAGAGGAGTAGAAGAATTACCCCATCTTCGAACCTCTATAAAAACTTATTATGTCATTTACATTTCAAGACTTTAATTTCTCGCATCTTATTTTTATATCTCTGTGATAAATTTGCTATTCAATTGATAATCAACTGAGTGCTAAAACCAAGTATTAAAACAAACTTAACCAAATTCAAGGGTGTTAAGTCTTCCCAAAAACAAATCACAATCGAGTTAAGTCTTTAGTCAAAACACACGAGTTATTCTATCAACAGATTCGATCAGTTGCATTGAGTGACTAACTCTATTGATTAACTAACTTAGTTATCCATCAAGGACACATCTGTGAAGTATTAACTCTGAATATTTGAAAGGACTAATTTGAAAAGTTGGTAAGGTTTATTCAACCCCCTCCTTCTAAACCTTACACTCACACCCCTTGGGACCTACACCGTCTGATGTACTTAACGAATTGCACACGTCCAGACATTGCATATTCAGTGAGTAAACTAAGTAGGTTCACAAGTAACCCGAGTACGGATCACTGGAAAGCCGTGACAAGGGTACTTAGATATTTAAAGTATACCATGAACTATGGAATACTTTATACGAGATATCCAGCAATATTAGAAGGATACTATGATGCCATTGGATATCAAATACAAAAGACTCCCAGTCCACAAGTGGATTTGTTTTCACTATAGGTGGAGGAGCGGTGTCGTGGAAGTCTTCTAAGTAAACGTGCATAGCTCGATCCACTATGGAATCCGAGTTCATTGCTTTAGATAAAGCTGGAGAAGAAGCATAATGGCTTAGAAACTTCTTAGAGGATATTCCTTGTTAGAATAAGCCTATGCCTGCTGTTATGATACACTATGATAGTCAATCAGCAATCGGAAGGGCACAAAGTAGTATGTATAATGGTAAGTCTAGACATATACGTCGAAGACACAATACCACTAGACAAATGATTTCGAATGGGGTTATTTGGGTTGACTACGTGAAGTCAAAGGAAAACCTTGCGGATCCGCTTACGAAAGGCATAAATCAAGATCAACTGTATAAATTGTTAAGGGGAATGGGTTTAAAATCTACAACTTAAAGAATGTTCATAGCGGTAATCCAACCTTGTGAATTGAAATCCCAAGACCTTGGTTCAATGGGACAACTAAGTTATGAATGTTCAGCTGAACACTTGGAAAATATGTTAGCTCATTCTCGATACATCCAAGTGTATGTAAACCTGCTGAATGTGGTGAGGTTAAGTTAAAGACTTTTAATGATTCCTATACCGAAAGGTGGAGTATGGCAGGATACTCTTCAATAGGATATCACCTATATAAGTAAGAAGTAATGGCCGCTTCAAAAGAAACACTTATGAATCTAAGATATGGTCCAGGGCCGAAATGGACACAACGTGAGAACAACAAGTGTTAGAGTTGTTATTGTGTAAGTAAATCTTGTTGTCTTGGTTTACGAACGATAGTTCAAGACATCGCGTCACTAAGCGGCTAGTAAATCCGATAGTATTTTACTAAGGAAGGTTCAAAGCCACAAGCTACCTATCCTGATGTAATAACGATTCGCCGAGACTTTCAAGCGAATCTGCATACACGCATGCATTAATTTCATTCATTCGGGGGATTGTTGGAATTTGGTCTTTGAGAAATGGGTGTTGACCCGATTTTGACCAGATAATTAAGTGGTTTCCATTAGTGTAAAATGGAATTAAATTATTTGTAAAAATTCTACTAAGAGAGTAGATGAGAGTAGCATTTGGAATTTCTCAAAACCGATTCCGGGTGAATGAGAAATTAATGCTAGAAGTTAGCCACTTAACACAAATAAATGGTATGGAAAATGGGAAATGTGGGGAAGGAGAAATGCTCCATCCCACATAGGAAAATGATGAAAAGTTGGCACACTTTATATATCCCAAGTTGGACTTATGTAATAACGATTCGCCGAGACTTTCAAGCGAATCTGCATACACGCATGCATTAATTTCATTCATTCGGGGGATTGTTGGAATTTGGTCTTTGAGAAATGGGTGTTGACCCGATTTTGACCAGATAATTAAGTGGTTTCCATTAGTGTAAAATGGAATTAAATTATTTGTAAAAATTCTACTAAGAGAGTAGATGAGAATAGCATTTGGAATTTCTCAAAACCGATTCCGGGTGAATGAGAAATTAATGCTAGAAGTTAGCCACTTAACACAAATAAATGGTATGGAAAATGGGAAATGTGGGGAAGGAGAAATGCTCCATCTCACATAGGAAAATGATGAAAAGTTTGCACACTTTATATATCCCAAGTTGGACTTATGGGTTTGGGCCCTTGGGGGCACCCAAGTTTTTAAAGGGGTGAGGACCTACATGCTTGTGGGTTTGGTTCAAACGCACCCACCTTGCCGCCGCCGCCGCCGCCCACCACCGACTGGACACCGGTCGCGGGCCATGGGCCTGGGCTTGGACTTGGGCTTCAAGGCCCTTATTCCTTTTGGACCAAAAACCTTTAAAAATAAATATTTAATTAATTTTTGAATTGGCCCTTATTCTTTTTGGACCAAAAACCTTTAAAAATAAATATTTAATTAATTTTTGAATTAATTAAATGGATTTAAATAATTTTTGTAATTAATCAAATGGATTTCAACTGGGAAGAGGTTCGCACCCGAGCATGGGCGGACACACGGCCCATGCGTCGGGTCGTGCGCCCTGCCGTAAATGTGCGAACCAGTGCACGGGCTGGCGCACAGCCCGTGTGTCGGGTCATGCATTCTGCCGAACCTTCGCACACCAGCGCACGGCCCGTGCGTCAGGTCGTGCGCCGCTGAACATGTGCATCTGTTAGTGCAAAATGTGTCTTTTTGAGCCAAAAGACGCGATCTTTCCGTACGAGGCACCTGAGGCCTATAATAATCAATACAAAATCTTAAGATAATAACCTGTCATTTTGCATACGAGCATATTGACATTTCCCTTCTTCAAAGCTTGAAAGTTCAAACTCTTGTTGTTCGTTGTTGTTTCGATTTTGCTAGAGCTGCTAACCGGGACTATAAAAGTCGTTGTATCTTAGAGACGAGCGCCAAAACTGTAAGCACTCGGTATACAGGGCATTTTCATCTTGCAGAAACTGAATCAAATTCAGGCCTCGACTTTAACCTATACACTATACACTTAGCCATTTTCCTAAACAGAAACCACACCATATTTTACCCAACAGTATCAAAGCCAAACTCTTTGGCAAGCTCATTCCACATCACGAGTAAAGAGGAACGATCATTGGCTACGAATGAGGTCTACCTTACCGGCACCTCCACCAACAAGCCACCACTATTCGACTCCAAAAATTATGCATTTTGGAAAGAAAGAATGGAATGCTATTTACAAAGTTGGGGGTTCGATATTTGGAATATGGTCATAAATGGAGAATCCATCACGATGAAAGACGGACCAATCACATCCAAAGTCCTCAAGGAGCTCAATAAAGAAGACAAGGAAATTCTCTCCTTAAATGGTAAAACTCTAAATATTCTTCATTGTTCGCTTATGAAGCATGGGAAAAATTAGAAGCTATGTATGAAGTATATGCAAATGAATGGAGCAATTCAAAAGCTCAAAAGGATACAACATCAAATCCAACAACATGGGATGAGCTTCTTACAACTTCCGATGATGAAGAAGCGAGCAATGTTTAATGGGTATCAACGAAGACAATGAGGTACACTCTAACTCTTCTATTTCTTTTAGTAATGAAATGCATGATAATTATAATTATTTGCAAAATGATTTCGATGAACTTCAAAATAAATTCCAAAGCTTACTTGTTAAAAACAAAAATTTGAAAAAGGAATTCAATGTTTTGAAAAATGATAAGGATATCTTATTTACTTCCTATGAATTACTTTCTTGTGCTCACACTACCACACTTGATAAGGTTAGAAACCTTGAAAAGGAAAATAGTACTCTTGTTGAGAATATTGATTGCATGAAAAAGGATTTATTAAAATTCAACTTGAGTACCGATAAGACTCTTGATGTTCATCGTTGTGATCATGAGAAACTAGAATGTGGTTATAAGCCTAATGTTATCAATGATATGAAAAAGAACCAAGTCACTAAGCATGTTGGTCGTTATACTTCTAAATTATTACATGCTTCTATTGTGGTAAAAAGGGTCATACGGTAAATTCCCGTCGGGAGAGAAATAACTCTAATTATTATTGGAGACCTGAAAGTCTTAATACTAAACCCAAAGGACCCAAACACTTAAGGGTACCACAAGAAAATTTTATGATAGGTACTTGGCGCAACAAAAATCAAAGAAAATTCAAATTGTCAACTCGACAACAAACATTTGCGCCACTTGATCAAGGAATAAGATATTATCAACAAAATCAAATTCCAAGAAGAAACTATGATAAAAAAATAGGTAGGACACAATCATTGGAATTGACAAAATTGGAGAAGACATCATCAACAAGATGATTTCCCAAGAGGAAGATACTACCAACAAAGGGAAAGACATAACCCGTGGAAATGGCAAAATTGATAAACCGTATCTCCTTATTTAAATACGCATAATGTTTTATTACTATGTATGCTTGTATTTTTGCTTTAATTGTCATAATGATGTTTTCAAATATTTTTCATAAAAATTTGAGGTCTTCACTAAATACTCTTATTTTCTTAACAAGTTTTTGGCGGCGTTGCCGGGGATTGACAGATTCTACTTAGATATAGTAATAAGAAGTTCAATCTTAGTTGAAGCTTTTATAAATATTTTTATTTTTTTAATTTCGATTTTTTTGTAAATATTTTTTTGATTATTTTTTTGATTTTTGTAAAATATTTTTTATTTTCGTTTGTTTGTAGTTTTTTTATTTCCAATTTTTGTAAAAAAAAATTATTTTCAATTTTTTTAAAAAAATATTTTCGTTTTTTTCCTTCTTTTGTAAGTATTTTTTTTTGTTTCTAACATCGTTTTTGTTGAATGCGAGACTGAAAACTTTGGAGATACAAGTAGCCCAAAATCGTAACTGCAATGGGAGACCAACATCAAAAGGTCAAATTCCCAAGCGATACTGAACTTAATCCGAGAAAACTATGCAACGTCATTCGTCTGATGGATGGTACATAATATAAGGGCTCAAGGATTTTAACCGACACGGTTCAACGATAGTGATGTTAGAAATCTGAAGTTTGGCTAAAGACGTAAAACTTAGCGCTTTGTGGGAGGCAACCCAAGAGACGTTGCGACAAACTCCGGGGTAAAAAAATAAAGAAAAAAAGAAAAAAAAGGCAGACGCACACAACCCGACCGTGCGATCTGCTTCTCCAATTTCAAATTTTACAGATGAGCTTACTGGCTTCACCAGAACGATCCAATAAAGTACTAAATTACGCATTCTTGACAACCCATTCCCAAACTTAAAATATCCTTCGTCCCGAACATATGAAGAAATTATCAAAAGAAAGAGAAATGCATAAAGAGTACTTACCTGGATCACTGGTGGTGGAGGTGGAGGTGGAGGGTAGTGGCCCTGTGAGATATGCCACTGGTCCATACAACTGATACAAGACATCATCTCATACATATGCTGATGTTGCTAGGTGATGGCATCGAATTGTTGTGAGTACTCATGGTGGTACTCATTAGCCATAACCGTCAACTGATATGTGTCATCTATCAATCTACCCACATCAGCTTCCACCCTTTCGAACCTCTCACTCATATTCAGTGGCCGGTTACCCCCTTGTCTAGAGGATTCCGGCTCATCATGCTCTTTTGAGCAGCACTCCCCTGTTTCTCTCTAAGCAACCAATTACCCATGTTTCTAATGGATGTTGCTTTGGGGTTAGGAAGCCTAACCTTTGTTCTATCTGCTTGATTGAGCCTGTAATCACGCCCATCAAATTTTATCATTTTCATAGCAGTTAGGACATTCAGATCAATCAATTTAGGTCCCGCGGCCTCCTCATACCCATCCAAGTTAATATTGAAATATTCAGCGATAGGGGTAATCATCCCCCCCAATACAAATTCCACCTCTCTCAGATTTTCTTATCCTATCAAATTGTCGGACTATCATAGACCTGACGTTTGGCACATTTTCAGTCCCCGATGCCATACACTATATGATTAATAATTCGTCTACCCTCAACGCCCCTCTACTCTCCTTCTTCGCAAAAATTGTTTCAGCTAAGACTCGCTGAACATATCAGAATATTGGATTTCGAATATTAGATGCCTTTGAGGTACCTGGCGTATAGATTCGTTTTCCAGTTATCTTTCTCCAAAACCTATCCTTATTAAACTCCTCGTGCTCCTCAACCCCATAAGCCGGAGTTTGGTAAATTTCATTTAATTCATCAATACTTAGTTCCCACGGCTCATTCCTCAGGCGAAACCTAACTCCCATCAAGTTTCTTTTCAAACCATCAATTCAAGGATACTCAAAAATTCAAGTGTGATAACTGAATAAGTGGCCCAATACCCATTTAAAAATTCGTGCCACTCAATTCTACCACACATAGCTCTAAAATTCTCCAATAAACCTAAATTAGTAAGAGTAGGTTCATCGGGATACCTTGTATTAAACCATGGACGAAAGTAGAGTATTGCCCATCTAGCCCTGTGTGTTTCATTTGGCAAGATTACATTTGAAGCTTCGGGCTCCTCGGGGTCGAGTATTTGTTGAGGCTCGAGTTTGGGCTCTGGAGTCAGCTCTCTTCTTCTTCTTCTTGTATTTCTCTTTGTTCCTCTTTCATCTCTAGAAGCCATGATTTTAAAAATTTTGAGGTGAAAAATCTGAAATTTTGGAGTACCCCCAAATTTAGTGTAGAACTTGGAGAAGTTGGAAATTTGAAGGTTTTTTTGGTGGTGGGTTTCTTGAGAGGATGAAGGATTTATGATTTTGGGTTACGATTTATGGTGTATTTGGAGAGATTTGGAGAGGAGTTTGGGAATTTAGGGAGAGAATTTTTGTATATTAAGGTTTAGGTAGGAAAAGTGGGAGAAAAAGTGAGATTCTGGGGTAAAAATAGGGGGGTTTGGTGTTCTGCTTGTTTCTGCTCGATGGGCCACACGGCCGTGTGGTGCCACACGGGCTAGCCGTATGGCCCTAGGCGTTGCCCGCATGCGCGCCCGTTGTTGGCCGTCGTCCACATGGTTGAGTGGTGCCACACGGCCTAGCCGTGTGGTGCTGGGTGTTGCATCCTCTCGCACGGCCTGGTCGTGTGGTCTCACATGCCCATGTGGGATAATTCCATACTTTTTCCTACCCAAACCCTAATACACGAAAGTTCTCTCCCTAAATTCCCAAACTCCTCTTCCAAAAAAAAGAAAAAAAAAACAAAACAAAAATAAGACTAATGCACACGGGCGTGTGGACGCATATGACCTGACCGTGCGATCTCTTACTCCAATTTTAAATTTTACGTACGAGCTTCTCGGCTTCACTGGAACAATCCAAGATAGTACTAAATTACGCATTCTTGACAAATATCCATCTACAAATATTGATCCTGTGAATTTTGAGAGTCGTCCTACAAAATCTTTAAAAGCTAAAGTCAACGAAAGCTTTGATATTCAGTCATTAGAACGTGATCCAGGATTGCAACGACCAATATGGGAGTATCCAATTGACAAACGTGATGAAGTTCGAAGAGCTTATATTACAGTCGGTCCATATCAATGTATACTTTGAAAGTATCCAAAATCTAGAGAAAACCATCCTCGTAATTTTCAGGCATCATGGTTCAAGCTTTTCCCGTCTTGGTTGGAATATTCTCCTAGTGTAGATGCAGCATTTTGTCTTTCAGGCTATGTATTTCACACTCAAGATGGACCTTCGGGCTAGAAGCTTTTACTATTACTAGATTTCGATCATGGAAGAAAGTAAGAGATGGAAAAAATTGTTCATTTTTGGCACATATTGGAAAAGATCTCACTTCACCTCATCGAAATGCTGAGAAAGCATGTGCCGATCTCATGAATCAACAATCACATATTGTACAAAGTATTACAAAGTTCACATCTCAAGAAGTTGCAGAAAATAGACTTTGCCTGAAAGCTTCAATTGAGGCAACTAGATGGCTTGCATTTCAAGGATGCTCTTTTAGAGGTCGCGACAAGTCTATAATATCAGTCAATCATGGAATTTTTTTGGAACTATTGAGTTTCATAGCCTCTTATAATGACAAAGTTGCTAAAGTTTTGGATAAAGCTCAAAAAAATGCATCGTACACATTACCAAAAATACAAAAATAAATTTTGCATGTCTTGGAAAAGTCAAGAATGTTATTCGAGAAGATATTGGTTTGCCAAATTTTGTATTATTGTCGATGAAGCTCGAGATGAATTTAAAAAGGAGAAAATATCAATTGTACTAAGATTTGTTGACAAGGATAGCTATTTACAAGAACGTTTTTTTGGGCTTGTTCATGTTAAAGACACTACTGCATCAACATTAAAAGAAGGTATTTTTTATGTCTTATCACGCCATTCCCTTGATGTTCAGAATATTCGGGGACAAGTCTATGATGGTGCAAGTAACATGCGTGGAGAATGGAATGGACTACAATCATTAATTTTAGGTGAATGTCCTTATGCTTATTATGTTCATTGTTTTTCACATCGCTTGCAATAGCACTAGTTGCTGCATCAAAGGAAGTTATCCACTTCTATTAGTTTTTTATCAAGTTGAATTCCATTATCAACATCGTTGGTGCCTCATGTAAGAGTAATGACCAATTAAAAATTGCTCATGCATCGAATATTGCTCATTTACTTAGGATTAATGAACTAGAAAGTGATAAAGGGCTTAATCAAATTGGTTCACTACAAAGGGCAGATGATACTCGTTGGAGTTCTCATTTGAAATCTATATCCAGCTTTATAAAGATGTTTAGTGCAACATGTGAAGTTTTCTTGAATATTATTGAGGATAGAACCACGTACATATGCTCAACGTGGAGATGCCGATGCAGCTTATGAGGTGCTAACTTCAATTGAATTTGTTTTTATTTTGCATCTTATGAGAAAAAAATTGGAGATTTCTAATATTCTCTATCAAGCTTTGCAACTTCAATCTCAAGACATATTGAATGCAATGCATCTTGTGTCATCTACGAGTTGCTCATTCAGAATTTGAGAGATGATGGATGGGATAAATTAATTGCAAATGTGACATCATTTTGTGAAGCAATTAATATGCATGTGCCAGATTTTGATGATCAATATCTTGCAAGAAGAGGAAGAGCACGCCATCAACAAGTTGAAATTACAATCGGGCATTATTATAGAGTTGGTATTTTCAATGCAGTGATAGATTCTCAATTGCAAGAATTGAGTAACAAATTCGCCAGTGATAACACAGTGGATTTGATTATACTTAGCTCGACACTAGATCCAAGAGAGATGCTGATATCATTCAGGATTGATGACATTTGCAAGTTGGTAAAAAAAGTTTACCAAAAAGACTTTGCAGAACATGAAATGCTATGAGTAAGAATGCATTTTGAGCATTTTGATCATGTGAGCAACTTCCTGATTTTGGGACATTGACAACTATTTATGATTTATGCCAGTGGTCGGTCATAACTAGAAAATCAAAAATATATCATCTTGTGTTTATAGTGATAACTCTTATTCTCACCCTTCCAGTGTCTACAGCTACTACAGAGCGATCTTTTTCTGCTATAAATTTATTCAAGACCACACTTCAAAACAAGATGGAGGATGAGTTTCTTACAGACTGTTTGCTAGTATATATTAAAAAGCAAATTGCACAAAAATTTAGTATAGACTCACTTATAGATGATTTTCGTGATATGCAAGGGAGACGCTCTAAATTTTAATATATTAGGATTATAATTATGTATTTTTGGATGTTTAATGGTGAGTATTGACATTGTTTTGATGCTAATATAATATAATTTGAATTTTATTATTATATAAAAAAATTTGATCTTCCAATTATTGGTTCTCCCATAGTCGAATTCTAGTTCCGCCCCTATTGATACATGTCTCTTTGTTTATTTATTTCCTTTTTTTCCCTTGCAAGTTGCATGCTTTTGCCTTTTATTTTCAAGTTTTTTCAGAAGAATCATCTTTGTCTTTATACTTTATAGAAATTAATATATAAATTATGATAATGGCTGATGAGCATTCTCAAAGGTCATTCAAAGTTGTGGGGTTTCTTTAAAACAAGCACACATGCACGCACACACGCGTTTCATGAGTGCTATTAATTATTATCACATCTTTACTTCCAAATTGATAATGGACGTTGTTAATCATCACTAAAAGCAATGTACGTAATAACAATCCTCTTTTATAATTTAATATTTTATCATGATGATTTATGTTTATTTTAATTTTTTGATTTTTTTTTTTTTGTATTTAGGTTGGTAAATCAATGGATAGTTTCATGGATTATCGAATGACCAGATTATTTTATAAAATATCTGCAAGTTTGGACTTATGATTAATTACTCATCATTTGTCTGGGTACGTAGTTTTTTATTTTTAAGGGTACAACACGAGGACTTCCCAGGGATTACCAATCCTAATACTATTTTTGCTCAAGCACGTTTAACTTCAAAGTTTTGATAGAATCCGGTGTTGTCTGGGTACGTAGTTAACAAGAATTGAAGTTCCTTTTTCTCAAAATAATGATATGGAGTTTATTAAAAAAAACATTAGCCTTCCTCTCTACTAGGGATGGCAATGGAGCGGGAAGGGTATCTCAATATCTAGGGGTGGCAATTTAAGGCACGACACGATTGACCGACACGAACACGACACGAAATTATAGGGTTTGGGCTGAAACTTATCGGGTTCAGCCGTTATCGGGCTGGCACGATAAGACAAGATAAAAATCGGGTTGTTATAGGACTGACACGATAAACACGATAAGGCACGGTAATTTTTTAATTATTAATAATTAATTATTTATATGGGTAATTTAATAATAATTGATTATTTTTACTTGACTATTTTTATTAAAAATTTATTGGAATATATATTTTAGGTATTAAATATAAAGAATATAAATAAAATCATAAGTTTTATTTGTTAACGGGCCAAACGGGCCTAACGGGTTCACCTAAATAAATTTGACAGCTTTTCTTATCGTGCTTATCGTGTCGTGCTGTGTTTTTCGTGCTTTTAACGTGTCGTGCTCGGGCTTAAATTTCAGGCCCGTTAAGCTTATCGGGTCGTGTTTGTGTTCGGGATCAATATCTACACCCGTCCCGTCCCCTCCATGGGTCGGGTCGGGTCGACCCTCCACGGGTCGCCCCATGTTAATTTTTAACTTTTTTTTATATTTTTATCTTATATTTTATATTATTAATAATTTTTTAATATTATGTTTCGTATTATAAATACATATTATTTATAAAAATTATCATTATATATGTTAAATATAATATTTAATATATAAAACTATATTATTTTATATAATGTACATGTAAAATATACATTAAATATATTAAAAAAAAAGTAAAAAAACAAAATAGCACGGAGCGGGTATCCATGGGACAGAGGTGATACCCAGACTCGTCGTACCACAGGTTATGGGGCGGGGCAACCCAAGCGGGGCGGGTACCCGTTGGGCGAGTCATTTTGCCATCGCTACTCTCTACTCATTATCATGGAATCACCTACAAATTTAGAAAATTATCAATATTCTCGGAAGGAAAGAAAAGAATGGTTATAATAAGTATACCATACTAATTAATCGTGATGATTTCTGGAAAAAAACTGAGAATTTCCATATATAATTTTTCTTTTCTTCAACTACTTAATTACTTGGGTAAGTCTCTGCCGACCATCTAATGAGATCTAATCCATTAGACGGATACAAATATCCGCCCGCGGTCAACCCGCCCACCGACCCACAATCACTAACACCACAACACAACATCCGCTGGCGCTAATACTTTTTAGGAAGGCTACTAATACTTTGGGAAAACTACTAATACTTTTTAGGAAAAATACTAAAATACATTTAATCGAAAACCTTATACTTTTCAAGGTAAGATTATTAATACATTTTGGGAGGATTAATATCCTTTTTCGTGAAAAAATCAATAATTTTTATGAGAATTATTTAAAAACTCGCTCAAGGGTTACTAATACTTTTTCGGTGATTATTATTATTTTTACGAGGATTGCTAATACTTTTCACTAGGAAAACTAATACTTTTGAGAGTTGTCTAATAGTACGTCACTGTCTAATACTTTTCAAGGGGACAATTAATACATTTTAGGTGGATTACTAATATTTTTGAGGAAAAATCAATACTTTTTATGAGGGTTATTAAAAATGATGTTTAAGAGGATTACTAATATTTTTCCGATATACTACTAATACTTTTCAGATGTGCTACTAATACTTTTTGAGGTAAACTAATAATTTTAACAACCTCTAATATTACAAAAATGTCACCGGTCCAGAGATCCTATGATACCGCCCCAAAATATTAAAAAAAATGTCACTAGTGCATGAAATTACAATAAACCTCGGGTTGGGTTGGGTCCGTCTAACGAAAAGACCCGTTAGACGGTCTAACCCAAGTTTTTGTCTAATTACTTTGGTTGTGAGCTTTTAGAAAAAAAATAGTTCCTAATATGTTGGGCAAAACACAACAATGCACCATAAATTTACCTTCCCAAACTTGCAAATGTAACATTTACCGGTGCAACCTAATTTGCGTTTAATATTTGGTCATGAATGCCCTTAATCAGATGAATTTATATAGCTTTTGGTATGTTTTGAGTATTACTGTATTAGTATCCAAAATTATTTATTAGTTACGAAAAATTAGATATTTATAAATTCAAATTTCAAAAAAAAAACCTATAATAATAAACAAGTATAACAAATACACCAAAATATTGAACATGAATTTTTTTTTTGAATCTTTAAATTCAAAATAAAGTTTAACTATTTAATTTTATTGAATATTAAACTCTTTGGATAGAAGTATATTATCACTTAACATATCTAAATTCATTTATATTTAAGAAATATTGATACTTAATATACTCAATATAATGATATATGTCAGTAAATATTTTGCTGTGAAAGAAAAGACGTATTGTCTATGCTTTAATATCTTTCACAAGCTTGCTTGAATAGCGAGATCCAGTACCTAAATGATCATAGAGAACTAATTGAAAGTGCTTTCAATTTTTTTATGAATTATATCGAGTAGCACTAAAAGGAAAAAAAATACTAACGCTATGTTTTGGATTAGGAATTCTATCAAAAATAAATAAATAAATAAAGGAAGGAAGGAAGGTTAAGAAATAACATATACACACTGACACCACATCTGAACTAGGTTTACAAAAGTATATGATGCTGCTTTTTAAGTCAGATCACTTAAAGTCAACGGTATTGATAAAATCCTTCTTCCTAAGGGAGAAGTCTTTAAGTCTTCTTCTTCGGAAGCTGGAAATCCTTCGATTGGAAACTTACCTACACACGCGCGCAAATATTAGAGGGCCCCGAGGATTGTCCTAGGGAGGCTCCTCCGACGCTCAAGTCAGCATGGTGATCGAGAGAATAAAACATTAATTGAATACTAAATGCGTAGGAGAATTATGAGACAGATTGTACTTACAAGTGAATAGGAGGGACCTTTTTATACCTGTGAGATGGGCCACGTAATGGTGTAGGAGAAAATCGGCCTATGGACCGATCTCGGACTCCTTTGGGACCTGGATTATTCCATTAAGAGCCCATTGGGCAATTAATATTTAATTAATGTATAATTCAATTATATATTAGATAATTAAATATCATTTTTGCCCCCAACATAACCCCCTGAACTTGGTCTTTGCGGAGGTATGGAGCGAAGACGGAGCTAAACCAAACGATACCATGTAAAGCTTGTCTTGTTATGTATTTCGCCGTACCTATTGAGAATCTTTGACCATTTTTGCATCAGGACACTTGGGAGGAGAGCTTTTGACTATGTCTTTCAAATGTAATATTTCTCTCTTTACTCTTTAACTTTGAAATTCTTTGCTTTGTAGAAGACTTAGAAAAATTTCTTGAAAGTTGAAGTGAGAGCTCATGGAGAGTTTGAGTGATGAGTGGAGTGCACCAAGTGATGAGAGAGATGGGGGTCCAACAGGTCGAGGAGGGCACTCCGGGGCGCCTCCCCGGAGTGGCAAGGGCGCCCCATTGTCGCCCTCTCCGGGCGGCCACAAGGGCGCGCTCGGGCGCCCTCCAGGGGGGTGGCCCAAGCCCCGATTCATTCTTCTTTTTGCATTTCTCCATTTTCTCTAGAGTTTTCGCATATTTTGGGTCGATTTTCAGATTTCGGTCCTTCTTCAGTTTCGCTCAGAGGTCGTGGCATCACCGGATGTTGAGTTTTTGTTTCTGTCATTCCATTTCCATCTCTACCTGTGGATTTTGATATTCCTCATCTCGCTCCGGAGTTATGTTATGATGGCGAGGAGAAAGTAGAGCCTGAGTCGGACTCAAGTCCAAGTGATAAGTCTTTCCGAGGAGGAGTCTGGTGGAGATAGTCTAGAAGAGGTTCATCGACCCAAGTATCAGCATAAACCTCCTCCTGAAAGTCGGGCAGTTTTTCCAGGAAAGTTGGCCAGTAGAGTGTCATATGTTTGTCTTCATAGGTTGTGGGAGCAGCTAGAGCTTCCTTTAGTGTTTGTGATGTTGGCCCCGGGCCCGGGCAATAGACTTACTCATCCTCCCGAGGGCTTCATCATGGTGTATAAAGACAACTTCTCTATTGGCTTTGTTCTTCCTCCGGAAAATTTCCTCATCTTGATCCTTAGATCCGTGGGAGCATGTGTTAGTCAGATGATCCCTCAAGCTTATGTGTGCATACGGGGTTATGAGCATGTGGTGTGGCAGTTGGGCATGTCTCCGATTGTGGACGGGTTCCGCTCTTTCTTCTATACTAGGAAGTCTCTTAGTGACACATTCTTCCACTTCTTCCCTCGCCCCCAGTGTAAGTTTCTTAAGGGGCTTTCTTTTCCTGGTGGGTTGTGGAAGGAAGACTTTTTCTATGTGAGGGACAAAGACTGAGAGCTCCCTTACGAATGGGTTACGGAAACCATGACGGCCCAAGGCATTCCCACTTCCCGAAAGGAGATGGCAGAAGTTTATAGATCCAAGGGATTGTTTGAGAGTTTTCTGAATGTTAGGGAGTTCTTGGGTACTTCACCTTGCTTTACTTTATTGCTTCTCGCTTTACTTGTATATTTTGACTGCTTCTACTTTCGGATATTCCTTCTTGCTTACTTTTCAGGTAAGGAGAGTTATAGCATCACGGGGTTAATAACCTTCAAGAGGAAGGAAAAAGAGAGGGCTAAGGACAAGGCTGCTGCTGGCAGGAGCTCGAGCGCTCCGCCTCAGAGTGATGTTGAGTGAGGGTCGCGCCCTCACCATCCAGAGAGTGATCGGCACCCGGGTTCTCATTCCAGGGACCGTGTTGACGTTGTTCATGCTCCCATCCTCCTTCTGGCTCTTTTAGGGGGGGAAGAGGTCGAGGACGGAGTCTGGTGTTACTGCTTTCGGGACCATTAGTCCTCGAGCTATCTTCTTTGGCGGAGTGAAGCATCGTGAAGGGATCCAATCCCATTGGGACTACACGGATTCTGGCTTGGGCTATGCTAGTAAGAGAGAAACTTTATTGGCTGATGATCAGTCCTGTCTTGGGTCTCTGTCCTTCAAGGACATCGAGACACACCTTTGCGGGGATGTCACTCGGGTAAGCTTATGTGGTTACTCTGCATCTTTATTCTTGATTCTTTGTCTTTTCAATTGACTAAGACTTGTACAAATTTCGTTGTAGATTCTGAACCTCGCGGCGGCTTTGAACCATCAAGGTGAGGTGACGGAGAGGCGGAAGAGAATCAACCGGAGTGAGGTAAAAACCCTTAACACGGGAGCTAGTCATCATAAGTGTCGGATGTCGGATTTGTCCAAGAAGTATGCTCGGGTGAAGGATCAGCTTGCCCATGAGGCGGAGATGGGTGAGTTGTTCTTCCAGTCTCCCATTAGCGTTGAGTTATTGGTCAAGGAGTGGTCCAATTCGGTTGAGGCCTACAAGGGTTCCTTGTCCTATTGTTCGGATCTGATGAGAGAGTCCTTCTCCTACTTTGATTAGGCAGTGCGCCATTGGCGGAAACTTCTACCGCATAGTGGAAAAGCCTCTAGCGAGGTGATATGCATCCTTGACTGTAATGTTTCCGATGAGGAGGAGGATGAGGAGGTTGAGGCTTCGCGGGGTCTTACTAATGGAGTGGACGATGCTGCTGAGTGAGACGGAGCCCCCCATGCCTAATTATTGATGATTGTATCTTGGCCCTGACGGCCTTCTGATTCTTGTCTAGGGATGGCAATGAGCCGGATCGACCAAGACCCAGACCCACCCCAGTTCTAGGCACGGACGGGTCGGCCCACACCGTGTCGCGGGCCAGAACGGGTCGGGCCAGGACGGGTCAACCCGTTCGGCCCCATTTTAAATTATATTAAATAAAAAAATGGGAAAAATAAAAATAAAATTATAAAATATTATTTACAAATTTTATTATTATCAATGTATAAATATAAGATATAATATATAAATACATAAAAATTAAATTATAATATATATTATATATGCAAAATATATAATAAAATATATTTTAAAAATAAATATTCTAGACGGGGCGGGTACCCGTGGGGCAGAAGTGATACCCAGACCCGCTCCGCCCCGCCCCAGGTCACGGGGCGGGTGACCCAAATAGGGTGGGCTAGGACGGGTACCCGCGGGCCAGATCAAAATTGTCATCCCTATTCTTGTCCACCTGTTTAGGGCTTGCTTTATGTACTTAGATATTTTCTTCGCTTTCTCTTTTTTATTTGACATGTTTCTTTGCCCCATGGAGCCGGATTATACTCCGTTGCTTTTAGGCTACATTGATGCTCTTCCTTATGCATACTTGTTTATCATGCTCTGAAGTGTAGCGGAAGTTAAATTTTGATGTATTGACAGACATTTTTGATGGTGCATATTTAGTGATATTGTTGTGCATATGAAGATGTATTGTGGTGCATTTTTATTTTTGGTCCTCTGCATAAGTAGTTAGTGAAGTGCATAAACACATATGGTGTTTAAATAGTCATTTTTTGGTGCACGATTAAGGTTTAGACAGCGCATATTTAGTTTTTCAGTTGTGTTCTTAATACATGGACATGTTTTATGTTTGTCTGATTTTGAGGTTTGCTTATGTTTATTCATGTTATTAATGGCAGGTTGAGAAGCTTATATGGCTAGAGGAAATCAGAAAAGACCAGCCTCTGGCCGGGGCGAATGATGGCGACGGAATGTTAAGAAGAAGGTTAAGGTAGACAAATCAAAAGAGAAATCTGCTTTACCCAAGTTGGAGACTTGATCTGTGCCAACTGATCTTGCGGACGCATTGAGTGGTCTGAATAACTTGCAGACCAAAGTTGTGGTTGAAATGGGTTTTGGAAGTTTGTTGGGGCTTAAGGTTGACGAATATCCATCTAGGCTAATTTACTGGTTGGTTGACAGTTTTAATTCTGTCAGATGTGAGTTAATGCTTCCGGAGAGAGGCCCATTGACTGCGGCAAGAAGGATGTTGAGTTGGTGTTGGAGTTTCCGAGGGGTGGAACCAAAATTAACAAAAAAAAAAGAAGTTGGAAACATCTCAAGTTTATGAGGATTGGCAGTCGCAATTTGATGCAAATTACATTGTTTTTCACAACTGTGTTTATTTTGGTGCGTAGTTAGTGATGAAATAGTGCACAGTTAATAGCATTTTGGTACATAGTTAGTAGAATGTTGATGTATATATGCTTTCTGTGGAATTTGAGATGAAAAGAACACAATTCTCATTACCTTATAAATAAAATTTACAGGCCTATTTGACATAATTGTGGCTGACATTCTAATCTACAAAATTAGGAAAGCAATCCCCTGTAAATCTAGGAAATCAAATCAATGAAATCGATCCAACAGATGATCCTATTTATTTTGCAAACAAAATACCCTATAAATCTTCCTAATTAAATAAAATATTTGTTCCTTTGTACACCGCCCCTCAAGTTGGGTTGTATATATTATACAATCCCAACTTGGAACTAAATTCTTCAAAATTGGTCCTTGGAAGAGCTTTAGTAAGGATATCGATTGTCCGCATGCGATCTTGTAGGGATGTAGGTCAATTGAACTATTCCATTATTGACCTTCTCGGATATGAAATGTCTATTATCTCAATGTGTTTCGTCCTGTCGTGATGGACTGGATTTTTGGCAATACAACTAGCAGCTTGACTGTCTGAAAGCATTCTTGTGCTTTTTGTGATGGCTCCAAGTTGGCTAAGCAATCTTTGAAGCCACATTCCTTCACAAATGCCTAGAGCAAATGCATGATATTCGACTAAGATCGCTTCTAAAACCACTGATTGTTTCTTGCTTCTCCATGTTACTAGATTTCCCCACACATATGAACAATAACCGGTGGTAGATCTTCTGTCAGTCAACTCTCCAGCCCAACTTGCATCTGTGTAGATCTCTATCTCTCGATTGTCATATTTTTTGAACAATAATCCATGACTTGGTGTCATCTTCAAGTACCTCAAAATGCGATAAACATCTTGCAGATGATCTTCTGTTGGATTGTTCATGTGTTGACTTACCACACTAACTGAGAATGCAATATATGGCCTGGTGTGTGAGAGGTATATCAGTTTTCCCACAAGTCTTTGATATCTCCTTTTTTCACTGGAGTGCTCTCTTCACTTGTCTTCATCTTTTTATTAGGATCCATAGGGGTATCGATTCGTTTACATCCAAGCATAGTCGTTTCATTAAGTAAATCTAGGATGAACTTCCTTTGAGAGATAACAATTCCTTTCTTGGATCGAGCAATCTCCATCCCTAGAAAGTATTTGAGAGGGCCATGATCCTTAATTTCAAACTCTGTAGCAAGCAACTTCTTCAACTTGATAATCTCCTCTTCATAGTATCCAGTCGGGGATAATATCATCAACGTATACAATTAAGATGGCAATCTTCTTCTCAGATGAGAATTTCACAAATAGTGTATGATCATTTTGACACTGTTTAGATCCTTGTGAGATGATTGTTTTGGCAAACCTGTCAAACCAAGCACGAGGTGACTACTTTAAACCGTACAGTGCTTTCTTGAGTTTACATACCATTTGACTGTTAGAGGAATTATTCAATCCTGGAGGTACTTCCATGTATACCTCTTCTTCTAGATTTCCATTTAGAAACGCATTCTTGACATCAAGTTGGTGTAGTGGCCAATCTCGATTTACTGCAAGGGAGAGTAAAACTCGAACTGTATTAAGCTTGGAAACAGGTGCAAATGTCTCTTGATAGTCAATATCGTACGACTGCGTGAAGCCCTTAGCTACTAAATGGGCTTTGTACTACTCAATGCCTCCATCTGCCTTGTACTTAATTGTAAATATCCACTTGCAACCCACTGGTTTCTTTTCACGAGGAAGCTAAAAGTGTCCAAGTCCGTTGCTTTCTAGTGCGTTAAGTTCTTCCTCCATTGCTTGTTTCCATGATGGAATGTTTAGAGCTTCTTCAATAGAAGTTGGAACCTGCATATTATCAAGGGAGAAACAAACACACTATATGGAGGTTGTAACTTCTCATAAGTAACATAGTTTCCAATGGGGTGTTTTGTGCATGACCGAGCACCTTTCCTTAGAGTGATAGGTAATTCATGATTATCAACAGTAGGATCAGCGTCTTCATGATTTAATGGATCCATACCTGTGTAAATTTCTGAAGTAAGAGGAGTCGGTTCCAGTTCTTGACCTTGCTTTATTTGTGTAGTATCCTCTATATGCTCAATAGGTTTCCTCCTTTTTCTAACATAGACTTGAAGTTCTTGTTCATTGTTGGACTCCGGTAGTTGTGGAGCAGGTTTGGGCTGATCTATTTGGGTAGGTTCGAAAGATTCAAGTAAGACTTTTTGAGTGATTTGAGGTTCATGCATATTTATGAAAGACTCGGATTGTTTTGACGAGGATAAGAATGGGGTTACTAGTGATATTTGAGGATAGTGAGAGTGAGTGTCTTGCAGAATGTCCCAAAACTGATATTCCCTCAAATGTTCTCCCTGAATTTTAGGTCTGGAAAGTAGGACAGTGTTCGTAAAATCTAACATCAATGGAGATATATATTTTTCTAGTAAGAGTTGAGTAACAGTTATATCCTTTTTGATTGGATGAATAACCTAAAACGATACACTTGAGTGATTTTGGGTCGAGTTTAGGTCGATTGGAGTGATGAATCTGAACAAAGGCTTAACACCCAAAGACTTTAAGTGGAAGATCAAAAGTGAATGATTTGAAGTGAGGAAAGCATTGTATAAGAAACTAACGTGGATTTTGAAATTTTAGAACTCGACTTGGCATTCTATTAATGAGATAGGTGGCTATTAAGATAGCTTCACCCCAGAAAATATTTAGGAACATTGTTGAAGAACATGATTGATCGAGCTACTTCAAGTAGATGTCTATTTTTCCTCTCTGCCACTCCGTTTTGTTGAGGGGTATCTGCACATGAGCTCAAATGTATAATGTCTTGTTCCAAGAGATAGGAACCAAGAACAGAATTGAAATACTCCCTGGCATTGTCAGGTTTTAGGACCTCAGGTTTTAGGACCTGAATTTTGCTTTTAAATTGGGTGTTAATCATGGAGTTAAAAAATCTAAAGATTGCCCCTGTTTGTGATTTTTCTTTCATGAGAAAGGTCCATGTGATTCTTGTGTGGTCATCAATGAAAGTAACAAACCAACGAGTTCCATTTATGTTTTTAACTTTTGAGGGTCCCCAAATGTCACTATGAATCATAGAAAATGGATATGATGGTGTATATTGAATGGTTGGATAAACATTTTTAGTGTGCTTAGCAAGTTGGCATATTTCACAATGATAAAATTGGAACTTTTATTGCGAAACAACTGAGGGAACATATTTTCAAGTTAAACAAAGTTTGGATGTCCAAGACAAAAATGCCATAACATAACTTTGTTTTCATCCGAAATTGACACATAACTGAAAATAGATTGAAAGACACAACTCGTAGAGGAACTTTTTGGTGAAGTGGAGTACTTTATTTGAGAAAATAGAGTCCACCACACAGCTCAACACTGCCAATCACCTTCCCCGAATCCACTGCCTGAAATTCACATAAATTTGGATAGAATTTAGTCACACAATTCAAATCATGAGTAAGTTTGCTTATGGAAATCAAATTACAGTCCACGTTCGGCACATAAAAAACCACAGGGAGAATCAAATCTTCTATTAACTGTATTGTTCCTGTTCCAGAAACTTTTGAGAGTGAACCATTTGCTATCCTTACTATGGAAACACCATGAATCGGCTTATAGTTCTGTAAAATACTAGTATCACCTGTCATATGATCAGAGGCTCTCGAATCGACTATCCAAGGTTTTGACTTTGTGATTTATGTAGTAAAGGCAGAAGAGAGAGTACCTTGGTGTGCCAACATACTAGTATGTTGTTGAGAAGTCATCGGAGTCGATTGAGAGAAATTAGAAATCTGACCAAATATCTTCTGTAGCACATGAAGTTGTTCCTTTGAAAAAGAACTGATTTCAGAAGCGTTGGAATCATTCGATGTTGTAGCAGCATGGGCACGACCCTCACGATCAGTTCGTGCACAATTAGGCTTCCAATTTGCTGGTTTTCTATCTAATTTCTAGCACGTGTCCATAGTGTACCCAGGTCTCCTGCAATGTTCGCACCATGGCTTCCCTTTTTTCAGTTTGTTACCTTGAGAAGAATTATGTGTGTATAGGGTTGAGCCTTCCACGATTAGAGCATTGGTGGAACCGCCTATCATCATTAATTTCCTTCGACTCTCCTCTCGTCGAACTTCTGAAAATGCTTCTCGAAGCATAGGCAGGGGTTTAATTCCCATGATTCTCCCCCTTACCTCGTCTAGGTCTTTGTTGAGACCGAGAAGAAACTTGAACGTTCTCTTTTGTTCAACAATTTTACTGAACAAAGCAGCGTCATCAGGGCATTTCCAGGAATATATCTCAAACATATCAAGATGTTGCCAATATTTAGTAAGGATATTAAAATATTGGGTCACATTTAAATCCCCTTGTCGCAGATCATGAAGTTTGGTTTCAATCCCGAACAACTCTAAGGTATTTTCTAAACTGGAGTAGGTTTCACGTGTTGCTTCCCAAATCTCTTTGGCTGTTTTGTAAAGTAGAAAATTTTCTCCTATTTCAGTGGTCATAGAATTGATTAACCACGACATAACCATGTGATTTTCCATTTTCTAGACTCGATACTTAGGATCTGATTTTTCTGGAGCAAAGACCTACTTTGTGAGATATTCATCCTTCTCATTGCATGACATACATGAGGACATATTGTGAACATTGAAGAAAATTATGGCCATTAAATCTGTGATTAGTGATAAGAAATGATGAATTTTCTTGAATGTTAACTAAGGGAATTTGCTTAGTTTTTGAACTGAGTTCCGAGGAAGAGAACTATGTGTTCATTCCGTACTTAGTCATGGTGGTGAGAAACTGACATCAAAGAAATTAGGCTTCCAGAGATGGCTCTGGTACCATATGGAATATGAGATGAAAAGAACAGAATTCTCATTGTCTTCTGAATAAGAATTACATGCCTATTTAACATAATTGTGGCTGACATTCTAATCTACAAAATTAGGAAAACAATCACTGTAAATCTGGGAAATCAAATCCTAAGAAATCAGTCAACAAATCGATCCTATTTATTTTGGAAACAAAATATCCCATAAATCTTCCTACTTAAATAAAATATATGCTCCTTTCTACATTTTCCACAATGCATTTTTTTTATATGCAAGTGTTAATGACTGTTTTAGTGCATATTTAGTAATTTGTTGGTGCATAATTAGTACTGTTATGATGCATTTGTGATCTACATAGTGCAATTTTAAATGCACAGTTTTATGGCCATGTACACAACAATTCACAATTAAAAACATTTAGATTGTAATGTACTGAGTTTTTGAAAAGTATAAAACATAATCTAATTAAAAATGGGGGTGCTCATTCTGTTGGTTGATCGGGACAAGTACAGTTGTTGTGTGATGCAAATTTGCCACAGGGACTGCATTTTCTTTTTAGTTTGGTGCTTGCATGGATTGTTTTTTCTTTCTAACTCTGTAACCTGCTTTTAATTCGGCTTCCGCTGCCCTTGTTACATGCTTGTTGTACGTGGCAATACTGAGATGCCCATTTGAGAAGTAGAGCTACAATAAGTTTCAATTAGTGTCTGCTTGCTACCAATTTGCTGCTCTTCTTGGTATTGAGCTAACTTGTCTTTGTGTTCATATAATAAGCGTGCTAAGTCAGCCAATTTTTCCACTCTCCCGTTTGTAAGTCTTATGCAGTTGTGGAAAGTTGACCACAATTCATTTAGAGTTGTGGTTGCTTCTTCCCCACCTTCGAATTCGTATAGTTGACCGCTTGTTGTTGATGGATGTATGGATGCCAGTTTCATCCATCGTGTAGGTACGTATTTGTTGGAAATTTCCTTGAGGTCCTTGAATACAACGAAGATGTGCTGACACAAAATCTCGGGCATTTCGAACATCTTGCAGCTACACATTGCACTTGTTTCTTCTTTGCAGTACAACACATTGAAAACTGCATCATTTTTGTCTTTTATTGAGTAGGAACAACTTCCACATGTTCTTGTGACCATATGCATTGAGCACTTGTAACACGCGGTTTTAATCTCAGGCTTATTTTTTTAAATATAGCATGTGTGTACAATTTTGTTGCATGTTTTTCAATGTCCAACGGTGTCTTGCATTCGGGGATGAAAGTGTCACTATCATTGTTTAGTTTGTGTACTGTATGTCACTGCGAATCTATTGCGCTGTCAAAGTGCATGAAGAACTCTACTAAATTGACTTGCACGTTTGTAAACCTGCTGAACCAATTGTTCGTGCTTTCAGACCGTGATGTAGTTCGCATCAACTCCCCATGGGAACATCTCTAAAATAAGCAGGGATCCAACTCTTTCTGATTTCATACAATGTAGTAAACCAAGGATGTTTTCCTAGATTGAAATTTGTCATCACTGATTACCATAATTTTTCAAATTCAGCAGGTTCATTTTGGTCATTTCAAACAGCGGAATTATGACGATGTAAGAATTGCTCATTTTTTAACAATGTATGGCTGACCTTGGTGCTAACCTTCTCTATAATGTGCCACATGCATAAGCTATGCCTTGCGGTCTTGAAAACTATTTTGAATGCATTTTTCATGGTCGGATCCTGATCGGTTATAATGTAGTACGACTCTCTGTATATCGTTTCCAAAAGTATTCTGAATAACCAGACATAAGATTCCTCATCCTCCTACAATAGTAACCCACATGCAAACATAACACAACGACGACGGTTGCCAATGCCCATGAACGGTGCAAAAACCATTTTGTACCTGAGAACACGTAAAATTTTATATGCATCAATTGTCTTAGTAAAAGTACACCATATTATATATATATATATATATATATATGTATTCCAATATTGATCTATGTATGCACCATATTTTCCAATTGAGAACAAGTATATTTTGAAATGCATCATTGTGTTATTAAAAGTAAACCATATTATGTATATATATATATATATACACACCAGTTTTGATTTATTTATGCACTATATTTTCTGACTAACATGTTTGTGTTGTAAGTAGCATCAAATGAAATCACGTCCCCGAATATTGCATAATTGTACGCAGAAATAGGGTCTGCTTAGAACAATCTCGTCAGTTAGTCATTTTCATCCACATCATAACTAAAGGCTATTCCTTGACACATCTCATTTTTTTTTCAAGAATTTGTCGATTATAAATTGTGTGTCTGCCCCACGTATGTATGCCTTCAAGTCTCTTTTGAAATTCTTGAAATTGTTTGGTAATGCACCTGCTTGCGAATATCCTCCAACCATCTGCCTAAATAAGTGGTGTGTCTTCGCAGTGCCTATAACAATTTATTATAAATTGTTTATGACCAAATTTTAAATTCCAATTTACTTTAAGAAAATGCTGGTAAGATTCTAAACTGAATCAATGCGTGTGGCGTTCTTCGAAATGCTTTATTGTGTATGCACCGTTCCTCGTGTATTCTAGAACGCAGTTCACCTTGCAGCCAACACGGTTTAAAACTATCTTGCATTGCCTTGGATATGTATTGCTTCCCTCTCCATTTCCCGAAATTGTTGTATGTTTGTAGCCCTCTCGGTTACACAATGATATCTTGTACTCCAAATTTCTTTGTTTTTAAATTTTCTAGAGTGCTTCTTCGTATGTTGAAGCCGCATCTTTTGTCATAATCCTTATAAAATTGCACACCGTCCTCCAATGTAGAAAATTGCATGTCTATTCGTGGTATTTTATCTTGTTCAATTTCAGGTATCCAGTACTTGGTAGAGCTTCTGGGATATTACGATGTGTTCTCATACTTCATTGTGCTGTCTATTTTCATCAAGTAAATCTGCACAAATTTTGTAATAATTATACACTATATATGTACATATAAGCATCAAATTACAAATGTTTATTTCATGGCTGTCTAATTGGCATATTTTCGCAAATAAGAACTAAACATGCATCACGATTTTATTATATATGCACCACTTTATCAATATCCTTATACCTAATTTTCAGCAGTCCATATTTTAATACTCCTGTAATGTACACAAGGTACACATCTGTATAAGTATGTATCATATGATTAGTATCCATGCATCAAATATGCACTATGTATGCATCAAATATTCAACTGTGCACTAAGCATTTGGATGAACATAAATACTAAATATGCATTACGTACGTACTATAGATGCATCAAAGAAATTAATTGTGCATTACATATACACTATATATGCATCACACAAAAACTAACAGTGCTTCGTTTTTAACAGTGGACCAAAATTAAGTTGTCACTTTTCAATCTACCAGGGTGTCAAAGATGAATTAAATGTGCATCATTTTTTTCCAAATTATACATCAAAAAAACACTAATTATATTTTATTTATATGTCATTCAAATGCATGATTGCATAAACAGGGGCAAACATGGTTGTGTTTCCAGAATTTATAGATAATTATGGCATATTGTAATATTGTTATTTCGTATGAGAATTATACGTACCAGTCTCGATGCCCTCAAATTCGCTGTTTTCATATATATTGTTCATTGATACATCACTTTGATATTGATGAGCATATTGTTCTCCCATGGTGTACCCCTGAATCTGTTCGCTTGTTTAATTTGTTTGTTTTTGAACTAATAGAGTATTTTTCTCAATAAAAATATCTTTGGATGAATTTGATCATCGTCGACTTTTTCAAACTAATTGTGAGCAAATCCTATATTATTCTGATTTTATTTTATCTTTTATAATCTTAATTAAATTCCATATCTTTTAATTTTGTACATATGATTGCCACATAGATAAATGTGAAGAGGCTATGTGGAATTGAGATAAGAGTTAGTTTCCTATGAGACAGTCTAATGGATCTAATCAGTTAGAGGATCCAAATATCGACCGTCGGCCCCACCAATGTAAATGCGACAACCACCACACTACAACAACCACATCCGTTGGCGGATGATAATACATTTTAGGAGAGCTACTAATACTTTTTGGGAGGACTATTAATACTTTCCATAGGAAAAACTCATATTTTTAGGAGGCTACTAAATAAACTGTTCAAGGGGATTACTGATACTTTTCAACGGTACTAGTGATACTTTTTGGGAGGATTATTAATACTTTTCAGAGAAAAAACTAATATTTTTTATGGGGACTACTATATATTTTCAGGATGATAATTGATACTTTTTGGGGAAAAACTAATACTTTTATGGGGAACTACTAATGTTTTTTATGAGAAAAAATAGTACTTTAGGAGGAATGCTAAAATACCTTTAATCGGAAAACATTATATTTTTCAATAAAACTATTAATACGATTTAGTAGGAATACTAATACTTTACAAAAAAAATCATTATATTTTATGAGGATTACTAAAAATATTGTTTGGGGGGATTACTAACACTTTCAGCAGTATTACTAATATTTTTTTAGGGAAAAACTAATACTTTTAACGATATTACATCACATCATAATATTACAAAAATAGCATCGGTCCTGTGATACGATGCCACCACTCCCAAAATATTACAAAAATACCACCACGGTCAAAATGACAAAAACGCCATCGCCTCTTCAGAATTACAAAAATGCCACCGCCTATTGTATCTGGGTCGGTTTGGGATCCGTCTAACGGATTTGAACACGTTAGACTGTCTGATAGAAATTTTTGTCTTGAGATGATGAGAAGTTGACAAATGTCCAAGATTAATGATGTAATGACATGTGTCAACTTTGTCTTTTCTTTTAGTATATAAGGTAGATTTTCAATAATACATAAATATCCAAATATCTTTTCATGTAAAAATAAATTACATATGTAATATTGTGCTTTTCTAGTTACATATTATTGTTATAAACATAAACTATAATTTTTAAACTCATCTTACGTTTAATACACTCGAAAACTTTATTTTAATTTTTACTAATTTATTTAAAGATATATTATCTCAATAATAATAATTAAAAGTAAGCAATTATGCATCTCCAGGAAAAAAAAAACGATCATGTCGTAAATAGTGTTCTAAAAAGCGCTAGGCGCTAGATAAACGACAGACTAGACCTAGGCGGAGCCTGAGGAGTTAGGTGCGGCCTATTTAAAAAAATAATGTAGGTGGACAAAAGGAACCTACCGTCTAGGCAAGTCTAATTGAAATTAGGCGTGATATCAAAGCACACCTAAACTCAGTGTAAGAACATGAAACTTAGTTCACGTGGTCACCACAAAAACTTAAAGTCTCTTGTTGGGTGGAGATCAGATATTCAAAACCCTACTCCATCAAATTGATCTCGAGGACATATGCATATAGGTGGCAGTAACGAGAAGGATTTAATGGAAATTCATAATGAATGCACATCCCCGGCCGAGTTATGTTGATGACCGTGATAAGATAGAGTTAAAAAAACATGAAGCATAATTTTTATGCGAGGATCCCTACTTTGACAAATTTCCACACCGACCACTCGAAAGAGAAACTCTAAATCAAAAGCCGCAATCATGTCGGTCGTGCGTGGCGCTCCATGGCATACTGGATATGTTTTTCTAGTTTAATTCTATGTATTTCTGACACTAAATAATAGCGTAATGATTATTTTACAATCATTGCCAATTATTCTTTATCAGAAATGATAATAAACACTTGCTAACCCAATCAAAAACTACTATATAAAAGTATTTTTCTTCTACTTTTATTACAATTTTATTTATTGCCTCATCTATATGTCTTATATGGTTTGAAGTATTTAAATTAAGAAATTGCAAGGATTTATTTAAAGGTATATATGATCCTAGAAAATAGTCAATTATAAAGATTTGAATATTTATAAGACATCATAAAACTTTTAGCTATATAAACTACTTCCTAATAAAAAAAAGAGTTTAAAAACATTCAATATGCTTTGTGCTTGATTTTATTATTATTATATTTAAAAAAATTAATTAGATTGAGTTAGGTAAAATTTAGAATAAAATATTATCTCAATGGTTTGGTGTGACCCAAAAAATGCAATCCCTCAAACATTCTTGCAGTCTTAAAAAACTTTAATTAGTACTCTGTCCTACTAAAATAAAATGAAAAATCAAACTAAAGCCTAACCTAATCCCCATCTTATCAAAACCCAACTTCAATTATCACTTGAAAACCAATTTTAATTACTTTAATCAATTAAAATAATTGGAAAAGGTCAAAAAAATGCAGCCCACTAATGAATAGTAAGGCATTGATTGAGGGGGTGGCACAGATATTCATGTTGTAATAATAAAAAACAATTGAAAAATATAAAAATTATTGATAAACATAGAGTATATCTTAGGTCACTCAAATCTTTTCTTTCCTAACCAGATTCTCCAATTCAATTCTCACGCAATCAAACCCTCACTTGCGTGCAGATATAGTATATATAAGTAGCCGCTAGAGGGTATGGCAGAGGGGGCCCAGTCTGTGAGTGAATTGCCGGTGAAGAGACCGCGCGAGGAGGAGGCGAACGGCGGCGTTACGGTCGAGATGGATGTGAATGACGGCGGCGTACCGGAGCTACCGGACTGCATCTCCTCTGTTATTCCGGGGTGGTTTTCGGAGATTAGCCCAATGTGGCCTGGTAATTTTAAATTTATCTTTTTGGCATACGTTCAGGAACGTGGAGATATGTATTTTTGAACACATATTCATCTGTGTTTGTGAGCTTTTGTGTGTAGGTTTCATATTTTTTTTGTTTGTTTTTGAGATGCATGTCTTGTGGTTCATTCATCCAATTTTGTATTGTTTTTTTCCTGGGATGTTTTTGGTGTATGCATTCATAAAATTTATTTGTTTTCTTGGGTGATGCAAGTTGCAACGGAGTTTTAAATTTTGGGTGCGATTTAATTCTTGCTTGTTGATGGGGTTAGATTATACTATATGAGATGGAACTTTAGCTGAAATCTCAGTGAATTTTTTTCGATTCTCGGGCTCTGTTATTAGTGTCAAATCAATGGATGGAACATTATTATGATTTATGCATTCATGTGTGGCTGGCTATACGGAGTTTTATTTTATTTTCCCTTTCATGATATTAGTGCCTGATAAACTAGGAAATAAGTATATTCAAATTCAACCTTTTTGTTGTTAATATGTGTTGGATCGACACAGAGGCCGTCGTTGCTAATGTAAATTTATATATAAAAGTAAAGGCTGCTCCTTGTAGGAATTGATCACCCTTAACGACGGCATAGTTTTTGCTTATAATTTTGACGAGTAAATACAGAGTTTATGTATGTGAAGTTAGATATGCTTCTGTTATGTGAAATTTAGATGTGCAGTCTTTTTATGTCCACTAGTTCTTTTTCAGCTATAGTTGGACATTTCTATCCAAAGCAGGGCACTGTATGAGTACATCACTTCAATTTGCAGTTCTTGTTAACTAATCACCATTCATCTGCTATTTTTTTCCATTTTATTTTGCATTATTTTCATTGGCTTGTCGTGTTTCTGGGCCTCCTTAAATTAACACGTACGGAATGAATTTATGTTTACCATTAATTAAATCTTAAAGGAATTTTTATCATCCAAAATGAATCACCATCCATCTGCAATTTGTTTTCCTTTTTATTTTGCATTATATTGTCCAAGGTTTTAATTGCATTGGTCTGTCGTGTTTTTTGGTGTCCCTAAATTAACATGTGCCCAATGGATTTATTTTTACATCAATTAAATCATAAAGGAACATTTAACATCCAGAATGAATCACCTTCCATCTGCAATTTGTTCCTGTTTACTTTGCATTGTGTTTGTCCAAGGTTTTAATTGCATTGGTCTGCTGTGTCTCTTGGTGTCCTTAAATTAAGTGCGAATAAATCATAAAGGAACTTTTAACGTTCAAAATGAATTTCTTGCTTCAATCAAAAATCAAAAACCAAAATGAGATGTACTTACAAAATGAAAAAATTCCAATTATCATGTGAATTTATCGCACCAAAAAGCAAGGGATACTTTTTTCTAATGGTCTAACTCAGCTCAGAAACTGTTTGATTATTAGTATTATGATTCTTAATATCACTTTATTGGAAACCATGCAGGAGAAGCACACTCATTGAAGGTGGAAAAATATTATTTCAGGGAAAATCTGACTACCAGAATGTCATTGTTTTCCAGGTACTTGATGCTTTGAAGATTAAATCATCTTTAGCATTTGTTTCATGTAATCTTTATTTCTTTATTTCTTTTTCCTCCTAATTAACGACTCATTTTTTATTTTTCGGTTTCCTTGTAAATATTTTCTGCTACAGTCAGCCACTTACGGGAAGGTTCTTGTCTTGGATGGTGTAATTCAACTCACAGAGAGGGATGAATGTGCTTACCAAGAAATGATCAGTCACCTACCACTCTGCTCAATCCCAAACCGAAAAAGGTATTAACCAATCCCTGATCCCATATCCTACAGTGAAGAAAACTAAGTAGGAGAATCCAGACACAATTTAAGAGGGAAAATAGAAGTATATATTCTCTTCTAGAATTATGTTTACTATCTCGACGATATTCAGTACTGGTTGTCCAGTTGGTAAGGATCAGTGCATAACAGAAAATGGCTGAAAGTTACACAATAGGTGATGATCTTCAAAAATTTTCCCAGTTAATTTCTTTATTGTACGTATTGTCTGGATGTGATGAAAAACCAGGTGTTGGAGGAACAATGTGATTTCCATGTTTGCATATGACTGCATATCTGTACCAAGGGTCAGAGAACAAGAACTTCTATTGAGAAAGATTGGCCTTTTGGCTGTCTCAGTATCAAGCAAATAAGTTCCTGCAGCACTTGAAATAAATCAAATGGATTAGACTATTCTTGCTTCATTGCCCAGTTTCCGGTTGCTTGACTTTGCACAGATTTCTGAAAAGCTAATTATATCTAGTGCAAAAGCATTTTTTGTATGTCTAGTTCATTATCCGTAGTGCGAGGTTTGACCAAAACTTTCCTTTTAGGTTCTGGTAATTGGAGGTGGAGATGGAGGTGTCTTGCGTGAAGTATCTCGTCATGCCTCTGTTGAAAAGATAGACATCTGTGAGATTGATAAGATGGTTGTTGATGTGAGTTATTCTGATGTGTTCTCATCTTCTACTTCTCTGTTTTTTCTCCCTTTTTTCCTTTTTTGTTCTCTCTCTCTCTCTCTCTCTCTCTCTCTTGTTCTCTCTCTCTCTCTTCTCCCCCCCCCCCCTTTTCACTCATAGTACAGTACTTAAAATGTTTGATAAGCATCTTTTCATTCTGATAATTCCGTATTTTATGAACTGTGGTAACCCTGAACTAATCTTCTGATGTAGTCATGTGATCCCAAAATTTGAGGCCCTAGGAACATAGTTCTCGAGCTAATGTAAATTAAACTTCCTTCCAGGTTTCAAAGGAATATTTCCCTAGTGTAGCTGTGGGATATGATGATCCTCGAGTGACACTGCACATTGGAGATGGTATAGTCTGTTAATGTTATCTGTTGCTTCTTCTACCCCACCCCCGACTTAATTTATTTGTGTTTTTGCTCTTTGACTTGACTTGAATCTTTGACGCATCTCTGCAGGAGTTGTATTTCTCAAGGCTGTGCCTGAGGGAACTTACGATGCAGTTATAGTGGATTCTTCGGATCCAATAGGTAATGTACTGTTTTTAACAGAAGGGCATCCTCGACTGCTTTTTAAGTTCCATTCAAATGTTCAAGTTTTATTTTACATAACTCAGGTCCAGCACAAGAGTTGTTCGAAAAGCCCTTCTTTGAGTCGGTAGCTAAGGCTCTCCGTCCAGGAGGAGTCGTATGTACTCAGGCCGAAAGCATATGGCTTCACATGCACATTATTGAAGATATTGTTGCGAACTGCCGCCAGATTTTCAAAGGCTCTGTCAATTACGCTTGGACCACTGTGCCGACATACCCAAGGTATCTTCTTGAGTTCTTTCTTCGTCTCTTTCTCATAATCAATGGTGATTATGTTTGGAAGTGGGTCTCGGCATTGTTTTTCCTCTCCAATGTGTCTGTATGTCCTTTCAATTTTTCCTTCCCTGTTTTCAGTTCCCCACCAATTTCAAATGCTATTCCCCAAATTAGAACCATTATTAATTTTAAGAGTTTGCTACAAGAAAATACTATTGAGGTTCAGTCAAATTACAAAACACCCAAGTATCTTTCAAAATTACTATCCCCTTGATACGTGTTTCTATTTTACAAACTGCATCCTCGAGAAGGGGTATTTGTTAAGTAAGAGGGTTTGGCTGAGCTTATAAGCTCTTCAAAACATCTTATAATATGTTCGAAAGCTTATAAACTCTTTAAATTTGTTTGGTAAACTTTTTAAAAGATTTTATAAGCTCCCAAAACAAGATGATATAAGAGCTTATAAGCTATTTTTAAAAAAGGTTGGGAATCCAAACTTTTCTTTAAAATAAGATCTTATTCCAACAACCTCATTTAATTTTGACTATTTTAATTCCAAAGTTGCCATACTAAAATCTTAAAAGCTCCACCATCTTACTTTATCAAACACTTCAACAACTTAATCGGAAAATAAGATCCAACATCATAAGCTCTAAAAAAACATCTTATAAGATTCTATATCTTATAAGATCTTTTACATAAGCTTAGCCTAACACATGCTATATACAAACCTCAATGGGGTGTTTGTAATATCTATCATATGGGGGTATTTGTAATAACTGGAATTTTGTGTTCCTACTGTTTCAAATGCTATTTCCCCAAACAAGAACCATGATTATTTTGAATTAGGGTTAGTTACAAAAAATACCAATGAGGTATAGTCTAATTACAAATCCAGCTATCTTTCAAAATTACAAACATCCCATAGATGTTTGTTTCCGTTTTACAAATTGCACCCTCAACAGGGGTATTTGTTAAGTACATACAAACGTGAATGGGGTGTTTTTTGTAAGATAATTGGATTTTTTGTAATTAGATCAAACATCGGGGGTAAAGTTTGCAATTTACCCTTTTGAGTTAACAAGTTTTCTATGTTCAGCCATTGACATGCTTTATGCATCATCACTAATCATTCTCTGAATATTCTTCCAGTGGCGTTATCGGATTTATGCTTTGTTCTACTGAGGGCCCCCCGGTTAACTTTAAGAATCCGATTAATCCAATTGATGCCGATGAGAGTCATATCAAATCAAAGGGACCATTAAAGTTCTACAATGCTGAGGTACTGCATTTTTACATTATTATTTTTTCAATAGAATTTTTTTGACATTCATCCTGTTGATAACATTGTGCCTCTTGCCTTGTGTATCCAGATCCATTCTGCAGCTTTCTGTTTGCCCTCATTTGCGAGAAAGGTGATTGAATCAAAAGCTAATTGAAGACGTTCGTTCTGTTCTGGAGCCAGTATGAAAGCGTCAGAATTAGGCTGTCATTTAGTCCGTGATTTAACTATTTTAAATGCGTCGATTAGCAACTAGTAGTGTACTATGGAGTGAGTTGAGGTTTGAACTTTGAACAAAGGTAAAAGATTTTGGGTGGCCCAATTTGATGAGTATCGCCTGGAATATCTTCAATTATGTGTTCTCCAATTTTAATAGAACATACCATCTTAAGTCATGCTGATGAGCAGGATTTACTTGCACTGTTCTAAAATCCCCGTCCAGGCACTAGCCTGACCTTGGCAGCTTATGTTTTTTTTTCGATTAGGTCCTGCTTAATTCTCTCTATACTGCGTGCCTAGGCGCTAGGCCTCCAATTTGCCGCCTGCACCTAGCGCCTTTTAGAACAATGTTTACTTGTTTGTTCAACAGTTAGATGTTTGAACTTCTGATATTTGGTCTAAACCCTAAACCATACAACGCTAAATTTATTGTAGAGAGTAAAGACTTTTAGCTTATCATCGTAACCAATAAAAGATTTAGCAAGTATGTATTATCTTCCCAAGAAATTCCATTATATGTTAACATACCTAATGTGCAAGACATGCAACCAAGCAAACTACAGTGTTTACAATTGATAAACAGAGAAACTAAAAGCAGGTTTTGTGATTATCCATGTCTAGAATACTAAATAAACATAAGGAAGAACATAGAAGCATGTTGTAAAACTTGGCTATCTATTTGTATTTAGGCTAGAAGATCGGAAGGTCACTGTAATGTGATTACTAAACCTCGGCTCAACCTCGATTTGATTACAGAGAAATAATCAAATATATGTAAAATATTAAGTTATCGAGCTCATTTCAAGTTCGACTCGCCTATAGTTAATTAATAATCAAATCAACATTAAAGCAATTCTTGAAGTTCGATAAAAATTTAATAAGTTAAAATAGTATTGTTTTTGACTCATTTGATTCGTTTATGCCCTTACAAACAACCCTTAAAATGTATGAGTCATGACTGTATTTGTGAAGACTAGCAGCTTCTTATTTAAGATGATAATTAATTTTGCTGGAATTTTACAGTATCTCGAAAGGGAATATTCTTTCCCAGCACAAGTTCTTCCAAGTATTTATGAAACCCAGCAAGAAATTAATAAATCGTGTGGGCTCAAATATCTCACTATCAAATGGATTACGAAGTTTATAAATTAAACAAACATGTAAGAAAATACACTGACATTAAGTATTTGAAACTTTTTAAAATGTTTCAAGTAGACATTAGAAAATTTGTATAATTAATAAATTAAACAAACATGCAGGAAAACCATGAAAAGAGAAAAGGAAAAAAGATGATTGCTTATCAATTTGACACATCCATCATATATATATATATATATATATATATATATATAATTATTTTCATAACTTCATAGTGTTATGATGGATACACAATGTCCAAATTAAATATAAGAGTTTATTTATTACGACTGTCAAATAAGATTAATCTATTTACATATATATAAACTTTAATTTAAACTCCCAAATAAAAAAACATTTTGAGTAAATGACTCATATAATACAAGGTTTAATTTATCACAAGGTGGAAGTCAAAGATTGGAGACAAAGAAGCTTCACGTATTCTTTGCAAAAATTCCAAATTCCGGAGAGAAATCTTGCTCGGGAATACAAGGATGCGGGGTTTAGATACCGTGGCTAGAAGAATGTCTTTCTTAAAGGCCAAGTTATACGAATGGTGCTACTAAGCGGACTATATCGAATTACAAGAGATTACGAGGAATTAATAAATTAGTTCCTTTATGTTTTGCGTAGACGATGATATCCCAACATTGGTGGGAGGTCAACCAAGACGGCATAAGAAGAAGAAGGAGAGAAGCCATCCATACCGGGGAAGCATCAACAAAAGAAGAGGTCTTCATGGAAACCTGAAGGTTAAGTCAAAACAAAAAGCCCGGTTACAAATCGGGGCAAAGACCGAAGACCGAAGCGAAGATGAAACCTCATCATCGTTCAAATCGTGCCGATGCAAAGAACCCGGAAGGAGAGAACTTTCGGCGAGCTCACACCGTGAGCTAATGAAAGTTTCAAAGATTGTAATTGCTTGAACATGTGGAGTAAGAGGACATATCTCAACCGATTGTCCGCACAACCGAAACGAGGAATAAGACAGTTGAGCGACACCGTAAATCGAAGAAGTCAGTTTACCATCAAGATCTTATACATGTGTATCAATTTGAGGATATACCGCCGATTAAAGCATCTATGAAGAAGAGATCTATTCGATGACGGAAGTGACTCACTCGGATCGAGTGAAGAAGAAATTCTTCAAAGACGGTCGGGGAGGATATGTCGAATTCCTCTCTCACACTACGGTTTCTCATAAGGCTCTTATGAGAATTATGAAGGAGGATCCAAAGCTTCAGATAAATGATGGATTTACAATCGGAGCTATGTAAAAGGCTTTGGATAAGATTGGTTTTCGTAATAGAAAACACCAAATTATCCACAGGGTAACAACCAGAGAATTTGCCATTTCGATGGAGTTTACCGGGAACCTGATCGAGATGCAGTTGGTCCCTTACCGAGAAGTTCGGGAGATCAAAAGCAAAGTAAAAAGGGAAGTTGAAAATACTCTCTCATGGATTCACATCGGAGCCATAAGAGTTATTATTAAAGCAATATTCAAAGAAGGAATAGATTCACCACTCAATCTGGCTATCTTTGACAAGCAAATCTCAAACCTCAAGGATTCATGCCTTGGAGCAGTTACAGGAAATTTGTATGCAGGAAAATTGGCATTTAATGTCTATCCTAGAATTGCATACAATTTGGGTGTGTAGACAATTAAAATTCATGTCCAATTAAATGACGACACGTGGAAAATAATATATTACATATCAATTTATATTTTCTATTTATATTTTGGGAATTTATTCAAATTTAATTCCTAAAAATAAATAGTTAATTTTGATATTTTAATATATAATTTATCGGCAATCAAATATCGCCACATGTCAAATATCAATATCTCGAATCAAGATAATATCTCGTCAATTATGGAAGAGAATAACCATCATTTTGGTAACTAAAATCGCATCTTCTTCCTGATATGGCAACAAATTGAATCAAATCATCAAGACCAATCAAATCGCGTCCTTCAATCAAGTAATTATGGCAAGAACTCCTATTCCACAACTATAAATAGGGGTCCTCTTCATAATTCAAAGACACAAAAATCCTGAGAAGAAGTCTAAGCAAGAGGCGAATTCTCTCAAGTCAAGAAGTCCAAATCCAAAGAAGTCCACGGTGTTCAAAGGCGAAATTCAAGGCGTTCTTCGCGGAGTCCACCAAATCATGGCGTTTGATTCGAGAATAAGCTTCCAAGCCCTCGAGTTGACGTTATTGAAGTCCAAACCATCTTGGCGGGAGATCAAAACGTCTATTTTACCAAGAAGTTCATATATTCAAATCAAATATCATCAAATATATCACGTTTGATTCGAGATCAAGCTTTCAAGTCCTCGAATTAACGATATTGAAGTTCAAGTTTATGTTTGGAGAAGATTAAACTGAAGAATCGACTCCAATTTCTCGAATTCCGGATATTTTTTTCTTGAAGAAAAGAATCAGAGGAGAAATAGAAATTGTAACCTATATATTTTCATTTTGATTTATATATATTTAATTTGTACGCTTTTTCTTGTTTGTTAATTGCGAGACAATAAAAATTACAAATTTTAGCAAGACGCCTTGTGGGACAGTTTCTACCTCTCATCTCTTCTCTTCACCAAGTTCTCCAAGTATCATGGCCAATTGCAAAGTGACGATAGTCAAACGCTACATCAAACCCCTCAAAAGCCATCGAAAAGCATTGGTGTCATGATTTGAGAGCATGTCCAAGAAGTTAATGCGTCATGTGATATGAACCCCCGCACGGAAATAGTTGAGAAGGATTCGCCACTTCTCGAAAATACAAATGTAGACGATCAAGATCGACGACGAAGTGCCTGCTTTCATTGACCCCTCGCCGGCGTCAAGTTACTCATTCACCTCAAACATGGCGCTGCTATGGTGACAAATGTCACGACGTTAGAGGAGCAAATCGCAAGTTTGACGAGGCCATTGAGGGACTCACCCATCATGTCAAGGAGCAAGACTCGCAAATTGCAAAGTTGATGAACAAAGTAGACAATGTTGATACGAGTCGTGCGATGGGAAAGCAAGTTGAAGCACAAGATGAGGCAGAGACATCTATGAAAGAGCAATCATTTGAAAAAGGAAAATCAGATCCAAAGAATTGCAAGTTTCAACCGATGGCTTGATCCTCGTTGATCACCAAGGATTTCATCATGGGACAATCAAAGACAAATTCGATGGAAGTGCCAAATCATCCTTGAGCTATGCTAAGCCATACACACAACGAATTGATAACTTGAAGATGCTCACGTTGGTTACCAACCTCCAAAGTTCCAACAATTTGACGGCAAGGGTAACCCAAAGCGAAGATGTGGCTCATTTTGTAGAAACGTGCAATGACGCTGAACCTATGGAGATCGCCTAGTAAAGCGCTTTGTCCGATCTTTGAAGGGCAATGCATTCGACCGGTATATTGATTTGGAATCAAACTCAATTGACATTGGGAGCGATTAGAGCATGAATTTCTCAACCGATTTTACAAACACTGCATTTAACGAGCGGTTAGCATGATCGAGCTTACAAATACACGTCGGTGGAAGGAGGAACCCGTCATCGACTACATTAATCGATGGAGGAACTTAAACCTTAATTGTAAAGACAGTTTGTCGAGGCTTCGGCTATTGAGATGTGCATCCAGGGAATGCATTGGGGTCTTCGATATATTCTTCAGGGAATCCAACCAAAGACATTTGAGGAGTTGGCTACTCGGGCCCATGATATGGAGTTAAGCATGGCCGCAAGCGGAGTTGAAGGGCCACCCATCCAAGAGTCTCAAAGATCCAAAGAACGATATGAAGCCAAGAAAGGGGGGAAGTTTTCTTCTAAAGCTCCAAACAAGGAATCCATGGCAGTTAGCACAACACCTATCAAGTTTAAGGGAAATGTAACTGCAAAGGCTAATGAAAAGAAAGACATTCCTCAAGAGAGAGAGCAAAGAAAGTTGACTCTGAAGGAGATGCAAGCAAAGCAATATCCATTCCTCGACTCTGATGTCTCTGGGATATTTGATGATCTGATCAAGGCAAACCTTATTGAGTTGCCAGAAATGAAGCGTCCCGAAGAAGGCTTGGCGAGTCGATGACCGGCATCTTGCAAGTATCATCGTTTGGTAGGCCATCCAATTCATGATTGCTTCGTTTTCAAAGATAAAGTCATGCAGTTGTCTCGCCAAGGAAAGATATCACTTGAAGAAGATGTTGCAACCAGCAATCTTGTTACCATCACATTTGGATCCATAGATGTTGCGATGGAGAACATACATAATGATGGAAATATTGCATGCAATGTGACGAGTGAGCAACATGTTTCATTTAGTGAATCATGTTTGTTCGAGAAAGAGGTTAACACTATTGTTGAAGATTGTGTGTCGATGATTACCTTCACTGATGAGGACCTACTTCTTGGTTCCAAGCCTCACAACAGGCCGTTATTTGTGACTGGCTATACTCGTGAGCGAAAGGTGAATACAATTTTGATTGATGGAGGCTCAGCGGTAAATATCTTATCATTGCGTACGCTAAAAGAGTTGGAGATCCCCATGGATGAACTCGCAAATAGTCGTTTGATGATCCAAGGCTTCAACCAAGGGGGGAAAAGGGCTCTCGGCATTATAAGATTGAAGTTATTGATGGGTGACATGGCCTCAACAGCACTGTTTCACGTCATAGATGCTAAAACTTCTTACAATATGCTTAAGGACATCCGTGGCTACATGATAATGGGGTTGTTCCTTCTACTTGGCATCAATGTTTCAAGTATTGTAAAGATGGTGTGGTGAGAAAGGTTCTTGGAGATGACAAGCCTTTCACCGCGAATCACATTTTGCCGATGCCAAGTACTACTTTGAAGATGTTAAGTCAATCAAGGCTAATGAAAATCCACCGAAACATCAAGATAATGAAGTCAAAGAGATCAAAGTCAAGAGTGCTTCTACAAGTCGTGATGACAATGGATCTTTGGAGGAATTGGTGTTCCTTTAACAAAACTTGATGCCAAGAAACCATCTCTCCGGCCACTCGATAAGTTTGTCCGCCCAACCAAGGACCCAAGATCGAACATGGAGAAGATGCTCCTCCCGAACTTGAAGAAGGGATCAAAGCCACACGTTACGAACTTAAAGAAATCAATTTGGCGATATTGATAATCCACGACCAATCTACATCAAAGTGCATTGTTGACAATTGATGAAGAAAATTCGTATGTCGAATCGCTCCGAGAGTACGAGGATGTATTCGCTTGGTCCTACAAAGAGATGCCTGGATTAGATCCAAAAGTAGCGAGACATCATTTATCCGTTAAGAAAGGGATTCGTCCGATTAAGCAAGCCCAGCGACGTTTTCGGCCTGACTTGGTTCCATTAATCGAAGCTGAAGTAAACAAACTCATCGAAGTTGGGTTTATTCGATAAGTCAAGTACCCTACATGGATCTCGAGCAATGTCCCCTGTAAGGAAAAAGAATGGTCAAATCAGAGTTTGTGTTGACTTTAGAGATCTAAATGAAGCGTGTCCCAAAGACGATTTTCCACCGCCCATAATCGAACTCATGATTGACGCCACTACGGGCCATGAAGCACTATCTTTCATGGATGGATCGCCGGATACAATCAAATACGTATGGCTCCGAAGATGAAGAGTTGATGACTTTTCGTACCCAAAAGGTATATAGTGCTACAAAGTGATGCCATTCGGTTTGAAGAATGCGGGGGCTACATATCAAAAGAGCCATGCGAGAAAATCTTCGATGATATGCTTCACAAAAACATTGAGTGCTATGTCGATGATGTGGTCGTGAAATCTAAGAAGCGAGAAGATCATCTCCTTGATTTGAGAAAAGTTTTTGAACGGCTAAGGAGATATCAACTTAAGATGAACCCATCAAGTGTGCATTCGATTATGCCTTTCTGTAAAGTTTCTTGGGTTTATAGTTCGTCATAGAGGTATCGAGATTGAGCAAGCAAAGATTGATGCGATAGTAAGGATGCCCGAACCTTGCGATATTCACGAACTCAAAAGTTTACAAGGAAAATTAGCTTATCTTCGAAGGTTCATTTCAAATCTAGCTGGTCGGTGCCAAATGCCCATTCAAATTGCCGTCTCATGAAAAAAAAGGTGTTCCATTTGAATGGGACGAATCTTGCCAAATGCTTTCAAAAGTATAAAAGCATACTTGATGAAACCCCTGTGTTGATTGCGCCGAAAGGTGCGGCGCCCATTGATTCTTTATGTCGCTGCTCAAGAACGTTCTGTGGGGGCTTTACTAGCACAAGAGAACGATAATGGAAAAGAAAGTGCTCTATACTACTTGAGTAAGATGATGACGCCAAATGAGCTAAACTATTCGCCAATTGAAAAGATATGCTTGGCATTAATCTTCGCAATCCAAAAGTTGAAGCATTATTTTCAAGCTCACACTGTTCATCTTGTTTCAAAAGCAAACCCACTAAAGTATGTCATGACGAGGCCGGTTCTTTCGGACAGACTTGCAAGGTGGTTGTAGGTCCCAAGGGTGTAAGTGTAAGGTTTAGAAGGGGGGGTTGAATAAACCTTACCAAATTTTCGACTTAGTCCTTTTAAATATACAGAGTTGATACTACACACAGTTCTAGATGGACAATCAATTTAGCCACTCAAGAGAGTTAATCTCTCAACAGACTCAACTGAGCCGTTGATGGAATAACTCACTTTGTTGGTTCTAAATTAACTCAACTCGTGGTTTTTGTTTTCAGCGGAAGACTTAACACCCTTAAATTTGATTAAGCAAGAGTTTAGTGCTTGGTTTAGTACTTATAAATTATCAAGTGGATAACAAATTTATCAAATGAGATATAAGCGATTAAAAATGCGAATTAAAGTCTTTGAAATGTAAATGACACAATGAAATTTTTATAGAGGTTCAAGATGGGGTAATTCTTCTACTCCTCTCTTCTCCAACTCCCGGAGGAATCCACTAGGTAATGATCGATATAAAAGTGGTAATGTCCGGATACAAGTCTTGATCACACAAATGACTTGATCCTTTGGGACTCGATCGAGACGCCTTGATCACTCAATCGGCTTCTCGTGCGAATCGCCTTCTTCACAGGGCGGATGCCTTGCTACTACAAACTCACTTGCTCAAGCTCTTTGGATTTGATCACGAAGCCCTCCAAAAGCTTAAGACTTGGTTCGACCTTGAACCTTCCTACAATCCTTCGTGGAATGTAGACCCCTTGATTTTTAGTATTTTCCTCTTCAACTGATTGAAGTTATCTTTCCTTCACAGTGAGTGTTGGATTGATGTCCTTCGTAGTGTAGGCTTGAGGATTGAGAATATTTCAGATTTTCTAATAATTGCTTGAACGTTTTTTGGTTCAGATCAATCTCTTGTGTCACTTGTGTCTCTCTTGTTTCTCAATTTAAACTCCTCAGCCTTTTATAGTGATCTTTCAAAAATTTGCCCGTTGAAGAGATATGCTTATTTTTGAAAGTCACTTGCGATCGTTGGCTTGTCTTGTTGCGATCCTTGGAATTGCCATTTCCTCGTATGAATTGTTCTTTCACCTTTTCGAGTTCGACATGGTGTAGTGCTTCCCATTGTTCATTCCATTTGCACGCTTCGACCGAGCACTCAGAAAGGTGGTATGGAGATATTACTTGTTTAAGTAATTCTCTTGATTTACGTGCAACGGATCTTTTTCGATTATCTCGACTTGACTGCATTTCTTTGCTTTCCCTAGGTGACTTAGAGTCGACTTCCAATCATTGGATGACTCTTCTGTCACTTCAACTTGAGACTTGGCTTTTCTTGAGTTGACTTGGCGATACTCCACTCACCGCATCTCATCTGCTTCTTCAAGAGAGTTCCCGTCTACTCTTCTTCGCCATACTCAAACTGTCTCGCAATGAGTCTTCCTTCTAGTCTTGATTGTCTTCTTGCATGTTAGGGGCGCGGCGACTTAACTCGGCTTGGCCACTCTATTTATTACAATGCATTTTACAACAAGAATTGGGGTGCCAACTTTCTATTCTAAGTTTTACATGGCATTCATCAAAATCTAAACAATAAATTTCCTAACAATTTCCCCCTTTTTGATGATGCCAAAACTTAAATCATTCAAAAATGAAAATATCAAAGATACATACTGATATAGTGTATTGACATAGAATGTATGCGCAGAATCAATCCTTTTATTGATCATAACATTCTTGTTCTTTTACACAATCAAGTTTACAAGGTGTATCGAGCACATATTTGTCTACAAAAAAAATAAAGAATTTACACTTTATTTGGAAGACTTACATTGTATGTATTTACATAATAAAATACACGAAGGGTTGGACAAAGAACACTTCATCTCCTTCATTTGTCTCCTTCTTTTTCATCTTGTTCAAGATCTTCTTCTTCTTTTCTCTTTTTCTCGTCGTCACCGCCTTCTTTTTCTTTTCATATGCCTTCCTCAGCTTCATCTCTTCTTATTCTTTCCCTGTCTTTCCTCCCATAGCCGAGTTTGTCTCTTGTTTTCTTCTTCTTTTCTTTTTGCATACTCGGCGTTGGTTTTAGCCACTTGCAAATTTGCTACTTGGTCAAGCCCGGCCAAAAAGAGATCCCTCCTTTCTTTCCTGGATCTACGTATTCAATATTTTTGGGCGAGGCCTGGGTCCGAAACCTCTTCCTCCACCACTACTTTTCCTCTACCTGCAGGCGTGTATTGTCTTGGGGTATTCTTCTTTCCACCCGTGAGTGACCGGCGGAGTGACCAGCAGAGTGATCGCCGGTGGTCTGCTGCTGTCGGCTTTCTTCACATAACGTGAGACCCTTTTCCCGATAAGTCCCAAGCTTGAGCCATAGACATATTTGCAAAGTATCCTTCGATTCGAGCGTTTTAAATTCATCAACGATCGTGGCTCCGTCCCGACATCCGAGATGGCATAAGTGTCTCTGTCTCTTGGAATGCCTCCATGTTCTTTCAAGATGTTCATAACCCGGGCATCCATTCTTCCTTCCACTTCCTTCATCCCCGCTTCAATTGTTTTTCTCTTTTCACCCATAGATATAGCAGTGTTGGAGTGGCGAGTCACGCGGGGAGTTTCTTGATAATGTCACCGTGATGAGACCTTGTTGGGGGTTTGTGCAATCATCAAGGTCACATCCGCGATCCTTCCCCTCAACAAGCTTTCCTTTCTTTTGTTTCAACATTTCCTCGGTGACTTTCCTTCGCAAATGCTTCTCCTTCCTTCTCAACTTCGATCCCCTTGCGCTTTTAGTATTCCTCTTCCCCTTTTTGGCATCATCAAAAGAGAGGGACACTGAAACATGCTTGCAAGCGGGAAGTCGAGCCTCACGATAGTTGAGTTTTATCTCGAGTCCCGCAGAGTATGCGACGAAATCGGATCGAGTAGCGTTTCACTCTGCTGAAATCGACTTCATCTCGGCCATGAGAAGGCTGAATTTTGTATTCATGGTTTCTTCCAAACGTCAGAGATCACTCTTGTTTTGCTCATGCGGTAGCTTTATCTCGGCAATGTGAGCTTCATGCATGTGCTCAATATGTTCTCTCGGCCTTCGTTTTGCATCGGATTTTCACTCTCCATACCAAATACTTGTTGAACAATGTCCTGAAGTATCGACTTGTTCCACACGCATTGTTCTTCTTTGTTGCCACCATTCCCGATCCGGACTCATTATGCCTCTTAAATCGGCAGAGATTGGCATCTCTTTGTCGATCGCATGTCCATAGAGGCTGATGCCTCTCCATCCGTTCAATCTCGGCCGAATAATGCCTTGAACACTTCGCGGACTTGGTGATTCTTCCGTTGCGGTGATGGCCATGCGTCAAAATCATAATCACCGGAACAATGGTGCCTCGATGGAAAACGGAGCTGTCTGTGCGTGGTAGCGTCTTGCGCGTTCGTTCTCGACTCTTCATGGAGGCTCGGGTACCTCCGGGGGAAAAAGGAAAGGATTCTATAAAGGATTCATCACCGCCAACCGGGATTTGTTCGATGATGAGCGGTGCGCGTGAAGTTCTTCTAGGAATCGAACCTGCTGCCGCAGCTTGAGGAGCTGCGCAATGGATTCTCGGTTCACTGGGTTTTGTTGTGAAGTGGACCCGACTTTTGCCGAGCCTCATTTGTCTCAACACTTGGTCTCACCGCTTTCTCCAAATGAGTAGATCGTCCTCGGCCTTATCGGAAGCGTCATCGGACGATGATGAGATTTCCATTGGTGGCTCATCATCAAAATTAAATGTTTGATGAGTAGTCTTGGGATCGAGACTTGCTCGTGCTTGGAACATCCGCAATGGTGAGTCTTTTGGATCTGTCACGGGGATGACTCGAACTTCTTCTTCGCCTTCCGATCCCGAGAAAGGTTACATCAGGATTATCCGGGAATCATGAAGTGTGCTTATCTCCTTCTCGGATGGGTTGATGATAGCGGAGGGATGTTCTCTACTTGACTTCTTTACCCCTGGGAAGTCTCAACCTCCTGTGGCCTTCATTACCTCCAGCGGTCTCTCTTTGCGGCGAGGCTTGTCCTCCCTTTCGACAGTGTCGATTGTCTTAGGGTCTTCTGCGGTGGCATCCATTGGAGTCTCAACCCCATGGATTGCACTTTCATCGCCAGTGTTAACTCCCCAGGGCTGTTCCTTCCCCTCGATCGCATCGCGCGTCATTATTACTGTTGAGCGGTTGGCACCTCACCGAGACAGTCTCAATCGCCCGAGCTTCGTTGATGACAACTTGCTTTGTTCTTCTTGTGTTTGTATTTTCTCTACTTCGCCTCCTTGATTCGTTGTGGAGTCATCTGCGACATCCTCCGACCTTTGCCGCAGTGGAGGAGTTTCCCCTCCGGGCGCACCACCGAGTGGCTTGAAATGGGGTCACTCGTCTCCAAGCTCCCTACTGTTTCGATTGAATGTTCAGTTGGGGCGGTGGTGACACACCTTCAATAGGGGTTGGCTCGACCGGGGTCCCCACTATCCCGGTTTCATCGCCATTTCCTTATCGCTTTCTTCCGAGTGAGTCAAGTGGTGGCAGGCAAACAACAGTGGCGATTTCTTTGAACCACTCCCATTGGATCAATTTCAGTGTGTTCGAGGACTCTCCTGGTCCCTCCATCGATCTTTGCTCGTGAAGGATTCTGATTCATGCAATGCTTGCTGCATTTGCAACTCTTACGCGGCATTCCCAGAGATTCCTCATCCTCATCATCGGAGAAGACATCAAGGAGAGAGGATGTGTGTGTTTTGTGGTGCCGGAGATAGGACAGATGCTTGCCTTCTCACGTGCCTCGGCTTCCTCTCGCTTGCTTTTCTTTCTCCTTGTCCTTGTAGATCTGCAGGATGTCTCGTGCGATTGTCTTCATCCAGTCTTTGGGAGCACAAATGGTTAGTCGAGGAAGTTTAACGATTCCTCTTCTTCTTCTATAAACTCGGGCCGTTGGAACTGTTCCCTTGATTTACTCAACTTCCATTTCCTCCACTCACGCAGACGATTTTGGATGTCCGGGTAAGGTGGAGATAGGATCATCACATCACTATCCGCTTTATCGCCTTCTTTTTGTGTTTCAATTTGTGTGGACTACAACAGTGTGTCTTCTCGGTCGCCTCTGCCGATCGCCTTCAAAGAGACTTAGTCGTTTCATCAATTACATCCGAGACTCTACTTCTCCAAATCTCCGTATCTGCTCCACTGGGTGGCTGACTCAGCCGGTTTCTCAAGCTCGGAGTGCTTGATGATTCTTCTTCGTCTCCTAGTTTGTACCGAGGGATTTACTGGTTCGAGAGACGGTTTCTTCTGAGTCTAGGGCGGGGGGGGAAGCCGGGTGTCTTTTTCGAGGAGCCGGCCGTCTTGGCTTCTCGCCTCTCCTCTTTTTGATCGATCGAGAAGGTATTTGTGAGTCCTTCTTCTCGACCGCATTGGCGGCGGGAGACACGGCTGCGCAGGGGCGGTGACTCTGCTGCGGGGACGGGAGCATGTTTGGCTTTCTTTCTGCAGGGGCAGCGTGATCTTCTTAGCACCGCAGGGGCGCCTTTCTTCTTGGGTGGAGAGGAAACAATCTGTATCTTCGAGTGGTCACCGATTCCCCTCACTTGTGTCGCTCTCTTGGCATAGGCTCTCTTCTCGTGCGCCCGAGAGGTTTGCTCTAAACATCCTCTTGTTAACATGGAATGCCTTCCCATGTCTAAGAGGGACTCCTTTCACCTCCATCGTCGGCCAATCACTAGGCCATATCCTAGGGATCCTCCAAATGTGCCATCTTCCTTGAAGGATTTGTTCCCACGTTAAGCAGAGTCTGCCGTAGAGACAAACTCATCCCGGTTTAGCTTCTTTTCTCGATGATTGCAGCCATCACAATCAGCTTTGCTTTTGACATTGGTCAAAGCCGCCAAATTTGATGTCAATACATTTGGCAACTATGTCCAACACTTGTGATAATCCTCCTTCAAAGAGCTCTTGTTTGCTTGTGTATACTATTTTATCAAGATAGTCGGGCTTGGCTATTTCTTTCCAAGCATCGGCCAGGTTTACATCAACCGTTAATCTCGATGATCCTTCCTTCTGGTAGTGAGCAATGTTCACCAAATCCTTGCGAGAGATAGTCACCGCTTTCCGTGAACAGATGACTTTATTCCTTCATCGTGAATCTCGGCATTCACGTAGAATTGTGCGACCTCCTCCACATAGGTCATCGGATATTCTAACGTCGAAACGGTTTCAACCCGGGCGTTTCCAATTTTTCAGCGATTTTTCTTCACTAGGGTGTCGTCGGACCCTGTTTCACCATTCCGTCGAAATCCACAGAGACCGGTGTGGATTCGCTTCCTAATTTGACAAAGTCGTAGGTTGGTGCCATTTTTCAGATTTTATCAAAGAAGAACTAAGAGATTGATTTGAAGATAGATAGGGTTTCGAGAGAATTTTTGCCTTTGCTTTTGAGAGAAAGAGATGAACAGTTTTGGTAGTGTGAGAGAGAAACGGACGGAAATGGTTTAAGTATGGTTTATGAAAGGGCGTGCGGGTAGTTTTTGAAATGTGATCGAAATCAACGGCTTAGATTTTGCACGCCTATTTAGCATTTAATGTCTCGTATTTAATGCGACAAAGATTTATATCCAATCATAAGCTTGGTGTGCGGCTTTTATGTCCGTACACATCATCATTATGTCGACGTATTCCTTAAAACATTCCCGCTTTGTCAAAACGATTTGCGTTTTTGTCACTTTGCTCATAAGTGACTCAACTTATCCCTTAGCCGATTTAACTCTACTTCACACACTCTCTTGGTGACTCATCTATCACCGACTCGGTGTAGTCAGTTTTCTTTTCCGATCTAATCGATTTAATGAAATGATTTTAGTGTTCACTCCTTTTCACCTCCTTTTTCTGTTCCATTTCTTTTCTTTGATTCTTCCGAGTGTCGGCTCAGTTCAATTAACCCCAACTCATGTTTGAGTTCTTCAAATCTTGACTCACATAATGGTTTTGTGAAGATGTCACCATTGTTTATCGGTTGAGATATATTCCAAGATGATGTCCTTCTTTTCAACGTGATCTCTTATGAAGTGATATCGACATCGATATGCTTTGTTCTTGAGTGCAACACAGATTTTGAGTAATGGCAATTGCACTTGTGTTATCACACATGATTGGAATTTCTTTTTCTTCAACTTCATAGTCTCTCAAATTTCTTTGTCTCATCCATAGGACTTGGGCACAACAATTTGCCCCCCTATGTATTCTCGCCTCACCAAGAGTAGAGGTGGCTATTGAATTTTGCTTCTTGCTAAACCAGAAATCAGCTGTTCCTAGCATTTGACATGTGCCTGAAGTGCTCTTCCTGTCCACTCGCATCCAAAGATAGTCGAATCAATAGCCAATTAGCTTGAATCCACCTTCCTTTGATACCATAAGCCAACTTCTTGGCTTCCTTTCAAGTATCTCAATATTCTCTTAGTCAGTCATATGGCTCTCTTTTGGAGCAGATTGAAATCTTGCACATACACCTACAAAGAAAGGTGATATCCGGCCCGCTTTGTGAGATAGAGCAATGATCCAATAAGTGCTCTCAGATCTTGTTTGATCTACGTGCTTGCCATCCGCATCCATGTCCATTTTGATGATGTATTCATTGGTATTTTTACGTAAGACTTCTCCTCCATACCAAACTTCTTCATTAAATCTCTCGGTGTATTTTGTTTGACTTATGAAGGTTCCATCCTTCAAATTGTTTCACTTGGAGTCCAAGGAAGAATGTCGACTCTCTCCCATCATGCTCATTTCAAATTTACTTTGCATGAGGTTTGAAAACTTTTCACACAACTCTTTGTTTGTGGATCCAAAAATGATGTCATCCACATATATTTGAACAAGCGATATACTCTTTTTGTCTTGAATTCTCAAAAGTGTTCTATCTACTTTTCCTTTTGTGAATCCATTTTCGGTTAGGAATTGTGACAAAGTATCATACCATGCTCGGGTGCCTGTTTCAATCCATATAGAGCTTTCTTGAGTTTGTATACCTTATCTCCAAGAGTCTTCTGCTCAAATCCTGGAGGTTGTTCAACATACACTTCTTCTTCCAATAAACCATTTAGGAATGCACTTTTTACATCCATCGATATACAATGAAATCCTTGTGAGTCGTGCATAGGCAAGAAACATCCTTATAGCTTCCAATCTTGCTACGAGGGCAAATGTTTCATCAAAATCTATCCCTTCTTCTTGGTAGTATCCTTTGGCTACTAACCTTGCTTTGTTTTCTTACCACGTAACCTTCCTCGTTCATCTTATTTCAACACCCATTTGGTGCCAATAACATTTTGATGTATGGGTCTTTGCACTAATTCCCATACTTTATTTCTTTCAAACTGATTGACTCTTTCTTGCATAGCTTGAATCCAATGTGTGTCGTCCAATGCTTGTGACACGTCTTTGGGCTCTATTTGCGAGATGAAGCATGTGAACATGGCTTCTTGTTGAGTTCGGATCTTGTTTTGACACCTTCTCTTATATCTCCAATGACAAGTTCTCGTGGATGGTCTCTCAACCATCTTACATCGAGGTTGGAGTAAGTTAGCCGGATTGATCGACTTGCAGTACCGTGTTCTTTGGGTCGGCTCTCTCGTAATCACTTAGTTTGCAAATTTTCCACTGTTTTGAGATTCACTATCTCATCTTCTTCTCAATTGATAATTCCAGGCTTCAACTTGACAAAGATAGGACTCTTCTCGTATGGTTGGATGATTCACTTATCACCGACTCTTCAATGTCTTCTCCATTTACATTTGGCTCATCGAATACCACAAGAATGGATTCTTCCGCAACCATAGTCCTTTTATTGAGTACTCAGTAGGCTTTGCTTTCACCGAGTATCCTAAGAAGATACCTTCATCATCGACTTTAGCATCAAAAGCCTTTAGATTGTCCTTGCCATTGTTGTGGATGAAGCATTTACATCCAAATATTCTCAAATATGCAACATTTGGTTTTCTTCCACCAAATCTCATAGGAGTCTTTGTCACCGTCCTGCTTTTATCATACATCTGTTTTGGGTGTAGCAAGTGTTGATTGCTTGACCCAAAAATCTTTTTGTAACCCCCGTCACCTAACATGGTCCTTGCCGCTTCTTTTTGAGGGTTCTGTTACATTTCTCAACTCCATTCTCACGTGGAGTTCTTGTCAGCGATAGTTCATGACCAATACCATTTTCAATACAATACTTTTGAGTTATTATTTCATTGACAAACTCGGTTCCTCTGCCCCGATCTTATTTTGATAATGGTTTGACTCTTCTCGTTTTGAATCCTCTTCATCACCGTGGGTAGTTTTTGTAGAGTTTCTTTCTTCTTACACATGAATATTGTCCATGTATATCTTGAGTAGTCATCTACTTCCACCAAGGTGTATTTCTTTCCACTTATCTTTGTTTGGTTCCACTGGGCCAAATAGATCCATATGAAGCGGATGCAATATTCTTGTTGAAGATTGGCATGTCTTTTCTTTGAATGAAGATTTGATTTGTTTACCCTTCCGACATGCATCACATGTACTTTCCTTCTTGTATCTTGAGTCCGGAAGTCCTTCCACAAGATTACTTCTTGCAAGCTTGTTAATCGTTTTGAAATTTAGGTGACTCGACTTTTTTGTGCCACACCAACTTTGATTCAATTTGTGCTCTTTGCTAGTAGACAGAGTCTTTGGGTGTTGCGGTTGACCAATCAACGACATACATATTCTTCTCTGTCTACATCCTTGCAAAGACAACTTCATTTGATTCAATATCCTTGATTTGGCATACACCCATGTTGAATCCAACATTGTAACCCTTGTCAGAGTTGGTCGATGCTCGATAAGTTGAAGTTGAGTCCTTCAACATATGCAACATCCGTGATTTCTAATCCATTCCTCTTGATGGATCCAATGCCTCTTATTTCACCAGGAGCTTCATTTCCTCCAAATATGACTTTTGCTCCTTTAACTTCCTTGAATTTTGACATTTTTCTTATTTCTTGTCATATGTCCGGAATGTGCCCACTATCCATGTACCAGGTTCCTTGGCACTCACTGCTCCTTGAACTCCGCAATCAAGGAAATTAAGTTTTAGGTACCCATACTTGTCAGGTCCCGAGGGGTTAGAATTGTAAGATGATCCAACCAACCTATAGCCAAATGATTTGACTCTAAGGGGGTTGCCATCTATCGCTGCCATAATCATAATTAATCCTGGCAAATTGCTTGGGGATTTTAGGTTCATACAAATTGCCTCTTTTGTCCGTATGCTGCATATGTTTTTAGCAATTGTCTTCCTTGGGTAATTGTGGTGTCTTTGAGTGTAGTGCCTAGGTGCATATGTGTCTTTGATGAAAGCTCTTGTACTTTTGGAATGGCCTTTCTTGAGTTCTAGGCCTTTGCCATTTGGGCTTATATTCCATAAGTCTATCTTTGATAGTTCACATTATTCCAATCACTTGGCTTGGATATTTTTACCATTCCCATCATATGTATTTCTCTTATAGATTTTCCGGGTTTTTGGTAGCTCTCGCTTCTTCTTTACAGAGTATTTTTGTTTGGAGTTTTTGAGGAACTCGGCCGATTCTCTTCTCACTTTGTCCTTTCGCACTCAACCGGGTCATTTTCCTTTTCCTTTATAACCAAGGCTAGTTTGCTTGTTACGAGTGTTTTGGAGTGAATGTGTGTGCAACATTTAGAGTTTTGGATTTTTCGGACTCTTCATGACTTGAAGATCCTTTTTCCAAAATTACTTTTGAGGTTTGACATGGCACGAGGAATTAAATCTAAGCCCTGCCTGTCTTGTCTCCACATTCTCTTTGACTCATAATAAGATCATCCAATGATTTAGATGCCTTAGTGAATGAGGCAATAACATTTTTGAGGTCATTCTCCCTCTTCTCTATAGCAGCAATTTCTGCTATTAATTTAGCATTTTCACCTTTAAACTTTCATTCTCATCGGCTATTTGACTTAGAGTACTCGGCTCCTTAGTCGACTTTGAGTTTTGACTCTTGAGTAGTCTGTTTTCCTCATTTAATAGTGTGTGTGAGGATTTAATGTGTTCAAAATCTTTCATCATTTTTCCTAATGAATCATAAAGATCGAGTGGGTGATGAAGTGTGTGTGTCACTCACTATCATCGAGTCCGAGTTTGATGAGTTAGAGTGTACCTCATCTTCTTGGTCAGTTGATCTTGTTCTTTGGCCATCAAGTAGATCGGGGCTTCTTCTTGAGTCACTTGAGTAGTCGGCTTCATCGCTCTCTCAATCACCATTGTCTCTCTTGACTTAGTCAAGTTTCAGCAGCGTCTCTGCTGACCATCATTGCCTTTTTCTTTTCTTGTCTTCTTTCTCTCAAGACCTTTCTTTCTTCTTCATTCCCGTATTTGTTGACTACGAGGATATGGGCAAATAATGGCATAGTGACCTGGTTGTCTACAGTTCAGCATAGATATTCACCTTTTGATCGACTCTTTCCATTCTTGGATTGTCACCTTTGATACTCAACTTTTTGATGATCTGTTCTCTTAGTTGGCCTATCTTCCCTTGATTTGGAGGAGCCGAGTGTCTTCTCGGAAGATTCACCCTTTCTCTCTTGTAGTTCTTATTGAAGAACTTGTTGAACCTTTTAACCATCGGGGCTATTTCTTCCGGATCAATGACTTCTTTGACCTCGGCTCTCTTCCCATCTTTAACAATTAGAGCACTTTTGGGTACAAATTGCCTCTTCTTCTGGTCTTTTCTTCTCACCAAACTCGTAGGCTTTGAGGTCCGAGAATAATTCATGGTTGGATGTCTTTGATAGGTCCATGGAATGTCTCGGTGCCATGACCTTCATTTCCCATTCAAACCGAAGACTTTTTAGGATCTTCATACACATTTCTTCGTGTATATTCATTTCCAAGTGCGATGACTCATTTGTGATTTTACGTGAACCGAGCATCCATTGATCCAGGTTCTCTCCCGAGATCATTCTCAAGTTCTCAAATTTTTGTACTGACCATTGATAATTTGTTTTCTTTGATTTTCTCTCGAGCCTTCACAAATCAATGTTAGCTTGTCCCGCATTTCTTTAGCCGTTTTGCATGATTTGACTTTATTGAACATGGCTTTGTCCAAGGTTTTGTAAAGGATGTCCTTGGCTACATTGTCCAGGTTGTATCTTTTTCTCATTATCATTTGTCCATTCGCTTCTTGGTTTTTCAACCATGACTGTGCAGGAGCAACATTCTCTTCTCCTTCACCGCACTCTTCTTTACAAATGTGTTCACCTTTAAAATTTGCAGTGGCCCATCTTCTATTACTATCCACATCTCATCATGTAATGCGATAGATGAGCCTCGCATACGAATTTTCCAATCATCAAATTCTTCAATTGTGAACATAGGGATGCGTGTCAAATTTGCTTCCATGATAATAACTTTTAATGATAAAAAGAGTTTTGAAAGTTTAAGTACTAAAAAGCAAACTTTGAAAAGTTTGGAGATCTAGTTCAAGAACTAAGATGCGGAGGGTTCAATGAACCAACCGCTCCGATACCACTTGTAGGTCCCAAGGGGTGTAAGTGTAAGGTTTAGAAGGGGGTTGAATAAACCTTACCAAATTTTCGACTTAGTCCTTTTAAATATACGAGTTGATACTACACACAGAAATGTTCTAGATGGACAAATCAATTTAGCCACTCAAGAGAGTTAATCTCTCAATGCACTCAATCGAGTTTGTTGATGGAATAACTCACCGTTGGTTCTAAATTAACTCAACTCGTGGTTTTGTTTTCAGCCGAAGACTTAACACCCTTAAATTTGATTAAGCAAGAGTTTAGTGCTTGGTTTAGTACTTATAAATTATCAAGTGGATAGCAAATTTATCGTGAGATATAAGCGATTAAAAATGCGAATTAAAGTCTTTGAAATGTAAATGACACAATGAAATTTTTATAGAGGTTCAAGATGGGGTAATTCTTCTACTCCTCTCTTCTCCAACTCCTGGAGGAATCCACTAGGTAATGATCGAGATACAAAGTGGTAATGTCCGGATACAAGTCTTGATCACACACGGTGACTTGATCCTTTGGGACTCGATGGAGACGCCTTGATCACTCACCGTGGCTTCTCGTGCGACTCGCCTTCTTCACAGGCAGGCTTTGCTACTACAAACTCACTTGCTCAAGCTCTTTGGATTTGATCACGAAGCCCTCCAAAAGCTTAAGACTTGGTTCGACCTTGAACCTTCCTACAATCCTTCGTGGAATGTAGACCCCTTGATTTTCGTATTTTCCTCTTCAACTGATTGAAGTTATCTTTCCTTCACAGGTGAGTGTTGGATTGATGTCCTTCGTAGTGTAGCTTGAGGATTGAGAATATTTGATTTTCTAATAATTGCTTGAACGTTTTTTGGTTGAGATCTATCTCTTGTGTCACTTGTGTCTCTCTTGTTTCTCAATTTAAACTCCTCGGCCTTTTATAGTGATCTTTCAAAAATTTGCCCGTTGAAGAGATAGGCTTATTTTTGAAAGTCACTTGCGATCGTTGGCTTGTCTTGTTGCGATCCTTGGAATTGCCATTTCCTCGTATGAATTGTTCTTTCACCTTTTCGTAGTTCGACACGGTGTAGTGCTTCCCATTGTTCATTCCATTTGCACGCTTCGGGATGAGCACTCCGAGAAAGGTGGTATGGAGATATTACTTGTTTAAGTAATTCTCTTGATTTACTGGCAACGGATATTTTATAGTTATCTCGACTTGATCGCATTTCTTTGCTTTCCCCAGGTGACTTAGAGTCGACTTCCAATCATGGATGACTCTTCCTCGTCACTTCAACTTGAGACTTGGCTTTTCTTGAGTTGACTTGACGATACTCCACTCACCGCATCTCACCGCTTCTTCAAGAGAGTTCCCGTCTACTCTTCTTTGCCATACTCACCTCTCGCAATGAGTCTTCCTTCTAGTCTTGATTGTCTTCTTGCATGTTAGGCGTAGTCGACTTAACTCGGCTTGGCCTCTATTTATTACAATGCATTTTACAACAAGAATTGGGGTGCCAACTTTCTATTCTAAGTTTTACATGGCATTCATCAAAATCTAAACAATAAGTTTCCTAACATGGTATCTTGATTGCAACAATTCGAGATCATATATGTTCCTCAAAAGGCCGTAAAAAGGGCAAGTTTTGGCGGATTTCTTGGCTGATCATCCCATCCTGGCGAGTGGGAGTTGTCGATGAGTTACCCGATGAAGATGTGCTTGTAGTCGAAATTACTCCCCTTGGAAAATGTACTTTGATGGAGCCTCACATAGAGAAGGAGCTGTCAGTCTTTGGAGTCATATTTGTTACATCGGAAGGGGAAGGGTTGCCCTACTCTTTCACCCTAACTCAAAATTGCTCAAACAATGTCGCTGAGTATCAAGCTCTCATCCTCGGACTGGAAATGGCAGTTGATATGAAGCAATTACGGTTGGATGTGTACGGAGATTCCAAATTGGTAGTTAATCAATTGCTTGGAATATATGAAGTGAAAAAGCCCGAGCTACTCCCATACGTTAATTACGCTAAGAGACTCATTGGATGGCTTGGAGACGTGACAATTGAACATATCCCTAGAAAGGATAATAGACAAGCGGACGCTTTAGCAAAGCTTGCTTCTACAATCTCCATGCCTGAAGTTGAAGCTCGTGTGCCGATATGCCAAAGTTGGGTGGTGCCTCCAATTTTTGAGGAAGAGGACTGCGATGATGAAGAAGAAAATCATGTTGTTGAGGTATTCGAAGTTGATAAAGAAGATTGGCGCCAAATATTTGTGGATTATCTGAAGTATGAAAAGCTACCTGATGATCCGCGACAAAGGGTTGACGTCCGACGTCGTGCAACTCGCTTTATCTATTACAAAGGCACACTTTATAGACGTTCATTCGATGGAGTCTTTTTTGCGATGTTTAGGTGATGATGAAGCCATCCGAGTCATGGAAGAAGCTCACTCGGGGATTTGTGGTGCTCATCAGTCAGGCCCGAAGTTACACTTCCGGATCAAAAGAATGGGCTACTATTGGCCTACAATGGTGAGGGACTGCATGGATTATGCGCAAAGATGTCAAGCCTGTCAATTCCATGCGAATTTCATTCACCAACCACCAGAGCCGTTACATCCTACTGTTGCTTCTTGGCCATTTGATGCTTGGGGCTTAGACGTAGTTGGTCCAATGACAAAGTCTTCTGGTGGGCATCTGTACATCTTAGTTGCGACCGACTACTTTTCTAAGTGGGCTGAAGCGATACCTCTCAAAGAAGTTAAGAAAGAAAATGTTGCTGACTTCATTCGTATCAACATCATTTATCGCTATGGGATTCCAAGATATATAATCACTGATAATGGGAAGCCTTTTTGCAACATCGATAGATAAGCTTTGCAAGAAGTTCGGCTTCAAGCAAAGAAAGTCGTCCATGTACAATGCTGCTGCAAATGGCCTTGCTGAAGCGTTCAATAAAACTTTATGTAATTTGCTGAAGAAAGTGGTCGCCAAGTCGAAGAGAGATTGGCACGAACGAATGAGAGAAGCATTATGGGCATACAGGACCACTTATAGGACGCCTACTCAAGCCACTCCTTATGCATTGGTGTATGGTGTTGAAGCTATTGTTCCTCTTGAGCAACAAATCCCATCACTGCGAATAGCCATACAAGAAGGGTTAACTGAAGAAGAGAATGCACGCTTACGCCTCGAAGAGTTGGAAGCTCTTGATGAGAAAAGGTTAGAAGCACAACAAAGACACGAATGTTATCAAGCTCGTCTTGCTAAGGCATTCAACAAGAAAGTGCGATCGCGCTCCTTTCAAGTTGGTGACTGGGTTCTTGCGGTGAGAAGACCCATCATTATAACCCATCGAACTGGAAATAAGTTCACACCAAAGTGGGATGGTCCCTATGTTATTGATAGGCGTGAGTTTTGCATGTATTTTGAGGCGTATTTCGAGCTATAATGATAAGTAAACATGCATTTACTCGCGTTAAATGTTACATATTCACTCCTTGTGGAAAAGATATTACACTTTGCTTATTTTGTAGGAATTTCATGATATTTGAAGCTAATTGAATAAGAATATGAGGAAAGCAAAGTAGAAACACGGAGAATTGAGTGGATATACGAAAAGTGAAGCCTAAAAGAGCGAAAGTTGAGCGTTCACGGAAGAGACAGGGGGCACACAGGTTGGGCGTGCCTCAAGACACCACCCGTGCACCCCTGTATAAGGATGATTGAAGCCGCATCATGGCGCACGGGTAGCCCATGCATGGGCGCACCACCCGTGCGCCCTACAGAGTCGTCAGTATCTCACCGGAGTGGCGCACGGTAGGCCGTGCTCGACGCACCACCCGTGCGCCCTACAGAGAGTTGGGGTATTCTAGCAGGGTGGCGCACGGGTAACCCGTGCGTGGGCGCACCACCCGTGCGTCTGCGACTGAATCCCATAATCTGCAGCATTAAGCCCTAAACATGATGGGAGGTATAAAAAGGCTTTTTGGGGGGCGCACACAAGGACATTCTGCATTTTGGGATCTACAACACAAGACAAGAGTCAACTCTTGGAAGGAGACATCAAGGAGACAATCGGGTTGCATCGGAGCTTGAAGAACGGAGATATATCGAGAGATTGTCGACGTTCCTAAGTTTTCTTGCTTCTCTTTTAGTTTCAATCTTTTAGTTTCATTTGTAATGACTTTGAACACTTTGTGTGTAAGTTGTTTAATCATGTGTAGCTAAACTCTTGTGATTTCCGGGTTTTGGAAGTAGATTAATGAACTCTTGTTGGATGTTTTAATCTTGGTTGAAGTTATTATCTTGAAGCCTATTTGAGTACTTTGAGCTTATTCTTGTTTTATCACTTGGCCAATGATTTAACATGTTTGATATATTGATTCATAATTCGAGAGATGAGTTTCAATATTAGATCTTAAGTACTTGACACGACTATTTGCATGAATCGAGAGGTTTGTGAATGTTTGTGAGGACATTTGATCTTTTGTGCATTTGGGAGTTGTATATCTTATGTTAAGTAGAGATGCTAGCATAGATATTTCAATCTACATTTTATATGCATCTCGAGAGGAGGATAAAATAGCTTTGTGATCGTCTTATAGGAATATTGATAATAACGTGGCTTGATTAAATCGGACAACAAGAGGATTATTAATCGAAACCTTAACTCGGAAATCCATTTCATCATCTTGATACTTCTTTCATTTGTGTTATCTTATTCTTGTGTTTTAGTGAGTGAAATTGTCTTAATCTCAAAACAACAACCATCAAATATTGATCGCCTAAATAAAAGTAAAACTATCTTGGCTCAATACTTAGCTTATTGATTTATTAGTCTCCGTGGATACGACCTTGCTACCCTATTCGATAACAAACACCGTACACTTGCGGTGGAGCTAAAAATTAGGCGAACAAGTTTTTGGCGCCGTTGCCGGGGACTAATACAATTTATGGTGCTAATATTGAGATAGATAGAATTATTCTTAATTTAGACATTTTTTTATTATTTATTTTGTTTTAGTGTGACTTGAATTCCACATTATTTGACTTGTTTCTTCTAGTTTGGTCCGGTAGTGCATGAACACGCGCTCTAGGAGGGGGACTTAATACCGCTCATACCTAGGAAGTTGAGGCTTTCGCGAGGAGAATCGATCTACCACTAGACGAGTGAAAGACAACACAATCCGATAATGGGGATTTGAATGGGTTACCAATACCACCAAACAATGGTGGAAACGAGTTACCGATACCGGTTCAACAGCAAGCCATTCGTGATTACTTTCGACCACAAACGAATCGTAATTACGGTGGTATTGCCCATATTCCTATCAATGCCAACAACTTCGAACTCAAACGGCACTAATCAATATGGTGCAACAGAATCGGTTTGGGGGTTTGCAAATCAAGATCCTAACTCTCACCTTGCGCATTTTATCCAAATATGCAATACGATCAAAATGAACGGAGTCTCGGATGATGCCATAAGATCGCGCTATTCCCATTCTCTTTAAGGGATAAGGCGAAAATTGGTTTACTTTGACGCAAGCGGTGTAAGCACATGGGACGAGCTAAGCCAAAAGTTTTTGTTTAAATTCTTTCCACCAAGCAAAACTTTGCAGCTCAAAAGTGAGATTACTCAATTCGACAATTTGATTCCGAGCCTTTGTACGAAGCTTGGGAAAGATTTAGGGACTTATTAAGAAGATGTCCACAACACGGCTTTCCTGGAGGATCAACAACTATGTTTCTTTACAATGGTTTAATGGGGCAAACGAGGGCCTTTGTTGATGCCGCAATGGAGGAGCATTGTTGGCAAGGTTTCCACAAGATGCCTTAAATCTTCTTGAGGAAATGGCCATGAACAGCTTACCAATGGCCATCCGAAAGATCCAATGTACAACGAATAGCCGAAATCTCGTATTCGACCACTATCAAAACATTGTCGGCACAAGTAGCGGCTTTGACAACTCAATTGAATGTATTTACGAAGGGGCCAGAAGCAGGTACGAGCATGGGTAGTGAAGCTCTTCTATATCCGATGGAAGAGGTAAATTATGTGAATAACCGGAATTTCAGCAATTTCCGGAATAATTCAAACCCAACGCACTACCATCCAGGGTTGAGAAATCATGAAAATTTTTCCTATGCAAATACTAAGAATGTGTTACAACCTCCACTGGGATTCAATGCTTCAAGTGGAGGCGGTAATGGAGGAGGCAAATCGTCGTTGGAAGATGTACTCACCTCTTTCATAAATCAATCTAATGCTTTCATGAATGACACGAGGAGCCGCCTCGATAAGCAAGACCTTAGGATGGATAAGTTAGAACAACAAGTGACAAGCTCAATAAAGAATCTGGAAACTCAAATGGGTCAATTGGCTGCAATTGTGGGGAGTCAACATCAAAAGGGTCAATTTCCAAGCAACACGGAGGTCAACCCGAGGGAACATTGCAATGCTATCCATGTGTGGGGTGGAAAAGAGAATGAAGAGTCTGAAAATGTTGATATTGGTGTGATGTCGAATCACGTGCGTCTCGTGTATCAATGCACGACCAAATCGTGTGTGTTGCCGAGCCTACCATCCAAATTCGGAAAATGACAAACGACGCTCAAGGCAATATGAAAGTTAAAGGAGGAACCGAGCAACAATTAGATAAACAAAAAAGAGCCAAGAAACGTGAATCGTATCCTAACTCTAATTTCTTTGAAATATAATATTCCTCTTCCCTTTCCTCGATTGTTTCACAAGACTAATCAATAATCAATTTGCTAAATTTGTGGGCATGTTTAAAAATTGCACATTGATGTTCCTTTTGCGAAAGCAATGAAACATATGCCAAATTATGCAAAGTTTTTAGGGGAAGCGATGTCCAACAAGAACAAATGGGCGAGAGAATGGGATTGTCAACTGACGGAAGAATGTAGCGCACTCATACAAAGGAAAATACCGTAAAAGTCGAAAAGATCCGGAGTTTCACTATTCCTTGTACAATAGGCGATATTTCCTTTGACAATGTACTTTGTGATCTAGGATCTAGTATCAATTTGATGCCGCTGTCCGTTCTCAGAAAGCTTGGACTCGTAGAAGTGAGACCATCCACTGTCACCCTACAACTCGCGGATAGATCACTCGTAAATCCAACAGGGATACTAGAAGATGTGCTCATAAAAGTCGATAGATTCATATTCCCGTGGATTTTCTAGTGTTGGATATGAATGAGGATTGTGACACCCCTCTTATACTTGGACGTCCATTTTTGGCAACCGCGGAAGCACTAATAGATGTGAAGAAAGGGGAGCTTACATTACAAGTTGATGATGAGCGTATTTCATTTTCCATTTTTCGAATGTGAAAGGACATGATGATCTTAATGGTTGTAAAAACAACAACAATTGCTAATTCTCAGTACTCAAGCTAATAGCTTGAATAATTGTATGCATTCTAAAGATAATATGCGGGGATTATCAATGAAGAAGAAGAAAGGCACAAAAAGCCTCGATGTTGAACCAAGAGCGTGCACGTACCATTCGCACGATGAAGAGGAGAACACATGGATAGTTGACAAACAGGAAAAACCTCCTTTAGTAATGATCAAGGGAGGTGTAAATCCAAGTGAGCGGGATTGGCATGGAAAACTGCACGATGAGGTGACAAGCCTCATTTCGCAAAGATCATAATCGGAATTAAAAGGCGTCAAGCTAAAGACGTTAAATGTAGCGCTTGTTGGGAGGCAACCCAACGGTTTTTCGTGTGAATTCCATTTTTGTGTGTGTTTAATTTCAAAATTTGTGTGATTTGAGTGCTTTGATATGTGTGTTTTTATTAATGAGTGTGATTTGTGTGTTTTTTTTAAAAAAAAAAAAAAAAACCTAAATTGTCAGACAGTGCGCCGGGTAGCCCGTGCGTTGGCACCCCACCCGTGCGCCTGCAGTAGAGAGGAATTTGCCGGGGTGGCGCACGGGTAACCCGTGCTTCGACGCACCACCCGTGCGCCCTGCAGAAGAGGCTTAAATATGACAGTTTTTAAACTGTCTTCTTCTTCAAAAATCCAACAAATTGCGCGCCACTACCCCCAAACTTCATTGCCGTCGAAATTTCTTGCAAATTCTACTTAAATTCGTCCTTTTAATCCCTTCCCCATCACAATTCAACTTCACTTTACGTTGAATTCAAATTTACTTGAAGAATTGTGAGCACAAGCACCTAGGGTTCAAACCTTCCACTTCGAGTTTAATTTAGAGAATTCTGGTAAGAACACCGTTTCTCTTTGTCAATTCGTTGTCAATTATGTATTAGGGAGCATGGTAGGTGTTTATTTTGATATTTTTGCTATGAATTATGTGAATTATTCTTTGAGACAAATTATCAAACACCTTGTGGGCTTGTGTAATTGAGGAGATTTAGGATGAATTATTGGTGAGTAGGGCATGGCCAATGATTGTTTAAGCTAATACTTGTCTAGAATGGCCATAATTTTTGTTTGCTTGGGGTAGTTGATCGATCAAAAGTAACGTGGGCAAGTGAATTTGCATCACCCAATATGTTAGCTTTAATCCCCTATTTTGTGTTGCCATTGATGATATTGGGATGCTAATGAAATGTATTTCAGGTATAAACTCTTCATGGCCGAGAAAGAAACCCCCGGGGTGGAAGGAGACATGCACGGGACGACACAACGCCAAGTGGCACCGCCTAAGTCGACCAAAACAGTCCCGAGGCATATATGGGTAAACTTGACAAATGCCGATGATCTTGGCGATGGAATCGCTTAATCGGTCGCCAAATAGCTCCATCTCGCTATGCCGACGATGATTGTACCCAAACTTTGGGGATGCATGAGGGCGTGTGGCGTCTTTTTTTTCGCCAAGGTAGGATGGACGAACTTCATGAGCCGAAGGTGGCCGACATTCAAAAAGCATACATTGGAGTTCTTGAGTCTTGTGGAAGTACTCAAACAAAGCGAGACCTTTGAACCGTATATGATAAAGTTTCATTGGGAATGTCCGAGACAACAAGCCTATGACTGATTGAACACCATTTTCGAGGTCCCAACAAACGCTCGTACCCGCCCGATGCCTCATTATGATCAATACGACTTCTGAGAATGCTTGTGGAAACACCACAAACGGGGCCGATGTTGTATGCCGCGCGGACCGCCAAAGCCTCATGGATCCGGGAATCCGTTTTCGGTATATTCAACGCGTGATCGCATCCTCCGTGTTCGCCGAGAAAACATTGGAGGTATGACGACTAAGGAACTTTATCTCCTTTGGTGTATGGTTACAAACACCCCCTACAACACCGCTTTGTCAATTTTGCCGAACAAATCGAACAGTTAGCTAGGCGGGAAGGGGGTACGATATCTATAGGAGGCCTCATTACCCCTATTGCCCGGCATTTCAATGTTGATTTAGAGGCTTGGAGCCTATCCCGGCAGCACTCGGGTTAATTTGGCATCGTTGCACCATATGAATTTCATAGCAAATGAAGACAACATTGGTGCTTCTACAAAAGAAAGGTGCTTCATTTCCGTTGTCTAACCCGCCATACACCACGGTCGAGACATTGACGGACACCACCAACTTCCTCATGAACTCCGACGCACACAACCGAATTACCGAGGCTATAGAGGCAAGAAAGCATCGCAGTCGAAGGTTTCTTGGATGAGGAGGATATGGTGGCGGAGGAGGATGCGTTTCATGGCCGAGACATGGGGATGGAACCTCATCACCCCCAAATTGGGTATGATATACCCGAGTCCTCACACGGAGGCGATTACCCCCGACATTCTCAAAGTGGGGATCGTCCCGGTCCTTCTCACAGTGGAGGACCCCAGCATGGCACCGATTTTCAAGACATGTTTTATGCGTTTGGGGAGAACTTGAGGCGGCAAAAAGAAGAGTTGAGGCGGCAAGGAGAGGATTTGAGGCAACATAGGGCTGATTTTCTCGCGTTCAAATGAGCGATCGGAGCGGCGTTCCGAGGAGACGGCAAGTGCTCCAACAGCTACAAATGTGGCATATTTCTCAAGGCCACTTCCCACCACCGCCGCCGCAGTGATTCAGGTATATCCCCACTTTTTGTTATTGAAATTCTATTTTTCCCCTTAGGACACTATAATTTCATTCAAGTTTGGGGGGAGAGATAGCATTTTGATACATGAAAAGTGTGGATACAGTTAAAAAAAAAAAAAAAAACATTTTCATGCATTCTTTTTTTGTTTTCATATAGATGCATTAGAGCATTTTAGGTTGCATTTGCATTAGAGCACGTTTATAACTTTAGCACGTCTATTGCTTTAGTAGTGGTTAGAGAGTGTGTTGACCGAGCATGGTGCAACTTGTTGTTTGTGTGTTGATTGAAAATTCATATTGTTGGGATTAGATGTTGTTTATGGATTGATTGAGCCTTGAATAGATAACTTTGAGCATGTTGATATGAAAAACTTGGTGTGATGCTTTGAATTACATTTTGACAAGCTCAGAGCTTTGAGCCTTTACTGCTTATATCTTGTGCGATCTTGTTGTAATTTGAGTGTATCATTCATGTTGATTAAAATTCTAGAACTTGCTTGGGTATCTCTGTCAAGGCCACATGTGTATGTGAATTGTGAATGTGATTAAAGGCCATCTTTGCTAGCCTTTCGTGCCTTTTTGCCTACCTAAAAATGTGAAAACTCCTAGTTAGCCAAGTTGAGCCTATAGCCTATTTCTTTGATAACCACAAAAATTTAACCCTTGATCTTACTATATTTCCATCACCTTAAACTCGAATGATAACGTTGAGTAAAAGGGGAATGAACGAGGTTGAATGGATGGGAATTGAAAAATAGGATAATTGGGCATACTTGGTTAAATGGAATAAAAAGAGGAAGGAAAGATGTTGAAAATGCACAAATGAAAAAAAAAAAAAAGGATTGAAAATTTGATAAATTTGGGGGCGAAGGATTGTGAATGGAGGCGATTCTCAAAAGAAAGAAAGGAAATGGAGATAAATGAAGTTGATAAAAATGAGGGATGATTGGAGTAGCATATGGGATTGTAATGAAAATGATTGATATGCTCATCGGTCTATACACTCGAGTTTGAGTCACTTTATCCAAAAAAATCTCCTACCTAAACCAAAGAGCCTTCATTACAACCAAATGAGAAAGTCCTTTATGATTCACAAATTGCATACACTCTGGCGTGAGATATGAGACAAATTGCAAGCCTATGGTAATTTTGCAACATCGAATTGATTTGAGCGTAAACACGTCCTATAACCTCGTGAGATGAGAGTATACACTTAACTTTGAGAGTTGGATTCAGAGCATTTCACTTTGTTTTATTTGAGGCGTGTTCTTTGATTAGATATTTGAGGCTTGATTGAGTTATACTCAGCATTCATGACGAACAATTTGGATTTTCTGGTAGATTCTCGTTGTGCGCTGTTATCTTTATCTCCCTATTGCGCTTTATCGTGTTCTAAATATTGTTGATCGGGACGGTCAACAGTTTAAGTTTGGGGGATTTTGATAGGCGTGAGTTTTGCATGTATTTTGAGGCGTATTTCGAGCTATAATGATAAGTAAACATGCATTTACTCGCGTTAAATGTTACATATTCACTCCTTGTGGAAAAGATATTACACTTTGCTTATTTTGTAGGAATTTCATGATATTTGAAGCTAATTGAATAAGAATATGAGGAAAGCAAAGTAGAAACGCGGAGAATTGAGTGGATATACGAAAAGTGAAGCCTAAAAGAGCGAAAGTTGAGCGTTCACGGAAGAGAGAGGGCACACGGGTTGGGCGTGCCTCAAGACACCACCCGTGCACCCCCCAGTATAAGGATGATTGAAGGCTGCGGCAAAGATGGCGCACGGGTAGCCCATGCATGGGCGCACCACCCGTGCGCCCTGCAGAGAGTCAGAGTATCTCACCGGAATGGCGCACGAGTAGGCCGTGCTCCGACGCACCACCCGTGCGCCCTACAGAGAGTTGGGGTATTCCAGCAGGGTGGCGCACGGGTAACCCGTCCGTGGGCGCACCACCCATGCGTCTGCTGAATCCCATAATCTGACATTAAGCCCTAAACATGATGGGAGGTATAAAAAGGCTTTTGGGGCGCACACAAGGACATTCTGCATTTTTGGGATCTACAACACAAGACAAGAGTCAACTCTTGGAAGGAGACATCAAGGAGACAATCGGGTTGCATCGGAGCTTGAAGAACGGAGATATATCGAGAGATTGTCGGCGTTCCTAAGTTTTCTTGCTTCTCTTTTAGTTTCAATCTTTTAGTTTCATTTGTAATGACTTTGAACACTTTGTGTGTAAGTTGTTTAATCATGTGTAGCTAAACTCTTGTGATTTCCGGGTTTTGGAAGTAGATTAATGAACTCTTGTTGGATGTTTTAATCTTGGTTGAAGTTATTATCTTGAAGCCTATTTGAGTACTTTGAGCTTATTCTTGTTTTATCACTTGGCCAATGATTTAACATGTTTGATATATTGATTCATAATTCGAGAGATGAGTTTCAATATTAGATCTTAAGTACTTGACACGACTATTTGCATGAATCGAGAGGTTTGTGAATGTTTGTGAGGACATTTGATCTTTTGTGCATTTGGGAGTTGTATATCTTATGTTGAGTAGAGATCTTTAGCATAGATATTTCAATCTACATTTTATATGCATCTCGAGAGGGAGGATAAAATAGCTTTGTGATCGTCTTATAGGAATATTGATAATAACGTGGCTTGATTAAATCGGACAACAAGAGGATTATTAATCGAAACCTTAACTCGAAAATCCATTTCATCATCTTGATACTTCTTTCATTTGTGTTATCTTATTCTTGTGTTTTAGTGAGTGAAATTGTCTTAATCTCAAAACAACAACCATCAAATATTGATCGTCTAAATAAAAGTAAAACTATCTTGGCTCAATACTTAGCCTATTGATTTATTAGTCTCCGTGGATACGACCTTGCTACCCTATTCGATAACGAACACCGTACACTTGCGGTGGAGCTAAAAATTAGGCAAACAGTTATCAAAGAAGCATACACAAATGGTGCTTATAAATTGGTTGCTGAAGATGGATTAAGAATTGGCCCGATAAATGGGAAATTCTTAAAACGATATTATCCTTGAAAAAAAAGAGAAAAAAAAAAAACAAAAACAAAAACAAAAAAAAAAAAGCAAAAAAAAAAAAAAAAAAAGCTCCTTGGCGCACGAGCCTAAATTGCATGTTACTCCTGACCCGCATGAGTATAAAATGTGAACGGTAACCACCAAAGGCAATGTATGTGGTTAAACTGCTAACTTCCCCACCAAAGGTAAATACATGTGGTTAAACTGTTGATTTACCCCACTAAAGGTGTTTTACGTGGTTAAAAGTTAAATACCCCACCAAAGGTAAATACATGTGGTTAAAGTGTTAATTTACTCCACTATAGGCATTTTATGTGGTTAAACATTAAATACCCCACCTAGTCCAAGGTGGTTAAGAAATGGATACTCCTGGCCCGCATGAGTATAAACTGTGTACGCCCCCCCCCAATCAAAAATAAATTTTCTTTGAACTACGTTATGACTTGATCCCCTTATTGGGGTACGTAGGCAACTTGGATTTGTTCTAAGTTCAGTCATGAGTTTGTATTGAATTGAGTTTTGTTGTCAGGAGTAGTTGTGTAAAAAAAAAAAGAGAAAAAAAAAGGCTACGGCAAAATAAATGCACTTGAGAGATTGCAAAGTAGAAAGAAAAACAATATTTCTATTAAGTAGTCTTAAGAATGGTGTTATTTATTACATGAAGCAAAAAAAAAAGGAAAAATACTAAGCAAAAGGATTCAGATTCTTCAACTCTTCTTTGGCGGTCTCTAGATGTAATGCTGAAACCTTCAAGTTTTCAACCGCTTCATCACTCAGTGGGGAAATACTCTCGATGGCAGTAATCTCCTCTTCAATATCAAAAACTTCAGCTTGAGCAATTTGAAGAAGTTCTTGTTGTTGCTTTAATGATGCAGTTAAGTTCTTCTTCCGTTTCTACAAACTGTCAATCTCCTTTTTGATAGATTCCAAATCATCCTTGGTTGACATAATTTGGGCAAACTCCTTGTTTTCTTTGGTCTTCGCATCATGCAAGCGATCTCTAGCTTCACTTAATTGTCGAGCAAGGAGTTCTTTGGATCCCTTCTCGGAAGATATTGATCTCGCCTCATCATATCACGTGCAGAGGCAAAAAGCGCTTTCAATAATTCTTCTAAGTGAGAGATGTCAAAATCCTTGAAGCTTTCCATGGATTCAAGCACAACAAACACATCTTCTTTAATGGATGAAATAATGTCAATCGAAGTGTTGGCTAATTTCTCACGAAGATCACTCCACATGTTCTGAAGGAACTCTCTTTGGTGCTTATATAGAAACTTCCCACCTTCGAACACCGAGAATGCCGTGCAATGAGGTGTCTTCGTAGCCTTATCCAAGTCACGCGTCTATTCTCGTGTTGTCTTGTCAACCATGGAATTCCTAGCCAATTCGTTAAGCCTCACCACCGACCTTTAGCTACCTTGTGACTCATCATCATCAATGTTGACAAGATCCTTCTCCAACTGAAATATTGCATGCTTAAGTTAAAAAAAAAAAAAGAAAGAATTATTAAAATAAGAAGTAAAGAAATAACCTCTTCGGCAAAAGTCTCAATTTGAAGAGGATGATCTGCAATATCATCAACATCATGTGATGGAAAGGATCCAGAATCCTTCTTGGGCCTTTTCCAATGACGGTCAGCGTTACTACTACTTTCCTCCGCAGGATGAGAAGTACTCTTTCTTTTGTTGGCTTGAACATTGCACTCGTTGGCAAGGGGAGCAACATGCGAAGAAGCTTGACTATTTTCATCAATCAGGCCACCTCCATTGTTGGGTTTTGTACCTCCGGGCAGTTCACCACTTCGCTCCATATTGATCAAGCTTGCGATGTTTTCTTGAAAAAAGCATCCATGGACCTTGTTCCACCATGGCTTGTAATCTTCAGAAGAGAACTTCTTTGCATTTGGGGGCATACAAGGCAGACACGCCTTAGAAAAGGTCTTCAACAATGTGCACAAACGCCAATAGTGAATTCCTTCATCTAGAGAAGCTCGACGTACATCTCGTTTAAGCGCTCCGGGCACCACTTGATAAAATCCAAACCGGCGACTGAATCTGTGAGGACTATAAGGTTCAACGATGAAATACCCACCTTGCCGCAAAGGAAGATAGTTTGAACGAATTGCAAGGAAATAGTTCCGCTCGAATTCCTCTGCATTCCCATTATCAACATATGTGAAATCTTTCTCCTTGGTGATCATGGTGCAAGTCAACGAAACAAGTTCTCCTTTATGGATCCGCTTGCGAGCATCTCAGATCATAGTACTTCGCGCCTCCTTCGCGAAAAAGGTCGTCATCTTGGGGCCACGTACTCCTTGCCAAACTTGGTGGTGAGTTTTGAAGTAATGTGCCAACCAACCATGAACAAAATGGACGGGAAATGTTGAACATACGCGAGATGGCCTCGAAGAGCCCGCAATCTTGTTCAAACCCTTGTAGATGCATGCCAAGACAAAGAACCGCAAGGCCTCTTTGTTCGCCCACTCGCCATAATCCCCGCCATTTTGAAAGTCTTTGGGGCGTATCATATTGATGTCGCTCGTTGGGAAGAACAAACACGCAGAGCCAACATGCTAGAAATGCCGCCAAATATGTTTCTTCTCTCAAGCTCTCTTTGATATTGATCTTTGAAAAAAGAAGCCTTCTCTGCAGGGACCATTCTCCATGGACGCCTAAGTTGCCAAGTGGGTTGTAAGTCGATTTGGGGCGAGCGACTCTCTTCTTCTCTGTGCGAGGAGGAGGTTTGTTGTACTTCGTCAATTTCTTGGACCAGAATCTAATCCACTCGCTGATAGGCACTTGAGAAAATTGACCACCATTCACAATTTTCCAAAGATGATGATAAGCATATAGTAAGTAGCCGCAGGAGCAAGGGAGAAATCGACTTGCCGCTTCATCGAGACCGGTGAGTTCTTTGGCACATGGGACGACTTCATCGTAAAGGGATCCGGTTATAGCCAAACCCGCCAAAGTGTTCAAGTCCCCAAAGATATGGAGAGCTCTCCGAAGGAAGTCAACAAAGTATTCGTAGACGGACACCATGCCACGCAAAACCCCCTCATTATGTTGGAGTTGCTGTCATATGTGAAGAGCGAAGCATACACCGCATCATAGATTTTCACCTTTTGAAGATTATTCTTGCAACGGCTAAGGACGTCTTCGGTCCACTCCCAATAGCCTTTGATATAGTGGAACTCGCCGGCAAATTTGATGTCGTCACCCCATTTGGCTTGACCTTCAATAATGTGGCGGCCCAACGTCGGCAATGGAGTTGACTCGGCCGATTGTTGGTGATGTGTTGCTTGTAAAGTCCATGTTTTGGAAGTTTTGCTTGAAGGAATCTCCTTTGACCACTCCTCTAAGTAAGACGGGTTTGTCAACCTTGGCCATGTCGTTGCATATCGTCCAACAACGGGATCGAAAACCGCCAAAATAGTACCCTTGTCGATGGATTGACTTTCGTCATCGAGAATCATCAAGTGTCGAACGCCAGATGGTGAAGAATCGTCTTTGAAAGACACCATTGCGAATGCTATCAAAATACAACGAAAGACAATAAGTGATAGAGAACGGAAGTCAAAATCAAAATTTAAAGTTACAGCTTTTGGAATAGAAGAACTCATACCAAGCTGCAACAAGTATCCACAAATTTCGACAGAAAACTCGGGAACTGATGTCTGGCAAAAAGAAATTCGGCTGGTACTGCAAACAAAAACAAAAAAATGGTGATTAGTATACAAAAAGCAATAGAAAAGGAAAAGGAAAAAGAAAAACAAATTACAAAGCCCTACTACTTAGTGGAGAAGATGGCACAGAATACGTATTACTCTGCTCTTGAATAATGCAATAATGGGGTATACGTTGTCCATCTTATATAGAAGAATTAGTTTGGCACAAAAGGAAATTTCCATGTTCCGTTCTAACTTGCGGCCGAAGAAAAAAATATAAAGGAAGGATTTCTTCAATTTAATTTTGGAAAATAACGACAACTAGTTGCTGGGGAAAATCGTCAATGAAGATTTTTGGTCAAGACATTCCATATACAATTTATGTGGGTTAAAGATGAGAAGAAATTTGACGGGCTTTTACATCCTTCCATTTGAATTAATTTCTTGCCAAAGAAATTTGATGTTGAAATCTATACTCTGTAACGAACGGCAAGGAAAAGAAAATCTATTTTTCCAATTGAATTAATTTCTTGCCAATTGTTTTCTTATGCATGTGGGTCCCGCATGGCCTTGCTATGGAAAGCATATTGATTCTTAAACATGGAATTTGGAAAGATGCAGATACGACCTGTTGGCTTTTGTTTAATTTCCAAAATAAAAGTTGATGTATAATTGAAGCATGGGTCACTCAATTTGATGTTACGTGGGCCTTTGTGTTTTGGGCCAGACAATAAAGTCTTTTGATTTATCTGCTCGGGCCAAGGTTTATACGCAAGGTCCAATTATGAAAATAAAACTTGAAGCAATTATCGCGACTTATTCACTCCATGACATGTCGTCCGTGAACAAGTCTCGAGGGGGCATTTGTAGACAATTAAAATTCATGTCCAATTAAATGACGAGACTTGGAAAATAATATATTACATATCAATTTATATTTTCTATTTATATTTTGGGAATTTATTCAAATTTAATTCCTAAAAATAAATAGTTAATTTTGATATTTTAATATATAATTTATTGGCCAATCAAATATCGCCACATGTCAAATATCAATATCTTGGGAATCAAGATAATATCTCGTCAATTATGGAAGAGAATAACCATCATTTTGGTAACTAAAATCGCATCTTCCGGATATGGCAACAAATTGAATCAAATCATCAAGGACCAATCAAATCGCGTCCTTCAATCAAGTAATTATGGCAAGAACTCCTATTCCACAACTATAAATAGGGGTCCTCTTCATAATTCAAAGACACAAAAATCCTAGAGAAGAAGTCTAAGCAAGAGGCGAATTCTCTCAAGTCAAGAAGTCCAAATCCAAAGAAGTCCACGGTGTTCAAAGGCGAAATTCAAGGCGTTCTTCGCGGAGTCCACCAAATCACGGCGTTTGATTCGAGAATAAGCTTCCAAGCCCTCGAGTTGACGTTATTGAAGTCCAAACCATCTTGGCGGGAGATCAAAAGGTCTATTTCACCAAGAAGTTCATATATTCAAATCAAATATCATCAAATATATCACGTTTGATTCGAGATCAAGCTTTCAAGCCCTCGAATTAACGATATTGAAGTTCAAGTTTATGTTTGGAGAAGATTAAACTGAAGAATCGACTCCAATTTCTCGAATTCCAGATATTTTGTTCTTGAAGAAAAGAATCAGAGGAGAAATAGAAATTGTAACCTATATATTTTCATTTTGATATATATATATATATATTTAATTTGTACGCTTTTTCTTGTTTGTTAATTGCAGACAATAAAAATTTGTGTTACAGGGTGATCGAGATTTTAACAGAGTCCTAACCCTTCATCAAGATTTCAAAAGAGATGATTTGATGAAAGAAGGGAAGAGACCCTACTCAATCACATACAAGATATCATATGCTCTTTTGAATACACATCATTCAGAGGTATTCTTGAGAAAGAAATTTATTGAAGTTCCAAGAATCTTTGAGGACTTTGCCAGGGTGGTCTTACCAAAAATCATTGAGTCTCCAACTATCAAGGAGATCGATATGAAAATACAAGATCAATCAGTCTTCAACAAAAGTCGAAGTCTCGAGTTGAGCCAAGAAGGATGTCTTTCCAACAAGACAGAATGATAAGCAGTAGCCGTTGGGTAGAAAAAAGATCAAGTATAGTTCAGCGTATCCCAAATGTTTCAAAACAGCAGGAGAGCTGAAATGTCCAGAAGAATGGCGAGAAGTTGAAGTAATATTTGACATCACTCAAAAGGATAATATTTTTCCTTGTGATGTTCTATATTATCTCCAACAACCAATAGTTGGAAGGTATCAAGGAAGACTGAAGATAGGTGAAATTGAGCTGACTATCTCAGGAGTAGCAGGAAGAATTCGAGCAATGCTTAATACTGGGAATTGAATTTCTTGAGGATCATAAACCTTAGGAAAGATCACAAAATGGAATGGAGTTCACAGTGGCTGATAAAAGATACAGAATCAGATGACCACTAGTCCATTCTCCATATACATTTCTATCGGAATGTTATATGCGGAATACAAGGCCGAGTATTTCGCTGCCTATATTGATTCAAGTGCCGGAATATGTACTGCAAAGCCGAATGTTTTTCCTAAAGAAATTGGAGAAGATTTACCAGCTATTGCAGGACGAGATTTCTCTAAAAGAATTCTTATTCTTAACAGAGGAATTAAATAAGCAGAAATCATGATCGGAGGCGCAAGTGGTACCCCATGGTACAAAGTGAAAACGCCACCAATATATTTCCATGATACAGGAGCATATGTGTTGCTAGAAAATAATTTCCTACAAACATTCAAACGATTTACACAGGAAAATGAGACAAGAAGACTTATTTTCACAACATTATGTGATCATAAGACTATTGTCCAAAGACTGCGGGAAGCATTTTACAGAAAAATGCCTATTAATTTTCGCAGCAAGCGTGGTGATGAAGCCAAACTTCGGAATCCAAAGATGGCGGATCGAAGAAAATTTGGTGAAGTCTTATTATCCTATAGACAATTTGGTTCGAACCATAAGGATAAGAAAATATGGGATAATAACTTGTATTCATTTAGAGTACAAGGAGAAGAACGAGTAACTCCAGAGGCTATTGCAGAATTGATGATGAGCCTAATGATGAATCCACAGAGTGATGTTACAATAGAAGAACAAATATCACTCGAGGATATCAAGAAGAAGATCCAAAGGAATTATAATGAAAATCCTTTGGCATGGTGGGATAAGAACGAGCTCAAAGCTTCCTTGAAAGTTAAACCAGGAAAGGACTATGAGTTCGTGAGATTCAAACCAATCCTTATGAATCAGGAAGATCGTGAGGATATGCAGAAGATACTTAAGGAACATCTTGACCTTAAGTTGATTTCACCAGGAGTTTCTCCATACAGCAGTCCAGGATTCCTAGTCAGAAACCATAGAGAAATTAAAAGAGGAAAGCCAAGACTTGTTATTAATTACAAAGGGATTAATAACATTTTGGAGTTCGACGGATACTATATCCCAAGCAGAGAACATCTGGTTAACTATATCAAAGGTGTCAAGATATTCTCAAAGTTCGATTGCAAGTCTAGATTCTACCAGATTAAGATGGAGAAAGAAAGTAAGAAGTTCACAGCCTTCTCCACACCACAAGGACACTATATTTGGAACGTGATGCCTATGAGATTGGCTAACGCACCCCAGATATATCAAAGAAAGATGGATAGTCTCTTTAAAGATTATTTCAGTTTCATGTTCGTGTATATCGATGACATTCTTATCGCATCAAAGAACATGAAGGAGCATCTCAAGCATTTGGAAATATTTTCAGATGTTTGCCATAAGGAAGGATTAGTGCTTTCAGAAAAGAAGGTAGTGATTGCTACAAGACAGATTGAATTTCTCGAAAACGAAATCAATGAATCTGGGATCATCCCACAAAGTCATATTGTGGAAAAGATACAAGGATTTCCAGATACACTAAAGGACAAGAAGTAGCTTCAGAGTTTCCTTGGAGTTGTTAACTTTGCTGGAATATTCATAAACAATCTAGCACATTACAGGAAGGTGTTTAGCCCGCTGCTCAAAAAAATGCTACATTCAAATGGGAAGATGAACATCAAGAATGAATAAAACAGCTTAAAGAAGTTTGTAAAAAGCTTCCAAAACTTGCAATTCCACAAGATGAAGATGAACTGGTTCTATACACGGATGCCAGTGACTATTGGTGGGCAACTGTTCTTACAAAAGTCACAACAAATGGCGAAGTGCCATGCATATATTGTAGTGGTCTTTTCACAGATAGTGAAGCGAATCGATGGCATATCAACGAGAAAGAATTCTTTGCAGTCAGGAAGACTTTCAAAAAATGGCCTCTATTTTTAAAAAAGTTTACTTTAAAAAGTTTACTTTAAAAATTGATAATTCAAGTGTCAAGGCTTTATGAAAAACAAAATTGAATCAAAATCAGAAAAGGCTTTTCTTGCGGATTTTTTGACACGAGATGGAAGGATGGCGAGGTCCTTAAACGAGTAAGACATCTTAGGGAAAACATGGAGAGTCTAGAACGAGTTTTTGGGATGTTATGTCTCAATGCAGAAGTTGTTGGACGACTTCAACAGGCTGGCCAGAAATTCATTTCTAGTCAAATATGAGCATGCCAGTTCGCTCAAGGACAATTGTTCTTAGTGTTGCAAGGGCCTCTCCTCCAGGCCGCATCTCCTACGATGCAAAATTGGGGCGAATAGAGAACGGGGCTCTAACCCAGAGGTTATGGATTCAAGTACCATAATCACAAGTGTTACAGGTGATGCATTCCCTGTGGATGTACAAACTGTAACGAATGTTGAAGCTCCGGTGTCACAACCCGAGTCTCCAAGTCAACCCAACACCTCTGGGTTTAAAGAGGGAGAGTTGAATCTTAGGCCACAAACAGGCAAATCTAAGGTTCAAACTGACGAGATTAAGATTTCTCCAATGCAGGTATATCAACGACAATGGGAGAAATTGATTACAAGAAGAGGTATTAACCCAGAAAAAACAATAGTTGATATCTCATGCAAGTATCATAGAGTTTGGATGAAACCAGGAAGTCATCCAAATGAAGTACAAGAATGGTATACTTTTGGAGCTCTAGCTTCAATATATACTGTGTCACCCGGATTCCCAAAAATTTCAAAATTACCGAAATGGATTGGGGAAGCAGTTTACAAGACTTGGGCCAATAATCCACATTTGGCCAGAGGAGATATTTTGGAACTATACTTTATCAGTGCAGCTCCCGAACCAGCAAAGAAAGGCTTTAATGAAGCTTTTCATTTCATCAAGCTAAGAAGACCGGATGGAAATGCTTTAAAATACATTAAGGCAGCTTCACCGGAAGAAGTACCATTGTTAGTAGGAGCAATTTCCGAAGATGAAGCTTCTACACGACGAGCATGGGGTCTTTGGGTTTGTCTAACAGAAATGGACAAAGTCAAATATCCATTCAAGTTCTTTCAGAATTCAGCAAATGGATCTTTCCTTCTGAATTCGATGACAGGATCAACAACAGGATTTGCAGAGGAACTTTTCGAGACAAATAGAAGAATTCTCTGGGAAAACAAGATTCCGGCTAGCAAAGAAACTTACCGGAAATTCTGTAACATGGTGCATGTTGGCCGTTGGATTGATCGGATCTGTCAAGCATGCCCCGAACAAAAAGAACATGAGTTTGGGAAAAGATTCCGACCCAAACCCGACCGACAAGACCATGCAGCTGGTAAGGACAAGGGCCCAGCTCACAAGACGCATTTTCCTCGGGGACCACGAAGACCAACTTTTTAAAAGATTTCCCGACAACCATCACATGGGTTGAGTCACGCGGAAAGAAAAGGAAGACAGCTGGCGAGGCAATAATTCAGGAGTATGACGTAAGCAGTGACGTCTTACATCTCAACAAGATTTGAAGTCCCCATTTGAAGTCCGGACTTACCTCTATAAATGGCAGGAGTTGAAGGAAGCTAGGGACATCGAACATTTTCCTTAGTTTTCTTATAATAAATTCTGAGAGAAAATTTGTAATATTGTGAGTGTTTTAGTTTTAATTTTTATGTATTTACGAGTGCAAGCCTCATACATGAGAGGCTAAACAAGTATTCTCCTCCCAAAAGTAGATTACTGATGTAATAAATATTTCTATAAGTTCTTAATAAAAAAGGGCTTTTTGCTTCAACATGTGTTCATAATGTTCTATTAATTAATTTATCCCGTTTAAAGATTATCTTGTACGCCTGGAGTAGGAAACGAACCAAGGCTGTGCTGAGCAGTTGCTGAAGGAGTTGGATAACTTGTAGATCATCTTCCCTGCTGGTTGAAGTTGAACAGTGTGAACTGTTTGTCAAACGATCTAGGGGCAGTAATTTTCCGACTGGTGGTGTTGCGAGCCATCTTACCCGGTACTGTTTCGGTCAAAGAAGGTATGAATTTTAAGGGATATTTTAATTTTACGGAAGCATGTTGGGCCTGATATGGTCGTAATGGACTATATCCATTTATGTTAATAAACTTAGGCAAGTATCCATGTTAGTAAAACTTTTACAGAAGTATGCCCTGTTAAGTTTATAGGCTGGAAACACGACATGATCCATTTAAAACCTCTGAATAGAGACTGGATCTAAGTAGGTGTAACAATGTCACGTACAAAATAGGTGTCAGAAAATGAAAGCTTTCACAACATGTGATACATTGAAAAACAGGGTAATTTGGGACTTGCATGACAAATTTTATATACTGTGGGACTATTTATGCATATTTCTAAAACTGTAGGACTTAGTATGCAAGATCTGAAAACAATGGGATGGCAGATGCAAAGTACGGGACTAAAGGTGCAATAAGCCTGATCCTGTGGGACTGAGGGTGCAATTTTCTTCTTTCCCAGCACAAGTTCTTCCAAGTATTTATGAAAACCAGCAAGAAATTAATAAATCGTGTGGGCTCAAATATCTCACTATCAAATGGATTACGAAGTTTATAAATTAAACAAACATGTAAGAAAGTACACTGACGTTAAGTATTTGAAACTTTTTAAAATGTTCCAAGTAGACATTAGAAAATTTGTAAAATTAAACAAACATGCAGGAAAACCATGAAAAGAGAAAGGAATCAATTGGAGCCAGGTTCAAATTTGGTCAAAGGATCTTCTTGCGGCCTTAGGTCATTGGTTGAATCTCTCCAAATGATATTTACTAAACCACGCCTCAAAAAAATCCCTCCATACGCGTAGGGCCAAGCGGTGTATACTAATCCGTAGGGCCAGGGCCGAGTTGGGGTTTCTTGTGGTGGGACTGCAGTGCTTAGGTGGTGGCTAGTATATAAAAGTTTACCCTCCAAAGTTTTTATCAATTGGAGCAATTTCACCATTAAAGGATCTTCTTGCTGCAGACCATTAGGTCCTGGTTCGAATCTCTTCAAATGATATTTACTTGAACCATGCCTCTCAAAAAATCCCTCCATACGCGTAGGGCCAAGCGGTGTATACTAATCCGTAGGCCAGGGTAGGAGTTGGGGTTTCTTGTGGTGGGGACCGCAAGGATCTTGCAAATTTGTAGTATAAAAGTTTACCCTCCAAAGTTTTAACTGAAAACCAGCAAGAAATGGAGGTCGAGGGGTTCAAATTCTGCTCTATCAAATTGTTTGTGGGGTGGAGGTCGGGGTTCAAATATCCCTACTCCATCAAATGGCTTACCGGGGCATATGCGGTTGAAGATTTGGTGGGAACTCATCTTGAATAGCATCCACGATTCGAGAGATCGTTATTAGTATTTGTTCTCTTTACCTGGAGGATCTTTAAAATGTTCCAAGTAGACATTTTAGAAAATTTGTAAAATTAAACAAACATGCAGGAAAACCATGAAATCAAAAAAAAAAAAAAAAAAAAAAAAAAGATGATTGCTTATCAAATTGACACATCCATCATATATATATTTTTAATTATTTTCATAACTTCATAGTGTTATGATGGATACACAATGTCCAAATATAAGAGTTTATTTATTACGACTGTCAAATAAGATTAATCTATTTACATATATATAAACTTTAATTTAAACTACAAAATAAAAAAACATTTTGAATAAATGACTCATATAATACAAGGTTTAATTTATTATTTATAGCCCTATTCAAGAATATTATCAACATATAATTGTTGGAGAAATACATGCAAAAGTATAAAGAAAATATATTCATCGGAAATAAGGAAGAAACCCATTCGCAAGAAAATTATTTCCTGGATTGATTTCCATAGGAATTGAATTTAAAAAAAAACCCTTTATTTAAATTTTCATTTAGTTAAAATCATTTATTTTTATTTTTCATAATTTCGGTTCAAACGTTTGGGATCGATAAACATTGTTTTCATTTTCGGACCAACCAAAGAGGTTGAAGAAAAAAGGGGAATTCTGTTTATTTTCTCTAAATCTCGAATTATTGTAGTTTCGTCTCTTGCAAATATCTGATGTTTTCGTGCTGACAATTTTTTGAGAAAGGAAAAAAAAAAGGAATTTCGTGATTGTTTATTTTGTCTAAAACCGAATTATTGTTGTTTTGTCTCTTGCAAATATTTGATGTTTTCTTGCTGACAAATCTTTTTTAGGAGATTGGTCAGCCATTAACCAATCCAATAATACCTCTGTTTTATCATCTGACATCTTTTTAACCCTCCATAGATAGAAAGAAACCCACGTGATATTACCAGACTTTCCAAATCTTGCTGAAATTCAACACTTTTTCCCCTAAATAAATAAATGGGTTTTCTGGGTTTGGTTGGAAAAATGATTTAGGTAATTGTTGAGCCATTTTTTTAATTAAAAAACCATTCTTGGCGTATTGAAGAAAGGAAGAAAAATGGAAGGGGATGGGATTGAAGAGTGCAGCGTTAGGTTGTTAGGAAGCAGTGCCAGTGGCGGAAGCGGCGGCGCCGGTGGTGGCGGTGGGTCATTCAGGTGGGTGAATGGGAGTGAAGTAGACTCTGAGTCACCCCCATGGTCTTTGGTTGGTGATGAAGAAGGTAAAGAAGGGTATGGCTCTGTAAGGAGAAGGCTAATTAAAAGGCCCAAAAGAGTTGATTCTTTTGATGTTGAAGCTATGGAGATTGCTGGTTCTCATGGCCACCACCATAAGGTTAATTAAATACAAACCCAATCTTTGAAAATTATTTTCATGGCCTTGGGATGTTTGGTGTTGCTAAAAAACTGCTATTTTTTCCCTCATTACTTCATGTAACTTAATACATTAGTTTTTGGTGCTTTTTGAAATACTTGGTTTTTACATGGGGATTATATGTTTAAAGAGAGTGTGTTCTGTACCTAATTTATGAAATTCTTGTGTCTTCATTTGTATTTTGTGGGGTTTTATGAAGGATTGTGGTTGTTTATTAGTTTTTCAGTAGTAAGGATGGTTTTGCACAAAAAGATATGAAATTTTGATATGGGCTTGAAATTACTGTGTTTATCCTACAGTTTTTGCTAGTGTATAGTACTGTGTTTACTTGCTATCATCTGTCTTAGCATGATAAATTAAACAACAAGTGGTGCTCTTCGAATTATTGATAGCATATTCTGAGTAACTTTTGCTAGTGATTTATCTTGGTTGGGTAAAGAACCACTATAATTAACCCCAAATCAATTGACTTGGAAAAATGGCACCAAAAGTTGGAGGTGCTGATCTCAAATCTCCCCTCGGGGCCAAAAAATGCCTTTCAGAATTGCGTGGTTCTCTTTTCGCATTTTTTCTAATCTTTTGCAAATTTGCTATTATATCAATGTCTAACTTGGAAAATCCGGAGTAAGTGCTTGTATCGTTACCTCATCATTTTATTCTGGATTTATCACTTGACATATCGTTGAAGCTCTTAGCTTTAAATAAGGCTGGATTGAGACAACTCCGCTAATAGAAACTTGTTTCGACCAAGTATTACATCTTGTATTCTCACAACTAGAATTTACTGATGCAGGATGATTCTCTTTGGAGAACTGTAGCATTGGCATTTCAAACACTTGGTGTTGTATACGGCGACATGGGCACGAGTCCTCTGTACGTCTTTTCTGATGTATTTAGCAAAGTGCCCATCACTTCAGATGTTGACGTCCTGGGGACTTTGTCACTTGTAATGTACACAATTGCTCTCATTCCTTTAGTAAAGTATGTTTTCGTAGTTCTCAAGGCGAACGATAATGGGGAAGGTACAATATCTTTGCTGAAAAACTATACTTATACATAATTTGTCAATTTCAAGAAAATGCATAAGATTGACACCTCTTATTGGTCCGATAACAGGAGGAACATTCGCGTTGTACTCGTTGATCTGTAGGTATGCGAATGTCAATCTTCTTCCAAATCGTCAACCGGCTGATGAACATATTTCGAGTTTCAAACTCAAGTTACCCACTCCTGAACTGGAAAGGGCTTTAAACATAAAAGAGGCCTTGGAGCATAAGTCCTATCTGAAAAAAGTTCTCTTATTGCTTGTTCTTATGGGGACGTCTATGATTATAGGGGACGGCATTCTGACTCCAGCTATTTCAGGTATATGGCCATCGTTCTTTTGTATATTAAATAGTTTAAATCCAGAAAGAGATTCTTTCAGAAAATTATTTCTTTATTATAGCTGAAGCCTGTGTAAACTAAATGTCTTACTCTCCATATCCATATTTTGATCAACTTTTGTGCTAATTATATTTTGTTTTATTTTTTTCACCTTCTTTTGCACAATACCCTAATATGTTCTTGTTTAAAGTTATGTCTGCTGTGAGCGGTTTGGAGGGTCGGATACCAGGATTTGGCACAGGTGTGTGAGCTAGTTTGGCATTAGCCGATTTCTTTTTGCTTCTTTGTTTTTTTTAATGATTGATAAGTTAAATAATCAATGGCACTTTATTCTTCATTTTATTTCAGATGCCCTTGTTGTTACTTCAATTGTAATCCTTCTGGGATTGTTTAGCATTCAGAGGATCGGAACAAGTAAAGTAGGGTTCATGTTTGCTCCTGCGCTGGCATTATGGTTCTTTAGCCTGGGATCTATTGGAATCTACAATCTGTTCAAATACGATATATCTGTTGTAAGGGCAGTAAATCCTGCCTACATATACCTTTTCTTCAAGAAGAATAGCACTAAGGCATGGTCAGCACTTGGTGGTTGTGTTTTATGTATCACAGGTAAGTCATTTAGTCATTTCTTGGTTTTTGGAATAGAACATTTTTTCATACAAGTAGAGAATAGTTTTTAGTACTTGTTTGAAATCCATTAGTATATTTCTCAATTCATATTTGTTTGTGTCTTAGTAATTAGTTTGTGTATAGCATGATAAGTTGCTATATTATCATCAAGTTTACTCGATCAGTTACGGTACTGCATGAATTACAGTGTCATATTAAGTGCCGTCAAGATGCAAAGCCTATATAATTTCCAAATTACGAACATTTTGAGCATTCAATGTAGTTATTAGTTTACTTCAAGCACACGTTGCTATTATATCATCAAATTTACGTTTATCAGATTAATACCAAAGCATATTACATCTCATCCTACTAAATTTTTGTCACTTTTAACTAGGAGTTTTATACTTTTAGCAGTATGCTATCATTTTGTATAGAAATAAGGGATAATTACAAAAACTCCCCTGAGGTTTACATTAATTACAAAAAAAAAACCTTGAGGTTTGTAATTAACCCAAACCTCAGGGGTGGTTTTTGTAATCATCCCTGGAAATAACGAGCCAAAATTAAGAAATGGTCCAGGGTTCTCATTACTCTACTACTCTAGAAAGCACCTCATGATTAGCATGCCTAGCCAAATACACGGTGCATGTGCATACAGATAAGTAGCAAGAGAGCCAAGTCATTACTACTTTTTTTTACTTAAAGCTGTTAAAATGTAGTGTAAATGGAATTTGCAGGTGCAGAAGCAATGTTTGCTGATTTAGGTCATTTCTCCGTCCCATCCATACAGGTTAATTTTCAATTACCCGAGCTTTATTTTCTTACAGCCTTACTTAGGGAGTGTTTGTTAAAACTTCTGCTTTTAGAAGAAGTAATTTATTGTAGCAGAAGTAAAAATAGTTGAGAATCAGAAGTTGGTAGTGTTTGCAAATAGAGTCAAAAGTTGAGAATCGTGTTGAGTGTTTGGTGAAACAGTTGTAAAAGTGCTTATTTGTTTGTAAAAGTCAAACCAAAAGCAGAATCAGAAATTCAAACCACCCATCTCATTGCTTTTAGATTCTGATTAAATGAAGTAGAAGCAGAAGCTGGCATTTGCAAACACTAAATTGTGATTTTTTTTCCAGCCAAAAGCTGATAAAGACCTTTTCTTAGTGATTGCAAACACTCCTTTAGTCCAATTTTCTCTAATTTTCTATATATGTACCGATCGCTGCAGATTGCTTTCACTACTGTAGTCTTCCCCTGCCTCCTCTTAGCTTACATGGGCCAAGCTGCATACCTTATCAAACACCCTCATTCAGCCGACAAAATATTTTACGATTCTGTTCCAGGTGATAATTTCCCGTAAATGCTTCATTTCTTATTACCGTGTTTTTTATTCTACCTAATTACATAGGATGATCCTCGTTTGACATTATAGTGGTAAATGTTACAGAAGGTCTTTTCTGGCCTGTGTTTGTGACGGCCACAATTGCTGCTATAATTGCTAGTCAGGCTATGATATCTGCTTCGTTTTCGTGCGTCAAGCAAGCCATGGCTCTCGGTTGCTTCCCTAGGCTGAAGATTATCCACACTTCGAGAAAACTTATGGGCCAAATCTACATCCCTGTAATCAATTACTTCTTGATGGTCATGTGCATTATTGTGGTTGCCGTTTTCAGAAGCACTACGGAAATAGCAAATGCATATGGTTAGTCTTTTTCCTCTGTTTCCTTTCATTTTTGTTTAGTTCATAATTTACTGAGTTCTCTTCAAAAGATGAATGACTTTGAAGACATAAATCAGGTTTAGTGATTTGCGTCATCTGAGGGAGTGTTTGCAAACACTTAAAAAAGTAATTGTCAGCTTTTGGCTGGAAATAAAGTAGCTTTTAGGTGTTTTCAAATGCCAACTTCTGATTCTGATTCTGCGTAATTGATTCAGAATCCAAAACCAGGGGGAGAGGTACTTTAGATTTCTCATTCTAATTCTTGTTTGACTTTTACACACAACAAAAAAAAAACAGTTGTACAACTTATTGAAAACTTTCTTTTAACCTATATATGCAGATACTACAAACTTCTTATCCTCAACTACTTTTAACTTATGCTGCAATAAATCAATTCCTCTAAAACCAGAAGTTATGCAAAGACTCCCTCACTCTCAGAATATATAAACTGAAATCACATGATAACCTGGTATAAGACGACCTGACTATCCACAGCTAATCGATTTTCGAATATGGATGTCGAATTTATCTTATTCCCGTCATCTGAATTCTCAAATAGAAAAAAAAAAATCAGAGTACTGATTTACGATTACGCGTTGTGCCTATGATTTAACCCATTTTCTATTCACAGGCATTGCCGAAGTTGGCGTTATGATCGTCAGCACTACCTTGGTAACACTCGTTATGCTTCTAATATGGCGAACAAGCTTGCTTTTCGCTCTCTGCTTCCCCATTGTCTTCGGAACGATAGAGTTAATTTACCTATCCGCCGTTCTATCAAAAATATTGGAAGGAGGTTGGCTTCCACTAGCCTTCGCATCTTTCTTCCTTTGCGTAATGTACACGTGGAACTACGGTAGTGTCCTAAAATACCATAGTGAGGTCCGAGGAAAAATATCGATGGACTTAATGCTCGAACTCGGCTCTTCACTCGGAACCGTAAGAGTCCCTGGCATCGGATTACTATACAACGAGCTTGTCCAAGGCATACCCTCCGTTTTCGGACAGTTTCTACTCGATCTTCCCGCTATCCACTCGACCATAGTCTTCGTCTGTATCAAGTATGTCCCAATACCCGTTGTCCCTCAAGAAGAAAGGTTTCTTTTCCGAAGGGTTTGCCCTAAAGACTACCATATGTTCCGTTGTATCGCTCGATACGGTTATAAAGACATACGTAAAGAAGATCACCGCGCATTTGAGCAACTTTTGGTAGAGAGCCTCGAAAAGTTTCTAAGGAAAGAAGCTCAAGATCTCGCTCTAGAGACTAATATCCACGAGCTTGATCTTGATAGCGTGTCGATGAGATCGAGGGATGACGACGATGTTGTCCAAGATTTCGACGGGATCGGAGAGCTTAAGGTGCCGTTGATGCACGATCAACGGTTGGGAGAAACGGGAACTTCAACGAGAGCAAATGTGCCGGAATTGCCGGCTAGTGTCATGTTAGAAGAAGAAGATCCTAGTCTCGAGTATGAGCTGTCGGCTCTGAGAGAGGCTTCGGATTCGGGATTTACGTACTTGCTCGGAGATGGCGATGTGAGGGCGAATAAGAACTCGATTTTTCTCAAGAAATTGGTTGTGAATTATTTCTATGCGTTTTTGAGGAGGAATTGCAGAGGAGGTGCAGCAACTATGAAGGTTCCTCATATGAATATAATGCAAGTCAGAATGACATACATGGTATGATATTTATCATGAAATTTGGATATAACAGAACTTATTTATTGCTAGATATATATGACGGAAATTATGTTGGAAGTATATTGTTTTTTATATTGTTGTCTAGAATGCTGATTTTTTTTGCAGCAGATAATGAAATATTATAGCCGTGTTGTGATTTTGAATCATGTTCTTCAGAAACAATCTCAAGCATGGCAGAATATTTTGGTTTGAACTATATTCAGACAATTTTATTAATTTTTTTGAAGTTATATATATTTGTGTGTGTAGAAAGGATATTTGATTTCCATCTCATGAAATCAGATATCCCTTTGTTGTTTTGAAAGAGAAATACTGAAATATTGAAATCAGATTCCTTTGTTGTTTTGAAAGAGAAATACTGAAATGGTTATATGGTGGCATTATTCACACTCTTTTCTTTCTAAAAGCGTCCACATATTAAATTCATGACATTTAAAAGATTATGCTGCTCTTACTACCTAAAGTATGTGTCATATGGTCGTGCCATACGATTGTGCCACATAGTTATGTGCCACATGATCATGCCATAAAGTCATGATGTGCTATACGATCGTGTCAATGATCGTGCCACATGATTGTGTAATAAAGTCATGAGTCACACGATGGGACCATATAATGATTGTGCCACAAAGTTGGAGGAAGGGTAAATTAGAAAATATTGGAGGTTTAAAAGAAAGTGAATGTATTTAGAGGAAAAAGAGGTGTGAATAGCCTCTCCCAAAATTATACACAAGATAGAAACATGGGTACATTTCATATTTTATATATGGTATTTTCCACGAATCAGTTTAGAACCTATGGCGCTTAGGGGCCCTTGACCAACTGCAAGCCCATAGCAAACCCTCAATAAAAAAGCCCAAAGGGCTTTTGGTCTGTTTTAGATGTGCCTTGTTATTTGAAAGAGAAATAGTTATATGGACAATATAGAAACATAAGTACAGATCAAATTGTTCAAGGGATAATTACAAAAAAAAAAAAAAAAAAAAAAATTCCCTGTAGTTTGGGGTATTCACAAAAAAGCCCAAAGAAGTTTCAAATTTTGAGAATCCTCTTGAGATTTGATTTCGCCAATGTAATGGGGTAATTATAATATTTCTATAAATTTAAGGGTGATGTTTTAAATATTTTTTGCTTAGAAAAGGGTAAAACATAAAACGTAAGATGAAATCAAACTTTAAGGAAAATTCTCTAAATATGAAACTTCTCTTGATCATTTTTGTGAATACTCCAAACCTCACGATTTTTTTTTTTAATTATCCCATTGTTTAATTATTGATGTTGTCTTTTTCAAGAATCACTTTAGAACCTATGGAATTGGGCCCTTGATCGTCTGCAATCCCATAACAACAAAAAAAAAAAGGGCTAAGGATACTATTGCCCCATATTTAAGAGAAAATGATAATTTTTTATACTTTCGGGTTTTTTTTTTGGGACAATTCTATGTTCTCGTGCTCTTTTTTTTTTTTTTTTTTTTGACAATTTTACACTCCCGTCAAATTTTCTGAATTTTTTTACATTGTTGTTTCAAGGTTGTTTCAAACATGTTTCATCTAATAAAATTTCGGTGGAGAAATAATTTTTTTATACTCGAAATCTTACAAAAAAATTAAGAAATATACATATAAAATAACACGTATTAAAAAGAAACAAATTGAAAATAATATAAAACAACATGAATAAAGAAACACTATTTAATTTTTGATCCAATGCATTGAAAAAAAAAAAAAACATGGAAACAACCAAAAAGCAACAAAACACCCATTGAAAACTATATAGAAACAAACAAGGAACAACATAAACATATATAAAATACCACATGAGCAAAAATAGCTTAAAGATATGTAAAAAAAAAAGTGCATTGAAACACGAAAACTCATGGAAACAATAAAAAAACATCAGAACAACATTAAAAACAGTATAAAAACAACTTAAAAACAACATAAATAATATATAAAACAACGCAAGAATAGAAAAAAGTGTAAAAAATAAGTAAATGTTGTATTAAAACATCGAAACAACAACTAAACAACATATAAATAACCAAGAAACAAATATAAACAACATCGAAATAACAAATATAACGTAAAAAGCAATACAAGAACAAAAAAATCGAAAAAAATATAAAAATAACCAAAAAATATGAAGGAGCGTAAAAAAATAAACAAAAAAGAGTAAAAAAGTGATAGAGCGTAAACAATATATTCTTCCCAAAGGTTGAGGTATTTCCGACAATTTCATAAGAAAAAACTTAAAGGGCTTCTGCCTTCTAGTCTATTTTAGATGTTCTAATTTTCCCCCCTTTTATTACAGCTGTTTGATATTAGAATCACATCGTTTATAGAGCCCACCAATATATGTCCTATTTCAACCTAACAAGAATCAACAAAATGTGTTGCATGCCCAAAAAAATAAAATTGCCTTCAAACCCATCAAAATCATCTTCCCTTGACCACATATTATGTTTTTTCCTTTTCTTTTCCAAGTTTTGAGTCAAAAAATATGGCACGAGAGCTGAATGTTGATTATTCGTCTACAGACTTAAGTATCTTCTGTTCGTGGACTATTGACCAATTATTTGAAATTGAACTATATATAATTAATAGATGGCTACTAACAATCATGGGTCAATGGAAAAAGACATCTTAATAATTCGTTTTACCAAAACTTTGGATTGTGAAATTTGATTAACAATTTTCATATCTCAATCCCTAAAATCTTTTATGAGAAAACTAACATTCTTAAGATAAATTGAGAAAAACACAAATTTCCATATGCCAATGGAAAACTTCTTGAATATACTTTGAAGAGGCCTAGCCCATTTCCTGAATATAGGGACAAAATCTCAATCATGATATATTGGACCACTTATGGGTGTTACCACGTGTGATGAATTTGTATCAGTGTTTATCAATTGGTTAACAAACTCTTGCTAAGTGGTGTCAATTTCTTGCATCATTAAAATTATTGACTGTGGCTCATGAATGTGGGGAAGAGTCAGGTTGCACTCAAAAATTAGGTCATGGAATAAACAAAAGCCAACTTAAAATAAAAATAAAAATTAGGTATGCACCTAAGGATAATTAAATTAGTCATGTAATGGAATTAAATGGGCCAGCCGGAAAAAAGGTTAGGTGCTATTCAAAGATAAATTAGTAAATGTTATAAAGAATTGCCTCTGAGTATTGTTTAAAGTAGAGTGTCGTAATATTCTATTTTGGTTAAGGAATAATGATATATTATAGTTCTAAGTTAAAGAACTCGTAGAAGATTAGGGAAAGGCATATAATTAAGGAGATTATATGATCATTACGAAAAGACAAGGATCTACAATCTACATTTGCCTGCTTTTATAGCATATATACATCGTCATCATGATCATGTGTAAGTTCCCACAATGAGGTTTTTATCTTAGTTCTTACATGTTATTAAATAATTCATCCAAAACCGTGGAATAAAAAAGGTGAAATAAGAAATCTCAATCCATTATCTATCAACATTATTATCCTAACTATTAATATTTATGATAAACCAGATATGAAGTGAGATAGAGAGATGAAGAAGATAAAACTAGCATGTGTTATTGCTATGCAGACTACATACTTATAGAGGATTACATCTGGGTTTGTTATGCCACGTCATCAACTAACTAATTGATTAACTACTACTAACTGAATCTAGTTAGTTATAATAACTCTATTAACAACTCTAATGACTGGTATTAGCTTATATACTTAACATGCTCCCCTCAAGCCAAACCAGGGGGTAAACCAAGAGAAAATTTTGAACATAGCATCAGGAAACGATTGACAGATAAGGGCTTTGTGAGCGCATCAGCAACTTGATCTTCTGTGGACACATATCGAACATCAATAGCTTTGGTCTGGACCTTTTCTCTTATGTAGTGGACATCAATTTCAATATGCTTAGTTCGGGCATGGAACACCGCATTGGAAGTGAGGTTAATTGCGCTCGAGTTGTCACACCAAAGGACAACAGGTTTCTCAAGATGTAATCCGAGTTCCGAAAACAGAGATTGAAGCCATACAATATCAGTGGTTGCACTAGCAATTGATCTATACTCAGCTTCAGTACTACTTCTAGCAACAACTTGTTGCTTTTAGGAGTTCCAAACAATCAAATTCGTCCCAAGAAAAACACAATACCCACTAGTAGAGCGGCGATCATCGACACAGCTTGCCCAGTCCGCGTCGGCATAAGCTTCGAGATTCATGCGCGGAGAAGGAGTAAAAAGTAGCCCTTAAAACTTGTTGCCTTTGAGATAACGTAAAATCCTCTTACACGCAACCCAATGAAGTTTAGTAGGACTATGCAGAAATTGACTCAACTTGTGCACGACGTAGGAAATGTCGGGCCTGGTTAATGTCAAATATTGAAGACTGCCAACGGTGCTTCGGTACAAGGCAGAATTTGAGAAGAGTGGACTGTCACTAAGAGATAGTTTTTGACCTGAGCAATAGGGAGTAGATGCAGCCTTGCAATCAACCATATTGGTTTTAACCAGTAAATCTGTAATGTACTTAGGTTGATTAAGAAGATATCCAGTGGGTATTTGGTGAGCCTCCAATCCTAGAAAATAATGAACTTCTCCAAGATGTTTAAGAGAAAATCTCATGTGCAGTTGTTCTATTAACTTCAGAACCATAGTTGAATCATCACCAGTCAAGAGTATGTCATCAACATAGACTAAAACCATCAAAAGCTTTCCGCCATTATTGAGATAGAACAGAGAGTTGTCAGAATCAGAGATAAGAAAATTGAGAGACAAGAAAAATTCCTTTAGCTTTTCAAACCAAGCCCGGGGGGCTTGTTTGAGTCCATAAAGAGCCTTTATCAAACGACATACATGATTAGGTTTGCTTGGATCAACATACCCCTCCGGTTGAGACATGTAAACAACTTACTTGAGATCCCCATTTAAAAATGCATTGTTGACATCAACTTGTTGGATTTTCCATCCTCTAGTGACGGCCAAAGAGAACATAACCCTTATGGTAAAGGGCTTAACAACAGGACTAAACGTCTCAAAATAGTCCACCCCCGGTATTTGTTGAAATCCCTTTGCCACCAATCGGGCTTTAAGCCTTTCAACAGATCCATCAGGCTTGTGTTTAACTCGAAATACCCATTTATTTTGAACAAGATTCATATTAGGAGAAAAGGGAACTAAATCCCAAGTGTGATTGCGGATTAAAGCCTCATACTCAACATCCATAGCTTGCTTCCAATGGGGATTATGTAAAACATCAGAGACAGTTGGTGGTTCTGTGACATTGGAGGACATAATGAAGGCTTTTGGTCTGAAAATCCCATTTCTGGACCTGGTAATCATGGAATGCGTAGAGGTATGAGGGGCTAGTTCAGTGGAATTGAGAGAAATTGGTGAAACTATAGGAGCCAAATGTTGGGAATTAGGAGAAGTGACAGGCTGGGAATTATTTGCTGAGATAGAAGGATAATTATGGGATGAATTAGGCTGAGAATGAGGAAGGGAGGAAGACTGTGAAGCTGGTAGATGATGAGAGGATGAAGAATTAGAGGAAAGTAAAGGTGGGGAAGGTAGAGTGACATGTAAAATATGAAGAGAATTGTGAATGAGTGAAGACGAAGATTGGGAAGACTGTTGAAGAAAGAGTTCATTATAGGGAAAGTCAGATTCATCAAAGGACATGGTTCTAGCAACATACATCCTGCCAGAAGGATGTAACATTTGTAACCTTTATGAACTGAGCTATAACCTATAAATAGACACTTAGACGATCGAAACTGGAGTTTAGTGTGAGTATACGGTCTGAGATAAGGGTAACATGCACACCCAAAAACTTTTATGAAATTATAATCTGGACTTTGATGGAATAATTTCTGGAAGGGGGAGATATTATTTAGAACAGGGGTAGGAAGAAAGTTTATAAGATGGACAGCTGTAGAGAAAGGCTCCCACCAAAACTTCAGAGGCATGTGAGCTTGAGCTAAAAGAGAAAGTCCCAAATCCACAGTATGTTGGTGCTTCCGTTCGGGCATTCCATTTTGTTGATGAGTATACGGGCAAGGATGTCTAAAGACGATACCAAGAGACTGACATAAGGTAAGAAGACTCCTATATTCACCTCCCCAATCCGATTGAAAGATCTTAATTCTGGCATTAAATTGTGTAGCAACCATAGTACTGAAATGGACAAATGAATTGTAAACTTCACTCTTCGCATGTAGAGGATAAATCCAGGTAAATCGTGTAAACTCATCAAGAAAATGCACATAGTATTTGAACCCATCAGAAGAAGTATAAGCAGCCGATCCCCACACATCAGAGTACACAACATCAAAAGGAGCAGCGGATTTGGATGCAATAGAGGGAAATGACATACAATCCATTTTGCCAAGCTTACATGCTTCACAAAAGGAAATATTATTCAGTGAACCAGAAATATTCAACTGTTTCAGGACAGTAGAAAGAGTTTTATTACATGGATGTCCCAATCTATGATGCCAAATATCAACCAAAGACGCAGAAACACCATTATTCTGAGCAGTAGCAGTAAAAGATAGATGCTGACTGAGTTTTGCTGGAACCTTGCTGGTGGAAGTAAAGCTCGGTAAATGACTCAAGTCAAGCTGATAGAGCCCCTCCTTGAGAGCACCCCTCAGCAGCACCTTGTTTGTAGTTTTGTCCTTAACAAAACAACAACAATCATGAAATTCAATGACCACACCATTGTCCTTTGTAAATTGAGATATGCTAAGCAAATTTTTGGTGATTTCCGGAACACATAGAACATTAAGCAGTGCTAGAGAATGAGAATTTTGAATGCTAGGAATGGTAGATGATCCAATATGAGAGATAGAAAGTTTAGATCCATTACCAACTGTCAATTTTTCAGAACCATAATATGGAGACTGAAGAGAAAGTTGCCCAAGCTGAGAAGTCACATGTGATGTAGCACCACTATCAATATACCAGTTGGAATCATGAGAAGTGGGGGAATAAGAATCACCAGAAACCGAAGGCATGACCGTGGGAGAAGATAATGATGCACTATGCACAGAATCAATTGATGCAAAATGAGCCTGAGGAGATGAATTCTGAGTTTCAGGACCAACAAAACTGACATCAAACCGTTTGAAACACTTCGATGCAAGATGGTTGTTTTTTCCACAGATTTGACAAGTAGGCTTCTGTCTGCCATATCGACCCCGTCCTCTGCCACGAGGTACAAAACCACCACGATTGAAGGAGTTACCAGAAAAATTACCACGTCTGAAAGTAGTATTTACAGGCGAAGCATTAGTAACAACGTGTGCCGAATGAATGGGAGTAACAATAGCCATTTGAGCTAAACGCATTTCATGCGTCTGTAGCGAAAATTGAACTTCAGATAGACTAAGAACATCATTTCTACCAGTAATATTAACCACCACCGGATCAAACTCAGAGCCCAAACCAGCTAGAATGTATAAGATAAGGTCATCATCAGAAATTAATTGACCCGCAACAAGGAGATTATCAGCTATACCTCGCATTTTAAGGATATAATCTTCAATTGATAAGTCACCCTTTTTAGTAGTCTGGAGCAGAAGACGTTGATGTATAATTCGAGCTTTAGAAGAAGACTGGAACAATTGTTCAAATACTTTCCAAAATTTAGCAGAATTAGAGCACCGATTAACGTGCCCTAACATACACTCAGAGACCGAATATTTATGATAAACTAGATATGAAGTGAGATAGAGAGATGAAGAAGATAAAACTAGCATGTGTTATTGCTCTGCAGACTACATACTTATAGAGGATTACATCTGGGTTTGTTATTGTTGGGTAAATTTTGGTGAAAGGTTTCTGTTTTCAGAAGACGGCTGGGATTGTGTATAGTTTAAGTCGAGGCCAGAATTAGATTCTGTCTCCGCAAGACGAAAACGCCCCGTATACTAGTGCTTACGGTTCTGGCGCTCGCCTCTAAGATAGAACGACTTTAACAGTTCCGGTTAGCAGCACAGCAAAACCGGAACAACAACGAACAAGCAAAATGTTTGAGTACTTTCAAGCTTTCAAGGAGGAAAATGGGCAAGATGCAAAATGCAATGCTCGATTTTATGTTTTCTGATTCATTCGTGTATTTTTTCAGTCACCAGGGATCGACTTTTATAGGCCTTAGATGCCCCGTATGGAAAGAACATGTCTTTTGGCTCGAAAAGACACCTTTTGCATCGAATGACGCACTGCAGCGGGAAGCACGCACGACGACGCACGGCCGTGCTCTTACCCGTCGTGCGCAACGCAACACTTCGCGCACCCAACACGACCCAGACGCACGGGCGTGCTCCCCGCCCGTGCGTGTAGGCGCGACTTCTCAGCAGTAGCACGACCCGACCGCACGGGCCATGCCATGCTCCCGCCTGCGTCTGGGCCGAAACATTTCCCGTTGAACCCTTTTAATTAATTACGAAAATTAATTAAATATTTAATTTTTAAAGGTTTTTGGTCCAAAAGAATAAGGGCCTTGAAGCCCAAGCCCAAGCCCAAGCTTGGGCCCAGGCCCACGCCCCCACGACCCACGACCGGACCGGACCGGGCCGAGCCGAGCCGAGCCGGCGGGCGGCAAGGCGGCGGCGCGGCACGCGTGTGTGTGTTTGACCAAACCCACAAGCATGTAAATGCTCTCCCTTTAAAAACTTGGGTGCCCCCAAGGCCCAAACCCATTTGTCCAACTTAGGATAAATAAAGTGTGCAACTTTACCTCCTTTTTTCCTATGTGGGATGGAGCATCTCTCCTCCCCCACATTTTCTATTTTTCATACCATTTATTTGTATTAAGTGGCTAACTTTCTAGCATTAATTTCTCATTCACCCTAATCGGTTTTGAGAAATTCCAAATGTTATTTTCATCTACTCTCTTAGTAGAATTTTTACAAATAATTTAATTTCATTTTTCACAAATGGAAACCACTTAATTAATTGGTCAAAATCGGGTCAACACCCCATTTATCAAAGACCAATTCCAACAATCCCCACATGAATGAAATTAATGCATGCGTGTATGCGATTCGCTAAGCAAAGTCTCGGCGAATCGTTATTGCATCGGATAGGTAGCTTGTGGCTTTGAACTTTCCTTAGTAAGGTACTATCGGATTTACTAGCCGCTTAGTGACGCGATGTCTTGAACTACTTAGCCGTTTGTGTAAACCAAGACAACAAGATTTACACAATAACAACTCTAACACTTGTTGTTCTCACGTTGTGTCCATTTCTACTGGACCATATCTTAGATTCATAAGTGTTTCTTTCGGCGGCCATTACTTCTCACTTATATAGGTGATCTCCTATTGAAGAGTATCTGCCATACTCCACCTTTCGGTATAGGAATCATTAAAAGTCTTAAACTTAACCTCACCACATTCAGCAGGTTTAAATACACTTGGATGTATCGAGAATGAGCTAACACATTTTCCAAGTGTTCAGCTGAACATTCATAACTTAGTTGTCCCATTGAACCAAGGTCTTGGGATCTCCAATTCACAAGGTTGGGTTACCGCTATGAACATTCTTTAAGTTGTGGATTTTAAACCCATTCCCCTTAACAATTTATACAGTTGATCTCGATTAATGCCTTTCGTAAGCGGATCCGCAAGGTTTTCTTTTGACTTTACGTAGTCAACCGAAATAACCCCATTCGACATCAACTGTTTATTGGTATTGTGTCTACGACAAAAACGTCTAGACTTACCTCTTTCCTTTGCTCGAAAGGACACCTTTAATAAATACAACATTTCATGATTTTAATGATCGTACCATCACTTATATCATAAATGCTGAATTTATTTCCTTGGTGCTTCTACTTTTTCCAAAGCACCCCCACATTTCAAGGCAATCTCCTTTGTGTGGGTTGCTTAAAAGTCAAGCTCCCCTTTCAACTTCCGGTATCTTTGTTTAAGACAAAGTTATCCAGAACTTTCATGGCTCTCGGTCATTTTGTTAGAACATTGTCCCGACAATCCAGTTAGAATCTCGTTCTACCAGATTGCAGATCTTAGTTCCAAACAACTCCATTAACACCTTTTACAAGGTGTCTAACCTTTGGTGTTATCACATTTTTAGTAAGACTTCAGATTTAACTTGTTACGGTGATCTGCCTTTAGTGTTACAACACTTTTGACAACACCTCATGCAAATGTGGTTTCGGTGTTTACAACACTTTTGGCAACACCTTCTGTTACATTTCAAAATGCAACAGAAACTCCACTGGTGTTCCACAAAGTATGATCATACCCCCACATTTGCCGATTTCCATTCAGAATCCCGGTTGTCTTCCTCAATCCGAAGTCGAACTATCAAATCCCCAAGCCCCATTTCCTTTCGTTTGTGCTTGAGGCAGTTCTTAAAATCTTTCCACGAAGGCGGGAACTTTTCGATAATCGCAGCCACTTGAAAGGACTCATTCAGAATCATCCCTTCAGACACTAAGTCGTGAAGTATGATCTGAATTTCTTGCACTTGGCTAATCACCGTCTTGGTGTCAACCATCTTATAATCCAAAAATTTACCGACTACAAATTTCTTTGCACCGGCATCTTCTGTTTTATATTTCTTTTCCAAAGAGTCCCACAACTCTTTGGACGTTTTAAACGAACTATAGACGTTGTACAAGGTATCGTCTAGTCCGTTCAAAATATAATTCCGACACAGGAAATCACTGTTATGCCAAGCATCCACAACGATTCTCAGTTTATTGTTGGATTCTTCAGCACCAACGGCAGGGGGTTCCTCCTTCACGAAACGAGATAATCCCAAAGTCGTCACATAAAACAGCATCTTCTGTTGCCATCTCTTGAAGTCGGCACCGGAGAACTTCGCCGGTTTCTCGCCATGAGCAGGAGCAGCAACCTTCGAAACTAGAGTGAACGATCCTGAAGCCATCGTCTTCAACAGAAACAAAACAAAACTTTCCGTCTTGCGATTGTTGGGTAAATTTTGGTGAAAGGTTTCTGTTTTCAGAAGACGGCTGGGATTGTGTATAGTTTAAGTCGAGGCCAGAATTAGATTCTATCTCCGCAAGACGAAAACACCCCGTATACTAGTGCTTACGGTTCTGGCGCTTGCCTCTAAGATACAACGACTTTAATGATTCGGTTAGACAAAAACCGGAACAACGTGAACAAAAACAAAGTGTTTGAGTACTTTCAAGCTTTCAAGGAGGAAAATGGGCAAGATGCAAAATGCAATGCTCGATTTTATGTTTTCTGATTCATTCGTGTATTTTTTCAGTCACCAGGGATTGACTTTTATAGGCCTTAGATGCCCCGTATGGAAAGAACATGTCTTTTGGCTCGAAAAGACACCTTTTGCACTGAACAGACGCACCTGCGCAGGGGAGCACGACCAGACGCACGGCCGTGCTCTTACCCGTGCGTGCAGGCGCAACACTTCGGCACCCAGCACGACCCAGATGCACGGGCGTGCTCCTGCCCGTGCGTGTAGGCGCAGACTCTCGGCAGGTAGCACCCAACAGTTATGCCACGTCATCAACTAACTAATTGATTAACTACTACTAACTGACTCTAGTTAGTTATAACAACTCTATTAACAACTCTAATGACTGGTATTAGCTTATATACTTAACACTAACACCCCACATCACAAAAAATATACATACTTACACATTAATATCAATAAACGCAGAAAAGGTGGAAAACCTTAAGTTTGTCCGAAAAATTTGGGTGAAGTTCGAAATCAGAGAACAAATAAACAAATTGAAGTTAATTCATGAGGCTTACAAATATTTGCTTTGTCCTTAAAGATTTATTTGTGGGTTCAAGAAAAGAACGATAATAATTGAATTGATAAATGTGTAACCCAACAGCTTAAAAAGAATATGACCAATGTTTGATACATATTTTTATCTTAATTTTATTTTTACATCAAAACAATGTTTTTAATTGTTGTCCAAATACTCCTAAATGATTTAAAATCGTTTTAATATTTTCCGGAGTATTTATTCAAGTTTTACTTTAGATAAAATTGGACAACACTTCTAAATGATTTTATGTTTATATGTTTTTACCTCAAAACAAGGTTTTCTAAATGTTGTCTAAATACTCCCGATTGGTTTAAAATGTTTTTACTAAATTTTTGGAGTATTTCTTGAGTTTTATTTTCGACAAAAATTGGATAACATTTCTGTCTCTTGGTCGACCGGTCGCCCTATAGGGCAACCCGTACCTGAAGATGATTTTTTAAAATAGAAAATGAGACGGAAGAAAAATCATGCAGGTCGACCGGTCGCCCTGGGCGTCGACCGGTCCGGTCGACCAGTCGCCCAGGGTGCGACCGGTACCTGCAAGTGCTTGGTTGAAACAGAACGATTTTTCTTCTCAAACCCATGAGGGGGACCGGTTGGAGTCAGGGTCGACCGGTCGAACCCTACGTCGACCGGTCGCCCTGTGTAAATTTACTGTGCTTCGTTTCAAACTTCTATTTCTGTGCGACCCGTCGCCCTGTGCTTTGACAGCAAAAATATGACCGTTTGACAGCAGACATATTTCCTTAAAATGTGGGATTGATTTCTAACAGCTATATTCTTGATTTTAATTGTATTTTTCTGTAGATTTTCAATCCCCAAGAGGAGCCTATGCTTGATCAATCATCTCCTATAAATAGAGGAAGTTTTGGAGCAACCAAAACAACAATTGAGATACAACACAACAAGATACACTTCAAGCAAATTTTTGTTCTTCATTGTTATTATTCTTGTTGTAATTTTGCCTAGCTTATCACTTTCACATCCTTGAGGTCTAGGCTATTCTTGATTACACTTGCACTCTATTGTATTATCAATTATCGAGTTGTAATCTTGGATTTTTGGTTATCATTCAAACACAAGATATCCTTGTGAGTGTTCTTGTGGTAAGAACACACTTGGGTGATCTAGGTGTTAGGTGTAAGAAGATTGTGGTAATCTTCTTGTTGAGGTGTTGAAGAATTTGGTATTCTTCAAGGTTGAAGATTGTGGTAATCTTCACAAGGTGCCGTTGAAGGTAGATTGTGGTAATCTTCAAAGGGAGATTGTTGTAATCTCCAAAGGTGGTGTTGAAGAAGAGTGTGGTGCTCTTCAAGGTGGTGTAAGTTGAATTTGTATTAATTTTGGTAATTAATAAAATTCTTTTTCTTTTTGAAATCCATCCCGGATATACTGGGGTGGTAGTAGATTAGGCCCTAGGTGGGTTGAACTACTATAAATCAACGCGTGTTGTTTACTTTCCGCACCTTTATTATTGTGTTTGAGCATTCGGTTAGAAAAAGAGGGAGAAATCGAAAAGATGGAGATAATCTATTCACTCCCCCTCTAGATTATCGTAGCCGCTTGGACTTACAAGTGGTATCAGAGCCGAACTCGTTGACAAGCTCATTTCATATCGCGAGTGAAGAGAAACGATCGTCGGCTACGAACGAAGCTCATCTATCCGGCACCTCCACCACCAAGCCACCACTATTTGATTCCAAAATTTTTATATTTTGGAAAGAAAGAATGGAATGTTATTTACAAGGTTGCGGGTTTGATATTTGGAACACCGTCATAAATGGAGAATCCATTCCGATGATAGACACACCACACACCTCCAAAGGCCTCAAAGAGCTAAATGATTAAGAGAAGAAAATCATCTCCTTAAACGGTAAGGCTCTAAATATTTTGTATTGTTCATTTACTAATTTGGAATATGAACATATTGTAGGAATTCGATCGGCACATAAAGTATGGCAAAAATTAGAAGCCATCTATGGAGTATTTGCAAATGAAAGGAGTCAAACAAAAGCATCTACTTCTCAAAGGGATACAAGTTCAAATCTAAGGAACAAGCCTCTTACAACTTCCAACTATGAAGAAGTTGAATATTGTTTTATGGGCATCGAAGAAGAAAACGAGATATGTCTTAAACCCTCTACTTCTTATGATATTGTTATTCAAAATAATTATAGTGATTTGCAAAATAATTTTGATGATCTTCAAAATGAATTTCAAAATTTACTTGTTAAATACAAAAATTTGAAAAAGGAATTTAATATTTTGAAAAATGATAAGGATAGTTTATTTGCTTCCTATGAATCACTATTATGTGCTCACACCACCACACTTGACAAGGTTAGAAATCTTGAAAAAGAAAATAGTACTCTTGTTGAGAATATGAATTGCATGAAAAATGATTTATCTAAATCAAACTTGAGTACCAATAAAATGTCCAATATTGTTGATATTCATAATTGTGATAAAGGACTTGATCATAAGCCTAATGTTGTTAATCATATGAAAAAGGATCAAGTCACTATGCATATTGGTAATTATGCTCCAAGAATTATTACTTGTTTTTATTGCGGTAAAAAGGGTCATACGGCTAATACTTGTCGGGCTAGAAATAGCTCTAATCATTTTTGGAGACCTAAAAGTCTCAAAGCTAATCCTAAAGGACCCAAGCACTTGAGGGTACCACAAAATAATGTTGTATTAGGTACCCGACGAAATAATGATCGGAGAAGAGATATACCGCCATGAAGGCATCAAATGACCAATTCATTTAATCAAAGAAGGAGAAACTATCTTCAACAAAGCCAATTTCCAAGAAAAGGATATAATCAACAATGGGAAGGTAACAAACCTTGGAAATGGAGTAATCAAAGAAGTCATCATCAACAAAGTGACTTCTCAAGGGGAAGATATCATCAACAATGGGAAAGACACAACCCATGGAAACGGCGTAATTGGTAAACCGTATCTCCCTATTTAAATGTGCATTTTATTTTATTTTTATGCATGCTTTTATTTGTGTCTTAATTGCAAAATGAGTTTTCAAGTATTCATTTTTTTGTCTTCAATATATATTTGTGCTTTTAAATTTTTTTTTCTCCTATTACTTGCCTACACTTGTGCTTTTGTGCATATTTTGTTTAAGAATTGTGTAGGATATATTTCTCATATTCATTGGCTATTTCATCATCAAGTTTCTTAAACTATCGAGGTATGTTCACTCGTATTTCTCTTAGAACTCGATATTATGCTTATGCACATATCTTTCAAGATATTTCATTTCAACCCCTTAAGTGCCCCTAAATGATTTTGCAAATTTTTCTTAAAAGGGCACTACTCGTTAAGTCTCAATTTTCTAGAATATGTATTTTCCCGAAACCCGTATTTGTTGGACTTGGTCCAAAATTATCTTTTTGCAAAGTTTTAAAACTCTTGGGGTGAAAAATCGAATTTTTGAAAAACCTGGAGAATGAAAAATTACACTGGGACGGTCAAAGCAGGGGCGACCGCTCGCCCTGCCCTTCGACCGGTCGCACCCCACTTCGACCGGTCGCCCAGGCCAAAAATTTTGGCTATAACCCGTCTGTTCTTCACTCTTGAAACAGAACCAAAGAAATCTCAAAACCCTTGCTGCGCGTTAATAACCCTCTTTCTCATAAGTTCTTCAATTCTTCATCAATTTTCACGATTCTTGTTGCTAATCCTCCTATTTTTGCAAGAATCTCACATATATGGCTCCTCCAAGAAATTCTACCGGTCGAAATCCCATCTCCAAACGTAGAAGGGGCGGAGAGGGTTCTTCGAGAAATCGGCAAGAAGAAGCCGAACAAAGGGATATTCGAGCTGCCCAGAGAAACGTGGCTCAAGAAGGTGATGACGTTCAAAATCCCATACTCTCTCGGGCCCAAATTACCGAGCTCCGCGGAACAATTTCGCTCCAAAATTGCCGTTGGGCGAAAAGTAAGAAATCTTTTATTACTCAAGCTTCTCATTCCCATAATGTTCTTAATTTCATCAATAAATATGCGGAATGGTACTATGAGGATTCGGGAATGGGAGGAAAATCAATTACCCCGACTAAAATGTGTCGTTTTAATTCATTTACAAATGAATATCCTACTATTAGAGGATCTTTGAGGAGCAAGGTTGGATGTTTTTATGGGAGCATGCTTATGTCTTATATGATGATGATATTATCCAACTCTTTTATGCTAATATATGGGTGCAATATTATGATCAAAGGAAGCCGATTGCCGTAAATTCGTTTATAAGGGGTCGTCATTTTAGGTGGACTCCTAATGATATTTGTAGGCTTTTACATGTTAGAGAAGGTGGTTGGGACTATTTCTCTTGTGGTACTTGGAATGATGAAATGATGGGGGTGTCTATGAGAGAAGTTAAGACATATTTGGGGGTTTGGCCAAAATATTCCCTGTTGGCGATGACACTTGAGCACCGTATTTTATCGGTTATTGTCGCCTACTGTATTTGTGGAAAGGCGAGTAAAATGCCTAGCAACATGGATTATTTTTTGACTTATAAGATTGCTAGGAGGGAACCGCTTAACTTTGGCGCCATTCTTATTCAATGTCTAATCGAGTCCATCACTCAAGGTAATAAGAAGTTGGTTATGGGAAATTGGATTTGTAAACTTCTTATACAATCGGGACTACCTTCGTCGGAGTGTAACTCGGAGGTATTTCAAAATGACTTTGACATTGATAACATCTCCCAAATGGTCACTATGCGCAAGAATATGGACATCCGACCAACTAAAATGGCTAGAGGAAGAGGTCAAGATTCCCCCGATCCTAACGACTTCTTTGATGACGCCGAGGCCGCGAGATTGGCGGAGGAAGGCGAACCGAGCAATCCGGAGGGTAATACCGGTGCTCAACCGCCTAGGAGGTACACCCAAGCCGAGTTTGATGATTTAAGGGCTTTTCATGAGGCGAGATATGAGGCTTTTGAGCAAAAGACCTCCAAAATGCAAAAATCAATCGGCAAGTTGAAGAAATTCATCAAAGACTTTATTCCCGGATCTTGCTTCTCTTCGGATGAGGAATGATGTTCCCCACCCCTTCACTTTTTAGCATTTTCTTTCATGTTGCTTTGTAATTCTGTGAACTTTGTAAAACTCTTTTTGCACTAATGATATTTGCTTGTTTTCTTGAAAGGGTTAATATTGCAAGTTGATAATGACTTGAGGGTGATCATGATATTGATGGAGTATTTGATGGTAAAAATACTCTAGCTTGGCATAATTTGTTGTTGGTATGAAGTACTTGATGGTAAAAGTTCTTCTTTTTAATTTGTGCTTAAATGCATTTGACATGTCTTGCTCATTTTGTTTAGATGGATTATTTGAGACATTTGTAATGTCTAATATGCATTGTTTGATGCTTAACATGTATTACTTGATGGCTCTTTAATTTTTTGCTTGATGGCATTGGTAATGCCTTGATATCTCTTTGGCTAAATTATCTCAATTGGGTTGAACCCTTGAGAATTTACTTTGTTGGATATATGTTGAAAATTGTTTTTGGTGATGGTATGAACAAACTTGGCTTGATTTCATTTACAAGGGCTATATATATCCTTCAAATTTTTGACGCCCGCCAAGTGTCGATGAAATGTCACAATGATATTTTCAACTTCTACATGAGTCTCTTGCTTCTAATGTCTTAAAATTCTTTTTGAGATCATGTTTTTGGCTAAAAAATGAGCTTATGGATTTCTTATGATACATTTCTCTCTTTTTCTTTTGGTTTCTAAGCTTAATTCTTTCATGGTTGATAAAACCTATTGTTGGCGCACTTTGATAAACTTGAATGGAGTCTTTATCATCCTAACATTCTTTTTGATGATTCCAAAGGGGGAGAAACATGAAATTGACTCATTAGCTTAAAGAAGCTAATAAAAGCTTGTTTTAAAAGCTATAAGCTATGGCTCATAAAAGCCATAAGTTGTAATTTTTTTAGTCCAATTGTTGCTTGATGGACTTATATACTTGTCTAATGATGTTTTGTGACAGGGGGAACTTATAAACTCTTGAACAATTTGTAAAAGCTAAGCTTCTAGCTTATGGAAAATTGCTTTTACATTATTCTTGATGTGCTTGTTGATAGGGGGAGCTTGTACTTATTATTGAATATATTTACTCCCTTACTTGGTTGCTTTTATATTTTGGAAATTTTGGTTGCTTCCAAACGGTCAAATGTTTTTATCGGAAAATCATTTCTAAAATTGTTCTCCTATTTTTGTGTAAAAATTGTTTTGGTTTGTAATCATCAAAAAGGGGGAGATTGTTTGATACATATTTTTATCTTAATTTTGATGATTTTATTTTTACACCAAAACAATATTTTTAATTGTTGTCCAAATACTCCTAAGTGATTTAAAATCATTTTAATATTTTCCGGAGTATTTATTCAAGTTTTACTTTAGATAAAATTGGACAACACTTCTAAATGATTTTATATTTATATGTTTTTACCTCAAAACAAGGTTTCTAAATGTTGTCTAAATACTCCCGATTGGTTTAAAATGTTTTTACTAAATTTTCGAGTATTTCTTGAGTTTTATTTTCGACAAAAATTGGACAACATTTAAATCTCTTGTCGATTGGTAGCCCTATAGGGCAACCCGTGACTAAGATGATTTTTTGAAACAGAAAATGAGACGGAAGAAAAATCATGCAGTCGACGGCCGCCTGGGCGTCGATCGTCCGGTCGACCCGGTCGCCCAGGGCGACCACACTGCAAGTGCTTGGTTGAAACATAACGATTTTTCTTCTCAAACCCATGAGGGGGACCGGTTGGAGTCGAGTCGGGTCGACCGGTCGAACCCTACGTCGGCCGGCCGCCCCATAGTAAATTTATCGTGCTTCGTTTCAAACTTCTATTTCTCGTGCGACCCGTCGCCACTTGCTGACTGAAGAAAAAATATGACCGTTTGACAAAGAGACATATTTTCTTAAAATGTGGGATTGATTTCTAATGACTATATTCTTGATTTTAATTGTATTTTTCTCAGAGATTTTCAATCCCCAAGAGGAGCCTATGCTTGATCAATCATCTCCTATAAATAGAGGAAGTTTTGGAGCAACCAAAATAACAATTGAGATACAACACAACAAGATACATTTCAAGCAAATATTTGTTCTTCATTGTTATTATTCTTATTGTAATTTTGCCTAGCTTATCACTTTCACATCCTCGAGGTCTGCGCTATTCTTGATTACACTTGCACTCTATTGTATTATCAATTATCGAGTTGTAATCTTGGATTTTTGGTTATCATTCAAACACAAGATATCCTTGTGAGTGTTCTTGTGGTAAGAACACACTTGGGTGATCTAGGTGTTAGGTGTAAGAAGATTGTGGTAATCTTCTTGTTGAGGTGTTGAAGAATTTGGTATTATTCAAGGTTGAAGATTGTGGTAATCTTCACAAGGTGCCGTTGAAGGAAGATTGTGGTAATTTTCAAAGGAAGATTGTGGTAATCTCCAAAGGTGGTGTTGAAGAAGAGTGTGGTGCTCTTCAAGGTGGTGTAAGTTGAATTTGTATTAATTTTGGTAATTAATAAAATTCTTTTTCTTTTTGAAATCCATCCCGGATATACTGGGGTGGTAGTAGATTAAGCCCTAGGTGGGTTGAACTACTATAAATCAACGCGTGTTGTTTACTTTCCGCACCTTTATTATTGTGTTTGAGCATTCGGTTAGAAAAAGAGGGCGAAATCGAAAAGATGGAGATAATCTATTCACCCCCCTCTAGATTATCGTAGCCGCTTGGACTTACAACCAAGATGTCCTAATTCTTTTGATCTTTTCTTCAGTTTTTCATTTATTGTTTTTCTGATATTTTCGACCTTCAGCAAAGTTAGAGGTTTTTTATAGTGCAAAAAAGACGTTCAGGAAGCACGTTATCAAAAGGTGGGCACGTTCTTGAAACAGTTATTTGAACTTCAGAAGATTTTGTCATTTTGGATAACACTAAGTCAAGACGAAAAATAAAAATAAAAATAAAATAGAAATGACAAAACAAAGCTAGATCGGCCCAATTTTCACCCTTGCCTTCTTATAAGCCCATGTAGGCATTCTATCAATAAAGTGAACAAGAATCATTTGCTTTTCTATGTGGCATAGAAGAAATCCTTTGAAACACTCCTATTCTATACAACAATGAACGAGTTCAAAGTTTCCAGTTTATTTAAGGCACGGTTTAGAATAAGCCAAGACACCAAAACAAGGCCAAAGAAGGTCTAGTATATGAAGCATGCATTGCATGGGTATATTATTTATTAATTAATTATTGTCGGCTGTTTCAATTCCCACCAACTTTTCTGCTCCACAGGGCCACCGTCTTAATGATAAAGAGATAAATGATACTTCAAAAGATAATAATTCCAAATATTTCTATTTTTATCTCCAATAATGGATGGAAATATGGGTCCAAAAGTGAAAGGGACAAATATTCTCCCATTTTGAATCCTTCTTATGACCTAATCAAATTGCTGTTAGCATACCTTGATGTTTTACCTAATTAATTATTACTATATATATTGGTTTCTTATGTTAGGATTTCTTAATTTATAACGTGTGTTTTTAGAGGTCGTGTGTTTTATGTTCTTTAATTAACGATGTCATTCAAGTTGACCGACCACCCTCAGTTTGAATTAAATATGAGATTGCTTTTTTTCTATTTAACTTCAATTTATATAAGATAACTCAAAGAAAAAAAAGTGGACATATAAATATATATATATATATAGAGAGAGAATACAAATAAGAATATAAACTTTGTGAGCCCAAAAATCTGTCGGCACTATGTTGGGAGCCCAGCCCTGTCCATACGTGTTATAAATACATGTTAAGTGTGTTGGACCAACTCAGTCGTCCGGGCCAAATAGGCCCGGTTCCCTTTGTGCTTTTAAAATTGCAACCAAGTTCGGGTTTATCACTGGATCAAACTAGTTTTGACAGTTGTAGTATATAACAAGCCAGTATCTTGTGATTTATCTATAGAAGTTCACCCACACATGTAAGTTCATGTAAAATGTACAAGTAATATACATCATGGGGGTATATATTGCATCACACTCCTTTAGTACAAAAAAGGTTGACCTATATATTGATCTAGCCTAGAATTCTCTTCAAAAAAAAAAAAAAAAAAAAAAAATGATTAGCCTAGAGTTATCTTTAACTTTGACCTATTTGGGAACAGATTAGTTATCTTTAAGGAATCTGTTTTCTTTCCAAATATTTTTATTTTACAATATAGTTAGGGTTCTTCTCTTCGCATAATTAGACATCAAATAATGCATATTTAGTTATTTTGTTGTCATTATTTTACGAAAACAAGACATAATTGTATATAACGTCTTTGCATATGTAGTTATACTACACTGCGCATAAATAGGTTCAATATAATGTATATTCGATTATGAAAATGGGATGTTGCTTTTGGAAATTATAAAAATGGGATGTTACATAATGTCTCGCATATTTAGTTATTCCACAATGCATAGATAGTTTCTAGAAAATACATAGTTAGTTGATTTTGTTGCATAGTTTATGACGGCTTGCATAGTTGGATATCTTGTACTACATATTAGTTTTTTTACGCTGTTGCATAGATAGTTCTCATATAATGCATATTTAGTTGAGTTTTGTTGCATATTTAGTTTTCGAACTCACTTTGTTCGTTATTTCTCTGTAATATTGCACCGATTTTTCTTGTTTTTTCTCTGTAATTTTCATGAACTGTAATTTTCGAGTTCTTCACAGTTTTCTTTATTTGCGTTAGTGGAGGAATGAGAGAGAGAGAGAGAGAGAGAGAGAGAGAGAGAGAGAGAGAGAGAGAGAGAGAGAGAGAGAGAGATGAGATTGGGGAAAGAGAGATGTATGTATGAGAGAAAGAGATTTGAATCCATTTTTTAACTAACTTGTTATGTTATTTTACCCTACTACCCTTATATTGATTAAATTAATATTTTAATATATTTTTTATCCATTAAATCATACCCATTGATTAATAGTGGGGGATGGTTGAGATTAGTCCATTGTGTCTCACCTAGAGACATGGTCTCACTTGATCATCCCCTTTGTAAATGTATTAAGAAATCTGATACTTTATCTCAACAAATGGATATTTTTACTTATAAAAGTGTTACTTTAACTATATCATATTTATTTTTTATTTTTCCTTCTTTCCTTCATTTTTAATTTGTGACTCTATTAAAAAACATGATACTTTATCTCAAAAATAGATACTTTAAAGTACAAAAGTGTTACTTTAATCTGTTATATATATATATATATATTTATTGTAATATATTCATAATTTGTGACTATATTAAAAAATATGTTACTTTATCTCAAAAAACAAATACTTTTACTTATAAAAATATTACTTTAACTCTATCATGTTTATTATTCATCTTTCTTTGTATTTATTATTAAAAAATATAATACTTTATTTAAAAAAACATATATTTTTACTATTAAAACATGATATTTTGTCTCCCAAAATATATATTTTTACTCATAAATGTGTTACTTTAACTCTGATATATTTATTTTACCTTCAATGTAATGTAATCATAATTTGTGACTATATTAAAAATATGATACTTTATCTAAAATAACCGATATTTTTTTCATAAAATCAAGTTTTTAATCAAGAAAAATAGAAAAAAGGAAAAAAAAAAAAAGCTGCAGGTGGGGACAAGGTCCGCGGTCGTCAAGATGATCCGTCTTACGGGTAAGACGGATTGAGACCCGTAAGACGGTCCCTATATGAGTTTTTGCCATTTACTTTAGAAATCCTTTTGTAATTTATTATATAAACTTTAATATATATGTATAATAAATTAAATATAAATATAACAATTCACAATAAAATCTTAATAAATAAAAAGAACATGATAATTAGAAATTAACTTTTAACTTTTTTAACAACTTGATGGAGATACATTCAAAACCATTTACACATAAATTAATAGAAAAAGAACAAATCGTGACATTTACAAAAATATATTTTAAAAAAAAAAAAAGAAAAAAGAAGTAGAGGTGTAAAAGTGGCCCATTTTGGGGTGTACCGTTCACTCACCCCATTTTGGGGTGAAAAATAAAGTGGGGTTGAAGAAGGTTTTTTCCCTTCAAATTGGCGTCTACCCCTATTTTGGGGAGGATTGAGATGCACTTACCCCATATATCCCAACTTGAAATCGGAAGATTACCTATATACAAAACAAAATTTCAAATTAAAAAAATAAAAATAATTAATTTTTCATTAAATATGAAGAAATAATAACAGTTATAATGAGGTTGGCTTTAGTCAAAAGGAATTTAATTTGTGTATATTTGTTTTGACCTTTATGTTGGGGCAGAAACGTGAAAAGCAACATGGTCCCTCTTGTAAGTCTTTATTTAGTTTGGGCAAGGACCCAAGGCTTAAGCTGTTCAAAAAGCGATTTCAATGGAGTGAATTAGTGATAAGTGGTAAAGAGCAACTATTAGGAAAAGCAGGGTCACATCTCGTAGACTGACAGTGAATAGAGAGAGTGCATATAAAGCTAAAAAGTGGGAATATCTTTTTCTTTTTCTTCTTTTATTTTACTTTTCCAACCTTTTTCCATAAGTACAGTGCCTACAGTTTCACTAGTTCTTGGATGCCAATAATGGAGCTTCACAAATTTCTTTGGGCTTTTTAATAGAATATTGTATAATACATTTTTTAATGTATCACATTATAATGTTATTAATATTTTGTAAATTATAACTTTAGGATAATGTTATATAAATAATAAATACTAAAAAAACAAAATAAAATTTTGAGTAAATATATTCGATATCTTTTTTTTTTATTATGTCTATTTTTTATTTTATTTGTGCACTATGTTCAAACTAAAGATCGTAAAAAGATAAATAATTTGATATATTGTATGTCAAAAAAAGATAAAAAAAAGAGAAAATTATTAAAAAAATTAAAAAAAAAAAAAAGGAAAAATATTAGAATGGGAACAAACTAAACGTTTAATTTGCCCCATCAGTAAATTATAATAAGAATGGGATCAAATTAAATCATGCACAAATTTAAGTTGGGATATTGGTGGACAAGAGAAATGTTTTTTTCTTTTTAATTCTTAATCATATAAACTTGTTAACATTAAAATAAATAAAAAAATTGAAATTGTAATTTGCTTCACCAAAGCCAACATTGGCCAAGAAATTAAAAAATACAAATTAGATGTGAAAACGGCAAGGTTGGTACCGTTTTTATTTTTTCAAAATGGGAAAAGAAATTTATAACTAAAAACGGCTGTGAGCCATCCATTTTTTTAAAAGACGGCAACCTCATCGCCGTTTTTGCCTACTTTATTAACACATTTTTTTCCACACTATTTGTGCAATTTTGTTAAAAAAAAAACACACAATATTCTATTAAAAAAGCCAATTTCTTTGCACCACACATTAGTTTAAGGGCAATTGACAGAAATACCCACCTTTTCTAAGTCAATGTCAGCCTTTTACGCTTCTCGGTACAATTTTACCTAAATTTACGCTTCCCGGTGCAATTTTACCTAAATTTACGCTCCCCGCTCTTTTTTTACACAACAATACGCTCCAGCAAAAATTCCAGGAAAATTTTACGCTTTGTTTCAACATTGTTTTTAACATGTTTCAAACATGTTTCTGTGTTTCAACATTGTTTCTAACATGTTTCTTTTAATAAAAATAGGTAAAAAATTGTATTTAAACATCGAAAACTTCATTGAAACAACAAAGAAATATCAGAACAACATTAAAAAGGGTATGTAAACATCCTAAAAAACAACGTAAAAATATTTAAAACACAAATACCTAATAAAAAAGCTTAAAAATAGGTAAAAATGTATTTACACATTGAATACTACATGAAAACAAAAAAAAAATTATTAGAAGAACATTAAAAATATTATAGAACAACACCGAAACAATAGAAACAATGTACAAAATAATATATGAATAAAAAACAACATAAAAAATAGGTTAAAGTTGTTTTGAAACATCGAAACAACAAAGAAACAACATAGAAACAATAAAGAAACAAATTTAAACAACCTCGAAACAACTTATATAACATATAAAACAATGCAGGAACAAAAAATAACGAAAAAAATAAAAATAATCAAAAAATAGCAAGGAGCATAAAAAAAAATTTAGGTACAAAAGTAAAAAAATAGGCACAAGAGTAATTGGAGCGTATTGTGTGATAATGGTACAAAAATCAGCGTATTCTGTGTAATTTTCCCTTAGTTTTTCTTTTATATATATCTTTTAGGCCTCTTTGCCAAATTTGCCTGTTTTCATTTTAGCAGTAGTTTTTTATGTTTTTATTTTATAAGTTGTTACTTTTTGAGTGAAATTCCAATGTGGGTTTTCTACAATATTCCATTTTGTTTTTTTGACAACAACGAAATTATATCTTTATTAATTAATACGAATAAACAAGATACAATATGCTGAAGTTAAACGAGAAAGCCCAAATAAACTCCCATCTTAAACAAGAGAAGAGGGGGAAATAAAAAAATAAACTAAACTAAACAGATACAATAGATAATGAAACATCACATCAAATTCAATGGGCTGTGATTCTTGGTTGGATGAGTAATTGCTTGCACTTCTAAACAAGGTATGGACGATCTATACCAGACTCCTTTATGATCTACAGATCTACCAGAAACTGATAAAATTAAAATCTCTGAATAAGGCCCCAGAAGAACAGATTTACTAGTATCTAGATAGATTTAAAGGAAAGAAAGAAAACAAAACAACAAAAAGACAAAACAGAAACGAAAACCTACTTCCATAAAGGGGAGAAAACTAGTCCCATATATGGGAGAAATCTTCCTCCACCAAGGGAAAAAATTGAAAAAATCAAGGACGCAAACAAAATAAAGAAAAAAAAAGAATAATTACTTTATCCTCCGCTACAGGAAAAAATTGAAATTCCAACGGAAAAGCTCCTTTGAAATTTTCGATTCCAACGGAAAATGTACCATTGGCAAAAATGGCGTTGGAATGACAAAATTCCAACTGAAAAACATTCCAACGGTATTTATCCGTTTGAATATTCAGTTGTTGGAATTTCGTTTCTATATATATACCAACTTAATTGATCATATCTTGGTGGTTGACCTTATTCCCATGTCACGTGAATTAATATTTAACTTCTTATCTTAGAAATTGTTTTTACTTTATAAAATAACTTGTATAATATTCGACATTTCTATCGAATATACCTTTTTGACTAAATTGCAACTTTAGTTCTAATAGCTATAATGTTAATAGTCATGCGAAAATCACGATTTGCCAAAAAAATCTCATAATATTAAAAAAAAAAAACTCTCTCGATTTCTATCATTTAGTTGTCATATATTGGGAAGTTAGGGAAAATCAGACCATATTTTCGGCCAAGCTGCACGATGATGTATAAATCAAAGCTACTTATGTGGACATCATCCAAGAGAGTTTTTCTTTCTTGAGTTTCCGACTCAATCGACATGCCAAAAACTTGGAGGATATTCACATAAGTGAAATTTGGTTTCTCCATCATCGTATTTGGTTGAAATGTGGACACGTAGATTTTTTCGGCAAACTTTCCAGTTTCTGACGATCAAAAAACTAAAATCGAGAGTTTTTAAAAAAATTTAGAGTTTTTTTGCGCCAATCATAAGCTCTATAGGACCATTTTTGCTACACCTCTATACCTATAGGACTAAAATTGTAATTTACCATATTTTTTGTAATAATGTTTTCATAAACTCTTTCATATTTTTCATTAAAATATCATATTATATATGTCTGACCTTTATTCTTATTTTAATAAAATTACATTATGCTAACTTATATTTCCACACTTTCATTATATATATAAGATTTACTAGACAATATAGTTTTTATTGACAATCTTCATGTATAAATGTAAAATAATTAAGTTTATTGTATTAATATATTTTTACATTAGTAGTTATTCTATTTTATCTATCCTTTTCAAATTATTTTAGTTAATACCTAAAAATGTGAATTTTAGGTTGTAGTCCATGCCACCCACTTGGGTGCCACCCAAGTGGGTGGATCCACTTGATTCCACACACACCCATATGGGTGTGTGTGTGTATGTGTGAATCAAGGTGGATCCACCCACTGGGGTGGCACCCAAGTGGGTGGCATGGACCAAACCGAATTTTAGAGCTAAAAACATTCTCGAGTCATAAATTTATGTTGTCTACAAAGTACAAAACTAGCTAATGCAAAACTAGATATTACGAATCACCGCCTTCCACAATGACTTACAAAATAAAATTATAAATGAGAACATAACCTAATCTATGGCAAGACAAATTACTTGTAACTTTAAACTGGAATGGAATCTAACAGAAGCCCGAGTCGAGGTAGACATGCAACAAATCCAACACATGCGGGCCAGGGATATATAACTATCAAGTGAGTGGACATTAATGACATAAACCCTGTTGGCAAAATTTGCGATCTGATTTATATAATCTGGAAAAATCGAAAAATCGAATTGAAATAAAATTACAGAATTACAAGGCAAAACCCTAATAACGGCGACGACTCTTTCGAAAAAAGATGAAATTCTCCTCTAAGATTCCAGTTGTTTTTCTTCTCCGTCGGCGTTGATCTTGTCCGCGTCGTCTGCTTGTCCATGGATGACTTGGACAATTCTCTCTTTCCTGAAATCTCAATTGATCAAGCCTCATTTTCTTCTCCACCCTTGCTACAACCGCCCCCATGTCCAATGCAAGATCACAACAATCCCGACCCCTACTCCGCCCACGCACTCGTATGCCGGATACTCTCAGGCTTCGTCTCTACCTGCAAACCCTGATGGTTCAATTAGGGTTTCTGCTCCAACTAGGGTTTCCGCCCATATTTCGACGCCTAGGACATCTGCATCGTGTCTTCCTGCTATCCAAATTTTACCATCTACTGTTACTCCGTCTTACAACGGTATGCTACAACAAAAATCCAATATTGTGGCATCCATGCATGATGTCGCGGTCAATTCTCCGCTTATGTCTACGAAGAAAGGTAATCTCTATTTCCTGCATATTAGTGACAAAATTTATGAGTCTCGACGTCAATTATGTGAACAATCGTTGATTGGACGCACCCTTTATGTTAAAGGTTGTAAGCCACTGACTCTTCCACAATTGCATGATAAATTGAAAGCTCTTTGGTGTCTTGACTCTCCTTTTCGGATTATTTCTCTTGGCAAAGGATATTATAATATTCACTTTGATAAGCTCACAGATCGTGATGTTGTTTGGCGTAAACGATTTTGGTCTTTGTCCCCGTGGTTCCTTCCGTTTGACCCTTGACACCGGATTTTGACCTTGATAATACTACCAATTTGATAGCAGAGATTTGGGTGCGGATATATTGGATTAAGTTAGAAGATCAAGGCGTCCCGAGGTGTTGATAGGGATTGCCCGAGCCATTGGATCTCCTATCAAAATTGATGATAAAACGCTTGAATGGTTCCATGGGGAATTTTGCACGGTCCTCGTTGATGTTGACTTGAGTATTAATTTGCCCGAAAAGATGATGATTGAACGAACGGGTCATTCAGATTCATTTTCTTCCATTACGAACATCTCCCGATTTTTGTCGTCATTGTCAAATTATTGGTTATTTGGCGCCTCTGCCGGAAAATTTCGGATGGACGATCGACTATTAGGGGCCACATCGCTCTCGATCCCGAGCCGCCTCGTCATGCAGCTGGTACGCAACCCAAGAAGCCTGCCTTAGATCCCTCGGGTTTGGATGGGACTGTCCAGGTTGGATCAGATGTTGTGGTTCAGAAGGTTATTGAATTGACTCATTCTCCACCACAGGCTAATTCAACTATTCCTTCTTCTTCTAATTAGTTTGCCATTCTCAATGAGGTGGACGGGGATAATCTTGAATTTGCAAAGGCTACTACCAGCAAACGGTGGGCAGACTATGTCGAGGAAGACCAACCTAGTGCCAAAGACCAACCTCCTATTGGGAAATCTTTTGCTTTGTTCCAACCGCCAATAGTTCGATGGACGATGGCGGATTTGTGGCCGTCAACAAAAAAATCACTAGTAACGGTAAAAATACTAGCACTTCACGCCCTCAACAAAACATTTCTACTTGCAATCCGTTTTAGGCTCTACAGAAAAGATTGTAATCCGTGTCTCATTTCGTATAAATATGTTGAAACGCCTACAAATGATCACACCATACCAACGACGCAAGATATTCCCTAGATATTGTGGTTTACTCCCATGTTATTGAGCCAAATTCAAATCTAAAAGAGAGTGATGAAACGACTTTGATTTTAACTAATGCTTTGATTGGCATGTATTTTGCATGTATTTTGGGCTTAATTGTGGCTAGAATGATGTGTTGATATGCATGCATTATATGAGTAAATAGGGTTTTATTCCTGTTTTGTGGAAAAGGATTACGCGTTGCTCGTTTTGTAGGAATTTATTGATAATTGTAGCATTTCGCAACAATTCGGGTATTGCGATGAAGAACCGCCAATGATTGATATAATGTACAAAGTTTGGAGTTGAATCGAGAAGAAGTTAGACGAACCGAGCGAAAAACGGAAGAAAACGGCCAAGTACCAGTTGCAGCAAGTGAGCACGGGCAGGGCGTGCTACCCTAGCACAACCCGTGCTCAACTTAACAATGAGTTTTCAAGGTTCGACTACAAGCACGGGCTAGTCGTGCCATATAGCATGGCCCGTGCTCCATTAAGTGGTTTGAACAATTTCTGCGGCACCCAGCACGGGCTGGGCGTGCCCTAAAGCACGGGTCGTGCACCTCTGCGGGAAAAACAGAGTCTGACTAGTTTTGAACTAGGTTTCGACCCAAACGAAGTACAAACAGAGACGGGGCGGCCACAAACAAGGACACGCTGATTTTTGCCCTAGAAAGCAGAGAAAAGAGCAATCTTCCACCGGAGATTTGGAAAGATCGATCAAGCCGCAACCACACCTTCGAGGATTGAAGATAGATCGAGAGATCATCATCATCCCCGAGTTCACTCATCCCATAGTATCGTTATTTTCAATTAGTTAGACATGAACGTTAATAATTTGTCTATGGATTATTTCTTTTCTATATCTGGCTAAACACTTTGTGATTCCCGGATTTGGGAGTATGTTAATGGATACTTTTATTTGATGATTAATTACAATTGAAGTTCATGTTTTCCAACCCTATTCAAGTACTTTGCTTTAATTCTTGTTTTATCAAAACGCGTTTGGTTTAACTTGTTTGATGTATTGATTCATAATTCTAACCGATGAGTTTCAATATTAGATCTGTGAGTACTTGACATGAATATCTTGCATGATTGAGAAGTCTGTGAATATTCGTGATGCTTTATAATCTTTTGAACTTTTGGGAGTTGGATATCTCATGTTGAGTAGAGATGCTAGCATAGATATTCCAATCAACGCTTTTGCATACATCTCGAGAGAGATGGTAAATTATTCTTATGATCGGTCTATAGGAAAGAAAACGTTTAACTTTGGTTTGATTAATCTGATAATAAAAAGGGATATTAACTGAAACCATAACCCAGGAATCCATTCATATACTTGATCTTTTATTCATTCTTTACTTGTTTATTTTAGGATAAATTTCTGCTTTAGTTTATAAAACCGAATCCTTCAACTTTCGATAGTCTAGATAAAAATAAGGCTATTACAATCCAGTACTTAGTACATTAATTTATTAGTCCCTGTGGATTCGACCTTGTAGGTCCCAAGGGGTGTAAGTAAGGTTTAGAAGGGGGGGTTGAATAAACCTTACCAACTTTTCGATTTTAGTCCTTTTAAAATATTACAGAGTTAATTACACAGCTATGTCCTTGAGCGACAACTAAGTTAGTTAATCAGCAGAGTTAGCCACTCAAATGACTTTCGATAGAGTCTTGATAGAATAACTCAAATTGTTTAGTCTAAACCTTAACTTGGTCATGATGAGTTTTTCAATGGAAGACTTAACACCCTTGAATTTTATTTAACTTTGTTTTAACATTTGGTTTTAGCACTTAGTTATCTATCGGTTGGATAGCAAATTATCAAAGAGATATAAAATATGTGTGCGGGAATGTAAATATCTTTGAAATGTAAATGACACAAGTAATTTTTATAGAGGTTCGAAGATGGGGTAATTCTTCTACTCCTCTCTTCTCCAACTCCTGGAGGAATCCACTAAGTAATGATCAGAGTACAAAGTGGTTATCAGTCTTGAGACAAGTCTTGATCACGCAGCTGACTTGCTCCTTGGACTCAGTCTGGAGATGCCTTGGTCACACAACTGGCGTCTCGTCCGACTCAGCTTCTTCACAGGGCAGCTGCCTTGCTACTTCAACTTACTTTCTCAAGCTTCTTGGATTTGATCACGAAGCCCTCCAATAACTTGAGATTGGTTTGACCTTGAACCTTCCTACAATCCTCCTTGGAAAGTAGACCCTTTTTGATTTGTCAAAAGTTTCCTCTTCAACAGTTTGAAGTTGTCTTTCCTTCACAACTTGGTGTTGGATCGATTTCCTTCGAGATTTAGGCTTGAGGATTTTGCTTGAATAACTTGAGAATTTTTGCAGGTTATAGTTTGAATAATGCTTGATATCTCAGGTGTGCAAGGTAACCTTTTCTCAATATGATTCCTCAGCCTTTTATAGTGAACTTTTAAAAATCTGCCCGTTGAAGAGATAGGCTGATTTTCAAAAGTCACTTGTGTTCGTTGGCTTGTCTTGTTGCAGTCCTTGATGTTGACTTTCCTCGAATTTAATGTCTTGCAAAGATTGCATTGCGGCGTTTACGACACTTTGGGTGCGATCTTCCCATTGGTTTGTTCCTTTTGCACACAACTGGAACTAACACTTTATCTCTGACAAATTTAACAGGTTACTATTCTGAGTAACATTCTTGACTTTCATCAATGGATCTCGTTCAGTTGTCTAGACTTGACTGCAGTCTTTTATTCCCCAGGTGACATGAGTTAGCTTCCAAACATTTGATGACTCATCTGTCACTTCAACTTGAGACTTGGCTCCTTGAGTTGACTTGACTGACTCTTCATACAATTGTTCCTCAGCTGATACACCATCAGTTGAGTTCTTGACTCTTTTTCTTGCCCATACTCAGTTGTTCCTCAGCAGAGTCTTCACTTCAGTCTTCAGTTGACTTCTTGTATATCCAGGCATAGCTGACTTGACTCAGCTCATTCATCCCTATCTATTACAATACAAATTACAAGGAAAATGGGGTGCCAACTTTCTAGTTTAAGTTTTACACGGCATTCATCAAAATCTAAACATTAAATTTCCCAACAATTTCCCCATTTTTGATGATGCCAAAACTTAAAAACATTAATCAACATGTAAACAACACAGATACATACAGACAATGCAGTAACAAATAATGTATGCGAAGAATAAATCATTTTATTGATCATAGCATTCTTGTCCTTTACACAGCTGTTTACAGGGTGTATCAGAGCATAATCATATCTAAGCCAATTTCAAGCATCTATGCTAAGATACAGAAATAGAGAGAAAATACAACAATATTTTATTGAATGTACAGATGACTTACATATATATGTATTTACAAAAGTAAAATACACGAAGGGCTAGCAACAACACTTCATCGCCTTCGCTGCCTCCTCCTTTCCTCTTCAGCTTTGTCGTCAACAGCTCCCTTCCTTTTCTTTTCCTCTTCAGCTGCTTTCTTCTTTTCGTAGGCTCTCTTCGCAGCTTCATCTTTCCTTTTTCTTTCTTGCCTCTCTTGCCACAGCTGATCTTGTCTTTTGTTTTCTTCTTCAATTCTCTTCACATATTCAACGCATTCTTCCTAGCCACTTCCCGATTAGCTACTTCATCATACCCAAAATTTGAAGAGATCCTTCCTTTCTTGCCTGGATCTATATATTCAATATTTTTGGGTAGAGGTCTAGGTTGAAAACCTCTTCCTCCACCACTTCTTCCGCCTCCTATGGGCGTATATTGTTATCTTTGAGTCTTCTTCTTACCAAATTTGAATGGTCACGGTAGTCTCGTTGCCTATCGCCTTCTTCGCACACTTGGACCTTCTCCCAGTACAAATCTCAGACTTGGGCTATGGACATGTTTTTGAAATAACCTTCGGACTCGAGTGTTTTAAATTATTCAACGAATCTTGGCTCGGTTCCATCATCTAGAATGGCATCTATGTCCTTTCCTGCCGGAATGCCACCGTAAGTTTTTAGTACTTATAGAACACGGGCATCCGTCTTTCTTTCAACCTTTTTCATCCCTGCTTCCACAAATTTTCTTTTCTCAGACATAGGCACAACAGAGTGTTTGAGCGGCAGAGTCACAAGAAGTTTGCTGATTATCGATGTTGTGACATGACCTTGCTGAGGGGTTTCAGCAAGCATTAAGGTCACATTCTTTGACCTTTCCCCCTCAACAGCTTTTCCCTTTTCCTTCTTCTTTTTCAACATTGTCTCTTCCTTCAGCCTTCCTCGTATTCCTCTTCCCCCTTTTGGCATCATCGAAAGAGAGAGAACCCCTAAAAACATCCCTCGCGAGCATGAAATCCAAATCGGTGAGCCGAGTTTTGCTTGGAGTCTCTGCGGCATGTCTTTGTGCGAAAAATTCTCGAGCGAGTGGCTTTCGATTCACCGCCACTAGTTTCATTTCCACCATTAGAAGGTTGAACTTAGTATTCATGTTCTCCTCAACACGCACTTTCTTTTCGATGAAATTCACGCAGAACTCCATTTCGGTTGTGTGAGAGGCATGCATTTTATCAATATTGCCTCGCATCCTCTGCTTCATATCGATTGTCGGCCTCCAAACTAGCATCTTGTTGTACAATGCCTTGAAATATCGGACTTGCTCGTATCGCATTGTACTCTGCTGCTGACACCATTCCCTAATCCGTACCACAATCCTTCGTAAGTCTGCTATGAGGGTGGCATCTCTATTGTCCAGTCGCATGTCGAGTGAGGCCTGGTGTTGTTCGATCTTCTCAATCTCTCCACAGATTTTCTTGAAGACTTCACGGATCTCACCGCCACTTCGATTCAACAAGGGCGGCCATGCGAAGATCAAAATCAAAGTCTGCTGGAACAATGGAGTCGGTGGGAATTACTGGATCTGCTCGGATGTTGAAACGTCGCTGCTCATGAGCTGTCTCTTCTTCAAGATCGGGCAACTTAATTGAGAAAGGGAATGTTTCCTCAAATGCATTATCTCGCACATATGGGATCGATTGAGCAGGTTGTTCGTGCCTTTGATGATCCTGGTTGAGTCGATTCTATGCAACTTTAGGAGCCTACGCAGATGACTTCGGTTTCACCGGGGCCTTGATGAGTGGATTGGCGGTGGATCGAGCCTCACTGTCTTAATGCCTTCTTCAAATTTCGATGGATTATGCTAAATGAATTTCCTTGTCCTCAGCTGCTTTTTCAGCATCATCGGAGGATGATAAAACCTGGGGGTTTGGTTCATCATCGAAGTTAAAAGTTTGACGAGCAGCTTTGAAGTCCGCTTACTCGTCAGTGGAAGAACATCCTCGGTTGAGTCCTGTGCGGCGGTGGACTCGCCGTCTTCGAGATCCCAGGAATGTTGTGTCAGGATTATCCTAAGAATCGTGAAGAGAACTGATTTCCTCTTCTGATTCAACAATGATGACTTGAGGAATGCTCTTATCTCCTTGATTTTTACCCAGGGAAGTCTCAACCTCCCTTGGGCCTTCAATACCTCCAGCGAGTCAATCAAGCTGCGAGGTCTTCGACAATCCCTTCGATAGACGCAAATCTGTCTTGGGTCTTGGACATTGGCCTCCGAAGGAGTCTCAACCCCTTGGATTGCACTTTCAGTGCCCAGAGTGTTAACTCCCGGGGCATTTCCAACCTGTGCCTCGACTGCATCAGCAGCGTCCTTAGCCTGCAAAGCAGTTGGCACTTCAGCTGGGACAGACTCAACTGTCCGAGCTTCGTCAGTGTCAACTTACTGTTGTTCATTTTCTTTTTCTTTCTCCACTTCGCCTCCTTCCTTCATAATGGAGTCATCTGCAACATCCTCCGACCTTGCTGCAGTGGAGTGAGTTTCCCCCTCAGCTGGCGCACTAACTGAGTGACTCCCGGCTGCTTCAAACTCCCGGCTGCTTCCATTGAGTGCTTAGCCATGGGGGCAGGTGGTAAGACACCTTCAATAGGGGTTGGCTCAACTTGGGTGCCCAAGTTCCCAGTGTCATCGCCAGGTCCCTTAGCCCCATTTTCGGAGTGAACTAGGGATTTAGTTTCAGCTATAACTATGGCAATGTGCTGAACTACTCCCAAAGGGTCTATCTCCAGGAGAAATTTTGAGGATTCTCCTGGTCCTTCCATCAATTGATGTTCATGCATCAGCCTAGATTCCTGCATGGTTTGCTGCATATCCAACTTCTCCTCCGCAGCAATGGGATCCATGTCTTCATCACTTTCTGAGAGTGCATCGATGTGAGGATGAGTGTGCTCCATAGTTCCAGTGAGTGGGCATATATTCGCCTTCTCACGAGCTTCAGCTTCTTCAGCTGCTTTGGCTTGTTCATTCTCCTTGAAGATTTGTAAGATATTCAAGCAATTTTCTTCATCAAGGGCCTAAATCACCTTGGTGATGCCGAGGAATTCAAACAATTCCTCCTCTTCTTTGATGAACTCAGGACGTTCAAATTGCACCCTTAAGTGACTCAGTTTCCACGCCCTCCATTCGCGTAGACGGCTACTGGATGTCTGGGTATATTGGAGAATACATGATGACATCATCATCGTCATCTTGTTCTTGTCCTTCCTTTTCGGGAATGGAAGGTAGCATACTCTGTTGCTCTTCACCTTCAGCAGCATCTGGGGTGGGTGGAGACACAACCCTTTCAGTAGGGGATTCTGTTGTCTCCGCTGCTTCTTCCTCCTCAACTGTTTTGTCCACAACTGGGTCTTCTAATTACCTCTGCTGATCACCCTCAGCAGACTTGGTTGTTTCATTAACAACTTCTGGAGATTGCACTTCTTCCGTACTGCAGCCTCGAAACTTTTTCCACCGTGAGTTGCGATTCAATTTGTCTTCTCAAGCTCGGAAGCTTGAAGATTCTCTTTCTCCTCTTTGTCCTCACCGAGGAATTTCTGTTCGGATTCCTCTTCTTCAGGTTCTTGGGCGGTGGGGGCCGGAGCATCTTTCTTGGATTGAGGAGCTGCCTTTCTTGGCTTGACAGTCCTCTTCTTTCTGATGGCCGGAGAAGGTATTTGGGCTTCCTTCTCCGCCTTGGCTGCGTGGGCAGGAGACACGGCTGCTCGGGCAGGTGACTCGGCTGGGCAAAAGGCGGTGCGTCTTCTTCTTTCAAGCGGGGCAGACTTTTCTTCTTCGCAATCGCAGGGCAACTTCTTCTTGGGAGGGGAGGCAACAGTTGTTTCCTCGGGGTCAGCTGATTCCCCCTCACTTGTGTCCGCCCTCTTCGCATGGGCTCTCTTCTGGGCTCCTGAAAGGTTAGCCCTGAACATCCTCTTGTTTACATGGAAGGGCTTTCCATGTTGAAGGGGAATACCCTTCACTTCCATTAAATGCCCAATGACTAGGCCATAGCCGAGTGATCCTCCAAAGGATCCATCTTTCTTGAACGATTTATTCACAACGTTCTGGCAGAGTCTGCTGTACACGAACTCAGCCCAGTTAACTTTCTTTCCTTGCATGATCGCAGCTATGACGATCAGGTTAGTCTTTGATAGCTTAAAGCCACCAAACTTCATGTCCACACATTTGGAGATGACATCCATCAACTTATGGTAGTCGTCTTTCAGCAATTTCTTGTCAGCTGTGTAGACCACCTTCGCAGCACACTCGGGTTTGGCTACTTCTTTCCATGCAGCAGCCAAGTCCACATCAGCTTCATATATTTCTGGCATACCCACGGACGGTAATAAACAGTGTTCCGCAAGGTCCTTAGCAGTGATCATGATGTCCTTGCGGTGGACGGAGGACTTGATACCTTCGTCCTACATCTCGGCATTCACATAGAACTGCGCCACCTCTTCCAGGTAGGTGTGCGAGTATTCTATAGTCAAAAAGGCTTTAAGCCCAGATTTTTCCAACATATCCGCGATTTTCTTCACAAGGGTTGCATCTGAACCCTGCTTAACTATGCCTTCGAAATCCACAGTCGAACCAGAGTGGATTTGCTTCGATAACTTGACGAAATAAGTCTTTGGTGCCATTTTTAGAAGTTTCTACCGATTAAATTAATCTTGATGAACTTGCTTGAGAACTTGTAGGTTTTTCGAGAGAAATGAACTTGCTTTCAAAAGTTTGAAGATGAACAGTTTTAAGTGAGAGAGAGAAACTGAAAGGAAGAGTATATAAGGGTTATGAAAGGATTATGAAAGGACGTGTTTTCAGTTTTTGAACTTTGATCGAGATCAACGGCTCAGATTTAGCACGTCACACTGCATTTAATTGCTCGCATTTAATGCGGCAGCATTTATATCCAATCATATGCTTATCGTGCGACTTTTGATCGCACTGCCGTCATTATTGCGCTGACGTCATCCTTAAAAACATTCTCGTTCATTAAAAACGACTGCGTTTTTATCACTTAGCTCGTAAATGACTCAGCTTAATCCACAAATGACTCAACTCTTCTTCTCTCCTTTCATTAAGCAACTCAGCTGTCAGCTAACTCGATACAGCTGACTTTCCGATATGGCTGTTTCACTTGGCTGATGTGAAAAACTTGTTCATCTCTTACTTCTTATCTTCCATCTCTTCTGATTGAGTCTTCTGAGTATTAACTCAACTCAATTAACCCTAGCTCATGCTTAAGCTCTTCAAATCTTGATTCACATAGGGTTTTGGTGAACATGTCAGCTAACTGTTTATCATTTGAGATATATTCCAAAGTGATGTCTTTCTTTTCAACATGATCTCTTATAAAATGATATCTGACATCAATGTGCTTTGTTCTTGAGTGCAACACAGGATTCTGAGTGATTGCAATAGCACTTGTGTTATCACACATAATTGGAATCTCTTTTTCTTCAATTTCATAGTCTCTCAGCTGTTGTCTCATCCATAAGACTTGGGCACAACAGCTGCCCGCAACTATGTACTCTACTTCAGCTGTGAATGTGGCTATTGAGTTTTGCTTCTTGCTAAACCAGGAAACCAATCTGTTTCCAAGCATTTGACATGTACCTGAAGTACTCTTCCTGTCAACTCTACATCGAGCATAGTCAGAGTCTGAGTAACCAATAAGCTTGAATCCACCTTCTTTTGGATACCATAAGCCAACTTCTTGGCATCCCTTCAAATATCTTAGGATTCTCTTGGTTGCAGTCATATGGCTCTCCTTTGGTGCAGATTGAAATCTTGCACAGAAGACTTCTCTTCCATACCAAATTTCTTCATTAAATCTCTGGTGTACTTTTTTTGACTTATGAAGGTTCCATCCTTCAGCTGTTTAACTTGAAGTCCTAAGAAGAATGTCAGCTCTCCCATCATGCTCATTTCAAATTTGTCTTGCATGAGGTTTGAGAATTTATCACACAACTCTTTGTTTATGGATCCAAAAATGATGTCATCCACATATATTTGAACAAGCAGTATACTCTCTCCATCTTGAATTCTGAAGAGTGTTCTGTGTATTTTTCCTTTGGTGAATCTATTGTCAGTTAGAAATTGAGACAATGTGTCATACCATGCTCTAGGTGCTTGTTTCAATCCATATAGAGCTTTCTTAAGTTTGTACACCTTATCTCCAATGGTCTTCTGCTCAAAACCTGGAGGTTGCTCAACGTAGACTTCTTCTTCCAACAATCCATTTAAAAATACACTTTTCACATCCATTTGATATACAATGAAGTTCTTGTGTGTATCATAGGCAAGAAACATCCTTATAGCTTCTAGTCTTGCAACAGGAGCAAATGTTTCATCAAAATCTATTCCCTCTTCTTGGCAATACCCTTTGGCTACCAATCTTGCTTTGTTTCTTACCACAAATCCTTCCTCATTCATCTTGTTTTTGAAGACCCATTTTGTGCCAATAACATTTTGATGGGTTGGTCTTTGCACCAATTCCCACACCTTGTTTCTTTGAAACTGATTCAGCTCTTCTTGCATGGCTTGATTCCAATGTGTGTCATCCAATGCTTGGGACACATCTTTTGGCTCTATTTGGGAAATAAAACTAGTGAACATTGCTTCTTGCTGAGCTCTGGATCTGGTTCTTACACCATCTCTCACATCTCCAATGACTAGTTCTGGTGGATGGTCTCTCAGCCATCTCACATCAGGTTGAAGCAAATCACCGGGTTCAAATTGTCTCGTAGCTATGTTGTCTTGAGCAGACTCTTTCATCATCATTCAAATTTGTAGATTTTCCAAATGTCTTTGAGATTCACTATCTCATCTTCATCTTGGTTGATAACTCTTTCTTGACTTCAACGTAAGGACTTTTCTCGCATAGTTGGTGATTCAAACTATCGCCTAACTCTTCAATATATTCTCCATTCACATTAGTTTCATCAAAAACCACATGAATAGACTCTTCGTGACCATAGTCCTCTTGTTCAAAGACTCTATAAAGCTTTACTTTCACCGAGTATCCCAAAAGATACCTTCATCACTTTTAGCATCAAAAGCCTTTAGATTGTCCTTGCCATTGTTGTGGATGAAGCATTTACATCCAAATATTCTAAAGTACCCAACATTTGGCTTTCTCCTGTCCGATTTCATAGGAGTCTTTGTCGCCTTTCTATTAATCATCCATCTATTTTGAGTATATCATGCAAATGTGTTTATGGCTTGACCAAAATCTTTTAGCAGTCCAACTTCACTAACATGGTCCTTGCAAACTTCCTTGAGAGTTCTGTTCCTTCTTTCACTACTCCATTCTCACAAGGAGTTCTTGTTTGCAGATAATTCATGAGCAATACCATTTTCAACACAATCTTGAGTTATTATCCCATTTACAAACTCGGTTCTCTCGATCTTATCTTTATGATGGTTTGACTCTTCTCATTTTGAACTCTTCTCATCAGCTGAGGTAACTTCTGCAAGGTTTCCTTCTTTTTGCACATAAAGATTGTCCATGTATATCTTGAATAATCATCCACCACCACTAAAGTGTATTTCTTTCCACTTATCTGGCTGGTTCAACAGGACCAAATAAATCCATATGCAACAGATGCAATATTCTTGTTGAACAAGGACTAGGCTTCTCTTTGAATGATGATTTGATCTGCTTTCCCATTTGGCATGCATCACAAATACTTTCCTTCTTGTATACTGAGTCTGGCAATCCTTCTACAAGATGACTCCTTGCAAGCTTGTTGATTGTCTTGAAATTCAGATGACTCAGCTTCTTGTGCCACAACCAACTTGATTCGGCTGTACTCTTTGCTAACGACAAGTGCTTGGTGTGGCATGGTGAGAGACCGATCTACCACATACATATTCTTTTGTGCGGATCCTTGCAAAGACTATTTCATTTGATTCAAGATCTTTAATTTGGCATACCCCATATTGAATCCAACATTATAGCCCTTGTCACGAGTTGGTGATGCTTAACAGGTTGAAGTTGAGGCCTTCAACATATGCAACATCTGTGATTTCTAATCCATTTTTCTTGATAGATCTAGTGCCTCTTATTTCCCCTAGAGCTTCATTTCCTCCAAATATGACTTTTGCGCCTCTAATCTCCTTGAATTTTGACAGATTTTTCTTGTTACCTGTCATGTGTCTGGAACAGCCACTATCCATGTACCAGGTTCCATGGCACTCAGCTGTTCCTTGAACCTGCAATCAAGGAAATTAGTTGTTAGGTACCCATGCTTGTCTGGGACCTAAGGGGTTAGTGCTGTAAGATGATCCAACCAACCTATAGCCAAATGACTTGACTCTAAGAGGTTGCCATCTATCTGTGCCATAATCATAACTCACTTTGGCAAATTGCTTAGGGGTTTTAGGTTCATACAACTGTCTCTTTTGTCTGTATGCCTGTGTGTGTGTTTTAGCAATTGCCTTCTTTGTGTAGTTGTGATATTTCTGAGTGTAGTGCCTGGGTGCATATATGTGTTGATGATAACTCTTTTGCCTTTGGAATGACCTTTGCTAAGTTCTAGGTCTTTGCCATTTAGGCTTGTATTCCATAGGTCTTTGCTGATGTTTCATATTATTCCAATCAGCTTGGCTTGGGTAGTTTCTACCATTCCCATAGAGTGTACCTCATCTTCTTGGTGAGGTTGATCTTGTTCTTTAGCCATTAGACAGATCATTGCTTCTTCCTCAAAATCACTTGAGTAGTCAGCTTCACTACTCTCTGAAGTCTGCTGCTTCTTTCGACTTAGTGTCTCAGCAGTCTTAGCAGCCAACATAGCCTTTTTCTTTTCCTGTCTTCTTTCTCTGAAGACTCTTCTTTCTTCTTCATTCCTGTATTTATTGACTACTGGATATGGACAGTCAATAGCGAAGTGTCCTGGTTGTCTGCAATTCCAACACGTTTCTCGGCTCTTTGATCGCTCTTTCCGTTCTTGGGTTATCGGCTCTCTACGATATTCAACCTTTTGATGCTCAGCTCTCTTGGGTGGCCTATCTTCCCTTGACTTGGAGGGAGCTGAATGTCTCCTGTAGGATTCACCCTTGTTTCTTTTATAGTTCTTGTTTAAGAACTTGTTGAATCTTTTAACCATCATGGCAATCTTCTCCTGGTTTATGACTTCCTTTACTTCAGCTCTTTTTCCATCCTTGACTATAAGTGCAGCTGTTTTGGGTACATCTGTCTCCTCTTGATCTTTTTTTCTTAGCTCAAACTCGTAGGCTTTGAGGTCTGAGAATAGCTCATGATTGGATGTTGTTGTGAGGTTCATTGAATGTCTCAAAGCCATTACCTTCATTTCCCATTCAGCTGGGAAGCTTATCAGAATCTTCATACACATTTCCTTCTGTGTATATTCTTTCCCAAGTGCTGATAGTTCACTTGTGATTTTAGGGAATCGAGCATCCAGCTGATCCAAGGTTTCACCTGCAAGCATTTTAAAATTTTCAAATTTCTGTACAACAACAAACAATTTGTTTTCTTTAAGTTGCTCAGATCCTTCACAAATTAAAGTTAATTTATCCCAGATTTGTTTTGCAGTTTGACAAGATTTGACTTTGTTGAACATTGTTTTGTCCAAGTTGCATCTTTTTCTGTCCTCGTTTGTCCACTCAGTCCTTAGTTTTTCAACTAGGGCTGGTCTTGCCTCAGCAGCAGCTTCTTCTCCTTCACCAAGTGGTCGCTTCTCCATCTGGTGTGTTCACTTTCGATTTGCGGTGGCCCATCCTCTATCACTATCCACATTTCATCATGTAAAGCGATAGATGAGCCTCGCATACGAATTTTCCACCATCAAATTCTTCAACAAAGGAACATGGGAATGTTGTCAAATTTGCTTCCATGATAATAACTTTCTTTGAATAAAAATATCTTTTGAAAAAGCAAGTGTTAAAAGTTCCTTTGAAAGATTGGAGATCTAGTTTAGTAACCAGTGCGGAAGGCTCAATGAACCAACCGCTCTGATACCACTTGTAGGTCCCAAGGGGTGTAAGTAAGGTTTAGAAGGGGGTTGAATAAACCTTACCAACTTTTCGATTTTAGTCCTTTTAAAATATTACAGAGTTAATTACACAGCTATGTCCTTGAGCGACAACTAAGTTAGTTAATCAGCAGAGTTAGCCACTCAACAGACTCGATAGAGCTGTTGATAGAATAACTCAACTGTTTAGTCTAAACCTTAACTTGGTTGTGATGAGTTTTTCAGCGGAAGACTTAACACCCTTGAATTTTATTTAACTTTGTTTTAACACTTGGTTTTAGCACTTAGTTATCTATCAGTTGGATAGCAAATTATCAGCAGATATAAAATATGTGTGCAGGAATGTAAATATGCTGAAATGTAAATGACACAAGTAATTTTTATAGAGGTTCGAAGATGGGGTAATTCTTCTACTCCTCTCTTCTCCAACTCCTGGAGGAATCCACTAAGTAATGATCAGAGTACAAAGTGGTTATCAGTCTTGAGACAAGTCTTGATCACGCAGCTGACTTGCTCCTTGGACTCAGTCTGGAGATGCCTTGGTCACACAACTGGCGTCTCGTCCGACTCAGCTTCTTCACAGGCGGCGCGCTCGCTTTCACCTTACTTTCTCAAGCTTCTTGGATTTGATCACGAAGCCCTCCAATAACTTGAGATTGGTTCGACCTTGAACCTTCCTACAATCCTCCTTGGAAAGTAGACCCTTTTTTATTCTTCAAAAGTTTCCTCTTGTGAAGCCCCGATTTTTCCGAGCTTATAATTGATCCTTATTGTCGTTTATACATTTGATCGACTATTTTACCGCGTCATTTTGACGGGTAATTATTAATAATATATACATTTTGTACTTTATTTCATTTTATTTAATTACTTGTGATCATGATCATCATTAATTCTATTTTGCATTTATGATCACTTGATTGATCATTATTACTATTTTTGTATTTATTAGTCACCTTAGAATTTTAGGAGACTATTTATTTTAGAGACTTTTACCTTATAGAATTAAGATTTTGATTTAGATTAAGTGATCATGAGACTTACAAGTGATCAAGGAAATCACTAATTATTTGGAGATTGATATATTTCATCTATTATCATCAAATTTGGGACAAAAAAAATATATGAAATTACCATAATGCCCTCATAGTGGACGGCCAACATGGATATTTTTGGAGTAAAAATATCATCCAACTCTTGTACACCTACACCTTATATTAGTCATCTTGTGTATAATTATACCATTAATTCAAACATTATACACATCATCTCTTATATTACTTCTTTAATATTATTTTTGCCAACATGTTGGAAGTCTTCCAACATTCCATTCAAACCAAGTCTTGCCCATACCTTTGACCTTAAATTGTCTCCCATGCATGAGGCAAAATGCAAGACACAATTTGAACAAAATTCCTCCCCCCTCTCTCATCAAGGTGGACGGCCATATGGCCATTTTTGTGCCAAAATTTCATTTCATTTTATCACTAACACATTCATCTCATACACAAAATCCTCCTCCTTCTCTCTAAACTCCCAACTTCTCTCTACTCTTCTTCTTACTTTCTTCTTCTACACTTAGAAAATTTTCAAGATTTTTCCCCCTATTTCTTCAAAAAAGTCGAACACCCCCCCACAAGGTAAGAAATTTTATCTCCAATCCATTTTTGATATCACATAGTTCATCTCTTCCACCTTCTTAACTTAAGTTTGAATTTGATTTGGAGGTACATTTAGAAAACTTTGAAGATTAGAGCTTGACATCATTTTGAAGAAAGACTTCAAACTTGAAGAAGAACTAGTAGAGGAATTTGGACTACAAGGTAAGAATTGAGTACTAGACTCATTCTTTCCTCTTCTTTCTTTTTTTTTCAAATTTTAACACCCCTTTTTCATTTTTGAGAAATAGGGGCTGACCTTAGGTGATTTTGGAGTTGAACCAAAATTTCCAATTTTAAAGCTTCAACTAGTCTCCAAACACCTACTACACAAGGTAAAGTGTAGTCCTTCTCATTTCCTTATTTCCTTCTCTTTTTTTTCCTTAAATTTTCTCTCATTTTTCTAACTTCAAATTTTTGATATTTCTTGACTTAGGGGCTGACCTAAGAAGCCTCATCCAAAAATTGTGAAATTTATCCTTTTATTTCACAATTTCCAATTTTAAGGTGGGTGGAAAAATATTTTCCAACTATTAGGTGTTTTATTAAAATGCATGTAGAAAATTTGATCATGATCCTTGAGATATATATAATCTATGTATTGCATGTCAATTTTATGTATCAAATCATGAAAATTCTCAAGAGTTGCTCAAAATTGCTATTTATTGAATTTTAGGTGCATGCATGTACAATTTAATGTTCTATTTGATGAATTCTTGTATGAATTGGACATGCATGTGTATGATCTTTGAAATCCATGTTTTGGATGACTTATAACCTGGACAAGTCGAGCATAATTGATTAAATTTCAATTTTGGACTTAAAAATGTAAAAATAGAAAGTTGGTGGACTAAATTGCAAGAAAATAAAAGTTAAAGGACCCCTCTGCAAATTTTAAATTTTGGGACTGTACTCAGGTTCAAAATGACTTTTGGACATTTTAATAAAGTTTTAAGAGTTTTAAGATCAATAAAATCAACCCTTAAAAGCCCAAGGACTAGATTGTAAAATTTCGAAAGTTTAAGGGCTACTTTGCAATTTTTAAAATTGCACCAGACCTAAACTTATAATTTGAAATTTTTACTCTTAAGGTACTGGGAATTACATATTTTAAAAGTATTCCAAAAATCCAAGTGTTTAGGGCTTGGAAAGTAATTTTACAAAAATTGAGGGACTAATGTGTAAAATACTAAACTTGAGGACCCAAATGAAATTTCCAGGACTTATGCAGCCCATGCACCTGGAAATACTAAATTAACTATAACTTAATTATATTTTGGACCCAAGGTTCAAATTTCATAACAATTGGACCCCTAAAAGCCTTAAAGGCAATTATTTCAAAATGGGACAAAAATGATATTTTCAAAAGTTAAAGGACCTACACATATTTATTTTAAAAACTGCTTTTGTCCCAATATCCTACTAATCTTAGTGATATTTTCCAACTGAAATCACATCAAAAGCCCTTCCGGTTTGTGAGTTTCGATTATTTTAAACTTAAGGTCTGAATTGGCAATTTTTACAAATTTGGGTCCAATGTGAGAATTTTATAAAAACTCGACCTCAAAACTTTAAAAACCTGAATCTCTGGACAATTTATAGAATTTAGGAACTGACCTCATAATTTTTCAAGGTCGGGATATTTAATTATTCAATTTTTAACCCCAAAAGTGTTGGTTTTTACAAAACGGGGCTAAATTACAATTTTTCTTTTATAAAGGACCTAACTCAAATTATTTTCTCTTTTACTAAAATAACCCTAGACCCTCAGACTTGGAGATTTAATTAAAGTATTTTATTTTCCCAAAAACCCTTGACTTATCGGATCAATTTGATCGATTAATACCCGATCGCGGAGCGACTTTCTCGCCTTGCGATTTGAATCTATAACGGGACTTATGTTCCACCTAGTCTTTCAAGATATCAAAGGTTGCTTATCCTTCCGATAATCATCTTCATCCAAAAACTCCACCAACGCCAAAATTGCCCTCGCGTTATTTTCAAAAAATTTCCTGAACTCCTTCCCTGAATTAATAATACTTTCATTGCTGGTTGATCGTATGTACTTGTATTTACTTTCCCGCTGAGTCAACTTGGTGTGTCGAGCTCACGAAATCGAAATGGATACATCGGGGATGGAACCGGCAGCTCATCGCTATTCCACTCTTCCTACCCATCGTCCTAATCCCCGCAATCGAGGGACGGAGTTTGTCCAAGGGAAGCGGGTCGTAGTACTTGAGGTATAATCATGATTATGACAGATCCGAGCCTTACAAGCTCCACTGTGGATTTTGTCTTTGCCTATGGAGCGATAAGGTGACGGTCTTGGACCATCCTGCCTGGGGAGCTACAAGGAAGAACGAAGGAATCGTTGTCTGATCCACACGATTTCGGAGTTATCGGACCCGTTTGGTTGGCGCTACAAATCCGGACGCAACCGCTACTTGTTTTGCATTGGTTGGCGTCTCAAATCCGTACGCAACCATTAATTGCCTTGCATGGGATTGGCGTTACATTTCCGTACGCAATCCTACCTGTCTTGACTGAACCACATAGTGCATGTGTGACCATGAACTGTTTTCTCGAACTGTATAAGTATATTATTTAAATATATTTATCACGACGCTTGCGAACTGGGTGTGAATTCATGCATCATACTCACGCGTTTTCATATAACTGTTTTCTCGCATTAACTATATTGCGCCACACTTGCACACGATCACCCCATCCACTGAGATTTATGTCTCATCCCCACCTATTTTCTAACCTTAGATGAGGATTTCGTTGAAGATGCTGAACCGGCCCTGGATTGAGACCTTGTACTCCGCTTGTTGGATTTACTACTTCTTGTTGTTGTTGTTAGACTTTTTTTTGTGTTTGTTGTTGGACTCTTGTATTTCTTTTCATTCCGGTTTGTAACTGAAGGGCGTAGGACCCTTTGACTTTTAAGTTGTTATCTTTAGATCATATCGGGGATGTAATTTGGATTATGGATTGTGGACTGTAAGTTGTATTTGTACTTGTTATTTATTTCCGCTGCTATTTAGACTCTGTTTCATTGGGTTCTCGTTGATATTTGTCTAGACTGTTTGGTTATTGTATTTAAGTTGTGGATCGTTCGTCACGTCCCGTTTGGGGCGTGACACCTCTTCAACAGTTTGAAGTTGTCTCTCCTTCACAGCTTGGTGTTGGATCGATTTCCTTCGAGATTTAGGCTTGAGGATTTTGCTTGAATAACTTGAGAATTTTTGCAGGTTACAGTTTGAATAATGCTTAATATCTCAGGTGTGCAAGGTAACCTTTTCTCAATGTGATTCCTCAGCCTTTTATAGTGAACTTTTAAAAATATGCCCGTTGAAGAGATAGGCTGATTTTCAAAAGTCACTTGTGTTCGTTGGCTTGTCTTGTTGCAGTCCTTGATGTTGACATTTCCTCAAATTTAATGTCTTACAAAGATTGCGGCGTTTCGACACTTCGTGCGATCTTCGCATTGGTTTGTTCCTTTTGCACACAACTGGAACTAACACTTTATCTCTGACAACTTTAACAGGTTACTATTCTGAGTAACATTCTTGAATTTCATCGATGGATCTCGTTCAGTTGTCTAGACTTGACTGCAGTCTTTTATTCCCCAGGTGACATGAGTTAGCTTCCAAACATTTGATGACTCATCTGTCACTTCAACTTGAGACTTGGCTCCTTGAGTTGACTTGACTGACTCTTCATACAGCTGTTCCTCAGCTGATACACCATCAGTTGAGTTCTTGACTCTTTTTCTTGCCCATACTCAGATGTTCCTCAGCGGAGTCTTCACTTCAGTCTTCAATTGACTTCTTGTATATCCAGGCATAGCTGACTTGACTCAGCTCATTTAGCCCTATCTATTACAATACAAATTACAAGAAAAATGGGGTGCCAACTTTCTTTTTAAGTTTTACACGACATTCATCAAAATCTAAACAATAAATTTCCCAATAGACCTTGCTAACCCTATTCTGTAAACTGCACCGTACACTTGTGGTGAAGCTAAAAAAATAAGGCAAACAAGTTTTTGGCGTCGTTGCCGGGGACTAATTAAATTTTTAGTACTAATATTGCGATAAATAGAATTATTTTTAATTTAGACATTTTTTTCCTTTCTTTTTTATTTTGTTGTTTAATTTTACTTCTAATGTGTTTGACTTGTTTTCTTTAGTTGGTTCAGGTAGTGCATGAACACTCGCTTGAAGTAAGGAGAATTAGCACCATTCATACCGGAGGTTGAGGCTTTTTCTAGGCGAATTAGTGCGGCTACTAAACGGGCAGAAAGATAGCAAGAACAAGCTATGGCAGACGTAGAAGATAATAACAAAGGCAATAACGGGGTCGATAATGGAGGTAACAACCGGGCCAACAGGGTCAATGTCGAGTTACCAATACCAGAGGTTCCGGCGGTTCCGGCAGTCCAGCAGCAGGCGATTCACGACTACTTTCGCCCACAGACCAATCGCAACTATGGTGGAATCGCCGACGTCCCAATCAATGCGAACAACTTTGAGCTGAAGCCAACACTGATATCGATGGTGCAGTAGAATCAGTTTGGGGGTTTCCCGTCTAAGGACCCCAACTCTCATCTTGCGAACTTCATACAGATTTGCAATACCATCAAGATGAACGGGGTGACTAATGATGTTATATGTCTTCGCCTGTTCCCTTTCTCTTTAAGGGATAAGGCTAGGAACTGGCTAGGCACCCTAACTCAGGGGAGTGTGAACAACTGGGACGAGCTGAGTCAGAGATTTCTGTTTAAATACTTCCCACCAAGTAAGACGCTACAGCTTAAAAGCGAGATCACTCAGTTCAGGCAGTTTGACTCTGAGCCCTTGTATGAGGCCTGGGAGAGATTTCGGGATTTATTGAGGAGGTGCCCGCAACACGGATTTCCCGAGGATCAGCAGCTCTGCTTCTTTTACAATGGGTTGATGGGACAGACTAGATCGTTTGTGGATGCTGCAGCAGGAGACGCTCTACTAGCTCGATTTCCGGAAGATGCATTCAACTTGTTGGAAGAGATGGCCATGAATAGCTATCAGTGGCCCTCCGAGAGGACTAATGTAAAAGGGTGGCCGAAGTTACCGATTCGGACCCAATTAAGGAGTTGACGGCTCAAATGACTGTGTTGACAAGCCAATTGACTGCATTGACGAAGGCAAATGAGGGAAACACGGGTGCAAGTAATGGGGGAGTTCCTCTATATCAGATAGAGGAAGCAAATTATGTTAATAACCGGAATTTCAATAATTTCCGGAATAATCAGACTCCCACTCATTACCATCCGGGTTTGAGGAACCACGAGAACTTCTCCTACGCGAACACGAAGAATGTGATGCAACCACCACCGGGGTTTAATGTGACAAACGGTGTCATTAATGCGGAGCCAAAGCCATCTTTAGAAGACATTCTCACCTCATTCATGGGTGAAATGAGGAACCGATTCAATAGGGATGAGGCAAAGCTGGATAAAATCAAAAAACAGGTCACACAATTGGGGTCCCAAATGAAAAATCTTGAAACCCAAATTGGCCAAATAGCTACGATTATTGGTGGGCAGCATCAGAAAGGCCAATTTCCGAGCAACACCGAGGTTAATCTGAAGGGACAGTGTAACGCCATTCGTCTGAGGAGTGGAACGGAATACGAGGGGCCGAAAATACTAGAAATTGTTGAACTGACACAGGGGAGCACGGCCCGTGCACCTCCGCACGGGCCGCCCGTGCGCCCTTCAGGGGCAGCGATCGTTACGCCAGGAGACGCGGAAACTGAAGCACATGGCGAGGTTGAGGCCGAGGAAGGATTTGAGGACCATGCTACTGAACGAAAAGGGGCTGAGAAGCTTAAATCTTTCTCTAACTCTAATCTTTCAAACTTGTCTATACCACTTCCCTTCCCTCAACATTTTAAAAAGAAAAAGTTAGACTCCCAATTTGCTAAATTCTTAGACATCTTTAAGAAACTGCATATTAACATACCGTTTGTAGACGCATTGGAGCAGATGCCCAATTATGCGAAGTTTTTGAAGGAAGTGATGTCAAAGAAGAAAAAGTTGGCAGAGTTCGAGACAGTTAACTTGACCGAAGAGTGCAGCGCGATCATTCAGAGGAAATTACCACAAAAGCTCAAAGATCCGGGGAGTTTCACTATCCCTTGTACTATTGATGGTGTTGTATTTAATAAAGCACTTTGTGATCTAGGAGCAAGTATTAATTTAATGCCCTTGTCCATTTTCAGGAAACTTGGATTAGGAGAGGTGAAGCCGTCCACGGTCACCTTACAGCTAGCAGATAGATCACTCACATATCCTAAGGGAATCGTGGAGGATGTGCTCGTGAAAGTCGACAAGTTTATATTCCCAGTGGACTTCTTGGTGCTTGACATGGAGGAAGATCGAGACGTCCTCTAATACTCGGGAGTCCATTCCTAGCCACTGCACGAGCCTTGATCGATGTACAAAAAGGAGAGCTCACATTACGCGTTAATGATGAGCAAGTGATGTTCTCCATCTATAAGCGGGAAACATCATGATAAAAGGGAGAGTTGTAAATCATTATCTGTCATCGATTTATGTGCTAATACTTTTAATCCGAGTCATGGTGTGTGTGCTTTAGATCATGTACATGACGTAATGAATTGTGAGAAAGCGAAGCACACGATGAGGGCTTGCCTGCAGCTCGGAAGCAAGCGTGTACTGCCGCTCGCACAATGCAAATGAGAAGAACATGGCAATTGACCGACGGGTGACTTCTACGCTAGAGGCATTCAAAGGAGGCTCAAATTTATGCGAGTTGAATTGGCAAGGAGAAAGACATGAACAAGTGACACGCCTCACCTTGCTAGAGTCGTGATCGAGTAAACAGGCATCAAGCTATAGACGTTAAATTTAGCGCTTGTTGGGAGACAACCCAACGGTTTGTTGTTTTATTTCTTCCCATGTTTTCTTGGTTTGTTTTCCCTTTTCTAAGTTAGGATTTCTATGCTTTCATAGGTTAGGATATTTTTCTTGCTTCCCTAAAAAAAATGAAAAAATGAAAAATTCGAAGCTGAGGTGTGGTACCCAGCACGGGCAGAGCGTGTGCCATGCACACGGCCCGTGCGGGCACCAGCACCAGGTATTGATGGTTCGGCACCCCGCACGGGCAACCCGTGCTTTAACGCATGGCCCGCGCGATATTAAGGATTTTAGAACCGAGGGTCGACCCCCAGCACGGGCAGCCAGTGCTCTGGAGCACGACCCGTGCTCCTGTCTGCTGAGACAGACATAAGACGCGAAGGGGGTCAAATTTTTTACATCTTCTCATCCTTTCTTGCGCGCTGACACACCAAACTCGAAGCCCTCTATAAATTTTCGCAAATTTCCCTTGGTTTTCAATTGCATAATCACTTCCCACACTACTCCCACGCAAATTATACTCTTAAACAAGCTTTGAAGTGAAGATTTGAGTAGAAGAGCACCTAGGGTTTTCAACTTTCAACTTTTTCCGAATTTTCAAAAATTAAGGTACGAATTGCACTTTTTGTTTCAAATTTCTTGAGGATTATGGATTAGAGTTAGTATATGATGCATGTTTGATGATTTTGCCATGATTATGATTGATTTCTTCTATTGGGCATTTTATCGAACACCTTGTGGGTTGTTGAATTAGCATGTTTGTGGTTGATTGTTTGATGAATTGTACATGGACTCGATTGTTTAGGGTGTTAGTGACTAGGATTCTCTGCAATTACATTATTAGTTGAGTTTGGAAGCTTAATTGTTGATTAAATTGTAGAGATGAGACACTATGCCATATTTGATTTATTGTATAAAATTCATCGCTTTCTTGTTATACTTGGCATGTACGCATTCTCACAATTGTTTTACCAGGTACTAACCCGCATCAATGGTTGACCGAATGAACCAAAGAGGTCGGGGTGGACGTCAGAGGGGAGCCACTCGAGAGGTTGATCCAAATAGCCCTGAGGCTTATGGAATCACCATAACAGAGGACGAATTACTGGAGCGATGGAACCGACTGATCACCCGTCCTTTCACGCCCACACGCTATGCCGATGATGATTGTACCCGAGCTCTCGGGATACATGAGGAGGTTTGGCACATGTTTGAACGAGTGGGATGGACCGCCTTCATGCAAGGGCGGTGGCCAACATTTAAGACACTCGCGCTCGAGTTCCTGAGCATCGTGGAGGTTACGGAGACGCGAGTAAGAAATGAGCTTCAGAAAATCCGGTTTAGATTGGGTAACGAATGGAGACACATCACTATCGCCCAACTTAACCAGATTTTTGGGGTACCGTCAGACGCCCCATTCCGAACTACTGCAAATTATAGCCAGTATGATTTCTGGTGATTGTTGACTGAAACCCCAGAAACCGGCTTGATGCAATATGCGGCACGCTCATCCAAGGCCTCGTCAATCCGAAACCCCATATTCCGCTACATCCAAAAAGTAACGGCCCACTCAGTGTACGCTCGGCACAACAACGGGAGTATGCAAGCTCGGGAGCTATACCTACTTTGGTGTATGCTCACCCACAACCCTTATAATATGGCGGCTTACTTTATGGAACACGCCGTTTACATTTCTCAGCAGGACGCGGGGAAAATATTAATTGGGGGAATGATAACCCCCATTGCTCAACATTTTGGGGTTGATATGCGCCGAATGGAGCCAATAGAGGGCAGTCGAAGCATCAACATGAACGCCCTCCGCACCATAAAGATCATAACTGACGAGGAGAACATCCTCTATTTTCAACAAAAAGTCGGGTCTGCTTTCCCCCCCCCCGCATGATCACCGCTATGGTGGATAATCAAACTAACTTGCTCATGAACTCGAGGCACATATCGGGTCATGGACGGCCCGACTGCGCAAGAAGGAGGAGGAGGGTAGCAGGCTTACCCGATGAAGAGGATTTGGTGATGGAGGCAAGGGATTACGACCGGCAAGAAAGGGGTTTCGAGCAGGGGTTCCAGCAGGGAGGCTTCGAGCTGGGCCTCCCACAGGGGCGGCCCGACATTCCGAGAGCTCCCACCAAGGTGAGGAGCGTGGGGGACAATATGATCATGATAGACTCTATGCTCTTGAGGAGAGCATGCGACAGCATAGGGACAACTTCCGACATCATCAGGATGAATTCCGGCAGTACCGGGATGATTTCTTGCATCACTAGGAGGAGTTCCGTGCTTTCCGAACAGAGCAAAAACAGAGGTACCAAGCCTAGGAGCTGAGGTACCAGGCCCAGGAGCAGCGGGAGTTAGAGATATTGCAGATGATGCATCAGATTCAAATGTGGCATATTTCCCAGGGCCACTTTCCGCCGCCACCCCCACAGTGATCCAGGTCCTTTCCACACTTTTCTTTGAAATTCTACCTTATCTTCTATGCGCTATAATTTCATTCAAGTTTGGGGGGAAATGTAGTAATTTTATTGAAGGGTGTGGCATTGTTGCATTCATGTAGTTGCATTTAGTACATATAGGTTGCATTGCATTAGATGTTGAATTTTTTTGTTTTTAGCATGTTTATTGCTTTAGCACGTTTATTGCTTTCTTAGTTGTTAGGGAGTGAGTTGACCGCTATTGTGTGCTTGCTGTGATTTTGATTGTGATTTTGATCTTGGGAGCATTTGTGGATCAGTTTATGTTGTTTTAAATTGGGTGTTGAGCGTGAGTTGACCGGGTTGAGAATAATTAATATAGAGCATGTGAATATTGGAATCATGGTTGATATACTTTGAATTATGCACTTACAAGCCTGTGAGCTTTTTGAGCCTTTACTGCTTTCATACTATGCAGTCTTGTTTGTTGATTGAGTGTGTCATTCATGTTGATTGAATTCTAGAACTTGCTTTGGTATCTCCGTCAAAGTCACATGTTGTATGCGCTTTATGAAAATGATTTCGGCCATCTTTGCTAAGCCTTTCAAGCCTTTTTGCCTACCTTATGATATTTGATTTCCATAGTTAGCCAATTTGAGCCTATTGCCGATTTTTTGATACCCATAATTCAAACCTTAAGCTTTAACTTGATATATCTGTTACCCTAGGCTTGAGCGTATAGCACTGAGTAAAGGGATTGAATAAAGGGTTGAATGAAAGGGTATCGAGAAGTTAGAAAATGGTGTATATGTTGGGTGATTGGGAATAAAGGAAGAAAATGAGGAGAAGGAAGAACACTCACAAAAAGTCGGAAAAAAAACGATTTGCAAAAGTGAGTTGGTTGTAAAAGAACATATAAACATTGAAAAATTGTGATGTAAGGTGTATGAGAATAAATTGTATGAAAAAGAAGGGAGAGATAGAGATGTGATAGAATAAAAGATGATTGGGGGTACATAGTTGATTTGAATAGGAATAATTGTTTGAGAAAAACGATGTGCTTACCAATCTATACGCTTGAGTTGAGTCACCTTATCTATATTTCCCTACCTTAACCAAAGAGCCTTCATTACAACCATAAACAAAGTCCTTTCTGATTTGTGAATTGCATACAATCGAGTGGCGGAGATGTGAGACGATTTGCAAGCATATGGTAATTCTTGAACATTGATATGACTTGAGCGAATACACATCCCTTATTATCCTAGTGAGTAGAGTATACACTTTATCCATGAGAGGCGTGATTTGAAGTGTTTGCCATGATTTTGATAGACTTGTGCTCCGTGTTAGATATTTGAAACCGGGTTGGTTTGTGCTTGATGTCTATGGATAAACGATATGAATTGTGATGCAGTGTTCTTGAGTTGCTCTTCTTTACCCCATTTGTGTTGTCTTGTTTATAAAGTGTTGATCGGGACTGTAAACAGTTTAAGTTTGGGGGTTTGATTGGCATGTATTTTGCATGTATTTTGGGCTTAATTGTGGCTAGAATGTGTTGATATGCATGCATTATATGAGTAAATAGGGCTTTATTCCTGTTTTGTGGAAAAGGATTACGCGTTGCTTGTTTTGTAGGAATTTATTGATAATTGTAGCATTTCGGCAATAATTCGGGACATTGCGATGAAGAACCGCCAATGATTGATATAATGTACGAAGTTTGGAGTTGAATCGAGAAGAAGTCAGATGAACCGGGCGAAAAATGGAAGAAAACGGCCAAGTACCAGTTGCAGCAAGTGAGCACGGGCAGGGCGTGTTACCCTAGCACAGCCCGTGCTCAACTTAACAATGAGTTTTCAAAGTTCGACTACAAGCATGGGCCGGTCATGCCATATAGCACGGCCCGTGCTCCATTCAGTGGTTTGAACAATTCTCACGGCAACCAGCACGGGCTGGGCGTGCCCTAGTGCACGGCCCGTGCGCCTCTGCGGGAAAAGCAGAGTCTGACTAGTTTTGAACTAGGTTTCGACCCAAACGAAGTACAAATAGAGACGGGGCGGCCACAAACAAGGACACACTGATTTTTGCCCTAGAAAGCAGAGAAAAGAGCAATCTTCCACTGGAGATTTGGAGAGATCGATCAAGACCGCAACCACACCTTCGAGGATTGAAGATAGATCGAGAGATCATCATCTTCCCGAGTTCACTCATCCCATAGTATCGTTATTTTCAATTAGTTAGACATGAACGTTAATAATTTGTCTATGGATTATTTCTTTTCTATGTTTGGCTAAACACTTTGTGATTCCCGGGTTTGGGAGTATGTTAATAGATACTTTTATTTGATGATTAATTACAATTAAAGTTAATGTTTTCCAACCCTATTCAAGTACTTTGCTTTAATTATTGTTTTATCAAAACGTGTTTGGTTTAACTTGTTTGATGTATTGATTCATAATTCTAACCGATGAGTTTCAATACTAGATCTGTGAGTACTTGACATGAATATCTTGCATGATTGAGAAGTCTGTGAATATTCGTGAGGCTTTATAATCTTTTGAACTTTTGGGAGTTGGATATCTCATGTTGAGTAGAGATGCTAGCATAGATATTCCAATCAACGCTTTTACATACATCTCGAGAGAGAGGGTAAATTATTCTTGTGATCGGTCTATAGGGAAGAATACGTTTAACTTTGGTTTGATTAATTTGATAATAAAAGGGGATATTAACTGAAACCATAACCCAGGAATCCATTCATATACTTGATCTTTTAATCATTCTTTACTTGTTTCTTTTAGGATAAATTTCTGCTTTAGTTTATAAAACCGAATCCTTCAACTTTCAATAGTCTAGATAAAAATAAGGCTATTACAATCCAGTACTTAGTACATTAATTTATTAGTCCCTGTGGATTCGATCTTGCTAACCCTATTCTATAAACTGCGCCGTACACTTGCGGTGAAGCTAAAAAAATAAGGCGAACATGCTTCAACATCTCCAACATCAAGTTGTCCTCTTAACTTTGATTTTCAAGTTGATGCAGACAAGTTGGAAGCTTTAAAGACCAAGCTAGGCGACTCCTCAATTAGTCCGCTTGTCTTTCACTCATGTAATTCCTCAGAAGCTATGAATGTCATGGCCATTGCGTCTCGAGGATCCTGGGCCGACATTCCAAATGATACATCAGACCATCTAGATGATACTCGAGCACGTGCTAAAAAAAACAAATGACAATGTCATTCAAAAATCCTCTAGAAATAGACGCCCTTCATTTAAAATGCGTCTTTAAGTTATTTTTGTTGTTTTTTTCTGCAGCTTAATATTGTTTTTCCGTTGCTATCTGATCGACTCGTGATCATGACTTTTTCCTTTCTTTTTATATTTTTCCATTTATTAAAAAAAATAGAATTACAACAACTAACTTTAAATAATTAAAATTACAGAATATCAAAAATAAAATGGCCCGAATCGTGTGTTGAACACACTATCCTTAAAATAGATTTGTCCCCTATTCTGGACATCTGTTTTCCAGGATAAGACGGGAAAACCAGATTACCTCAATACCCGTCGAACTAAAGAAACGTCTGGAAATATCACCAAAATATGCAGGAAGCCAAGGGAATTCTGAACAATATGCAGAGAATTGTAAGGAGTGCAAGTGTTGAGTGTGGTTTAGATTGCTGGAAACCCAGCTATTTATAGAACTGGTAAAGGACCTGAAAGTTAAGGCTCAGCAATTTACATCTGCTGTTACACAGCAATTATAACTTTGTTGTTACATATTTAAATTTAAAATTAAACCTGAGTAATTAATTTTGATGTTACAGATAATTTTTAAATTCAAAATTAAAACTATTATAATTTAATTTCGAAAATTAAAAAAAAAACTATAAAATATAGGCTAGACTACGTGGCTCGATTTCGGTGCAACATTTGTGTCCGCAGGTCGCGCTCGCACACAAGTCAGTGGTTCTGAGCCCGAACCGGACCGTGATTTGCACCACGCCTTGCGGGCGCGCGTGTAGAGAGAGCTTCTATGCAATATAATCTTACACCTTACTAAAAGATAGCATTATTTAAACTAGTCAACAAAGCTTTTGTTTTCCTATGTGGGGCAAACCCACTTTTCAAAGAAGACAAACCCACTTGGTTTCTCCTTTTAAATTAATTCCAATACTTCACTTTAAGCTTTAATTTCTCCTTCATCCAAACACCATGTTGGACAAATAAATACTCGATTTTAATGTTCTCACGGAGTAGAACAAGAATCCACTTTTACTTTTGTCATTAGACAATCGAGGTCCCAAGAAAATTCCACCCCAAGATGCAATTTCCTTCACTTTTCCAACACTCGGGTCGTGGCCCAAGCCTAGGTCGGGTTCGCCGGCATGTGGGCGCGTGCACGCATGTGGCTCGCTGGTTGTCATCCACTTGTGACATAATTTATCTAGGTCATAACACCTTCTATATACATGGGTGTAGCCAGGATTTTGGGCAGTGCATGCAGTTTTTCGTTATGGCTAGGCGATTATCGAGCCCACATTTTAAAATATAGAAAATAAAAAAGGCAAATATTAAGGTCGTACCTTTAGCAATTCTTTGCCGGTTTTCATACTATCAAATTCCGGCTTATCTTGAATGAACTTTTTGGAGAAGTAACTTATCAAAAAGTCAATTCTAAATTAACATGCAACTAAACAACAATTATTATTATGGAAAATGGACTTTTAAATCTAAAAGCTCATTTGAAAAGTGTTCCCAAAAAGTTGTATATTATCAAGTTTAGAGCATATGTATCTCTCTACAATAACAAATAAGACAATCATTCATCCATTCAATGTCTTAATTAAGCAGGTGATTCTTAATTCCTTTGACCTTTTAAATTTTAACTCAATTTTTTTATAGACTGAATTTTCAGTACGGTCCAACCCAAATTTAACATGAGCACTTCGAGTTCCAGTACGATCCAACCTAAACTTAATAGGGCAACTCCGAAATCCAATGCGATCCGCTGACCGCACTGGCCCTCATGTGGCTACACAATTATATATATATATATATACTAGGATAAACAATGTTTTAAAATCAATACGGGATAAGGTTTAGACCTTAAACTCCCTTTACATAATGCACATTCGCATGACCAACTTCGTGTATTAAATTTTACTCATCGAAATTTGATTTTGAGAAATTAAATATACTACCATCATATACTCAAAACGTAGATTAATAATACACTATTTAATTCATCTAGAATTAAATATTTAACTACCAAAAATTTGGTCATAGTCGGGCCATCGCTCACTTTATCAAAACCATATTTCGAACTTTGTTATTGGTTTTAAGATGAAACATCACTTGGTGGACTGATGCTCTCCCTCTAGTATTAGGTACACTTCAATTGTGTGGCCATACCAAGTCCCCTGAATTTAACATGGTATCAGAGTAGGCCCCATGCTCGGTCCTGGTGGGCCATCAATATGATGGAGTATGGAAGATCATGTGACAATTAATGAATTGACGAAAGGCTCACAAGTGAGGAGGTGTGATGAAATTTGTCACTTATGAGTTGTCCCACATCGATTAATTAGAGGTAGGAAGCCCAACTTTTAAGTCAAGTAAAATCCTATCACCAATTGGTTTTAACATATCAATTGTATTTTTAACACCCCGCACTCATCCATTAATTGTTCGATCTCTATATCCAATATTACCATTCTTTTGACTAAAACAGAAAAAACAAATCCATTTTTCATCTCTATTTGCAAATTAATTTTCACTATTTGAACACAATCGAAAAATATATTTTGCTAGAAAAACTCTTTGGCATGAACGTATTAATCTTAATTCTTTCGGATTATGCCACAACTGAAATTTGATAATTATAGGTTTGTTAATGTTGACTTTTTAAGTCAAATATTATCTTTATTTTTATTTTGTAATTTTTTGGATATTTATAGTCAATTTTTATAAGTTAATTTTCGGATAATAATGTCAGTTTTTAGTAGAACTGTCAATTTATCCGGGTCGGGCTGGCCCGGTGCTAGCCCCTCGGGCCAAGTGGGAAAATCGGTCCGGGCCGGATTTTCCTCGGGCCGCTACTTTGGAGAGCCCAACCCAGTCCGTGTATTAAAAATACACTTGATTTGCTTCGAGCCACCGCCGGTGTTTTGGGCCTAATGGGTCGGGCCAAACAGGCCCGACTCTTTTCGAGCTTACAAAATTGCAGCCCAGTCCGACTCTATTACCGGGCCGGTCGGGCCCAACGGGCCAGGCTTTTTTTGACAACTCTAGTTTTTAGTAGTTAATTTCAATTTTTATTGGATTAATGGATAATGGCAATTTTTGTAAAATTGCAAGAAGTTTTCTTTCTCCCTTGTTTTGTGCAGGTGGTTTTTAAGATGTGGAAGTTATCCCATGGAGTGGTTAAACTTTTGTTTCTATTTAAAGCAAACCAAATCTGCAGTAGGTGTACGGATTTAAGAGTGTTAGATCATATCGAAGAAATCAAAGAGACACTCTTTTTACTCACAAGAAGTTTGTAGGAGGATAATGTGGCCAACAATATTGCGACATCTTAGGCATCATCTTCCTTAGAGTTGTTAGTTTGTTCATTTTGAGAGAGCCTATATTATAGATGAGTGTATAGGGCGTTTATTGTAGGATTCTCTCAATTTGTGATGAAGTATTGCTTACTTTATTAGACTTAAAAGGGAGTATCTTTTAGTCTTATTGATTTTTTTTGTATCTTTGTATTTTGTAACAATATTTCATTTAAGAGTTTTTGTCATAAAGAAATAGTATAAGTGTTTTTATACTTGTACACGAGTTTGAAACTTCTTGTGTTCATTTTAATATCCGTCATTCCATTTTTTATTTTGATTTGTGTTTCGGTTTACAAGACTTCCACTATGACACCTAAAGTATGGGCAACACATTTCACATCACTGCACTTTTATAAGAATTGGACCCCTTCAATTCTTTCAATTGGCATCAAGAGCCTATGGTTGATGCTACTAAGCGAGATCCTGTGTTTTTGTGCAGTAATTTATAATGGAAATTCAGGGGTCCATCCCCTGGGAGTTTTTTTCGAAAGAATAACTCTTGTTTTATGTGTGTTTTGACTGTATTTGTTGCATAATATATTACATCTTATATTGTAACACATTTTCTGTTTTTTTATTTTTATTTTTTTAGGTTTCTAGGCATATTTTTTTTGCATTCTGTATCATTCAGATTATCATATTTGATGTGCCATGTGTTTCTTTAAAAACAATTCTCCTAAGATCAGACTCTTTTTTGTAGTTAGAAAACAGATTGTATTATCTTATTTAGAACTTGAACTTTGGCGGCAATTTTCTACATATTTAGCTCTTAAATTTTGGGAAAAAAATTGAGCCTTATTTCTTTGACTTTTACAAGTCTTTATGTACTTTATCTATGTGCCTATATTTTCAGTGCAAGAAAATATGACAAATTAATCTGTTCATGACATATAGGGTTTGAAATTTTCGGAATGAGTGTTATGAAATGATGGCAACATTTTATGTGACATCTTGTGATACATCTTGTATTTATCTAAGTATACTTTGTGTGTGATTTTCTTTGTTGTTATATTCTACATATTTTTAGACATTAATTAGGACATGTATTTTTTTATACAAAAACAAAAAAATAAAAAAAATCAAAAACGAAAATATCTGTAAAACTGATTTTACTTAGTGGTGATAGTGAGCGGTTACATGTTAATCACTTTCTTATATTTTGTAACTGTTTTTACTAACCTTTCATGGAGATCATGAAGTTTTAACTGCACTTAATAAACAAATTTTATGGTTATATTTTCTCTCTTCCATTACAAATACTGATTTCTGTCCAAAAAGGGGGAGAAACTAACACAAAAACTAGTGCAAGTTGATAAGGAGCATTGCCACTGAAGATAGAAACTTGAGCATTGCCATTGAAAATAAACTGCAGAATATGACTCTGAAAATGTTGCCAACATTGGTGGCAACACTTGAGCAGTTTGTTGGTTGTTTGGTTGTTCGTATTTTTGAACTTTTCTGAATGTTGCTAATATTGGTTTAAGGGGGTTTTTGTGTTAATTTGTCCGTAAATTTGCAAAAAAGGGGAGATTGTTAATGTTGACTTTTTAAGTCAAGCATTATTTATATTTTTGTTTTGCAATTTTCTGGATATTTAGTGTCAGTTTTTGTAAGTTAATTTCCTGGATAATAATTTCAGTTTTTAGTAGTTAATTTCAGTTTTATTGGATTAATGGATAATGCAGTTTGTGTAAGTTGCAAGAAGTTTTCTTTCTCTCTTGCTTTGTGCAGGTGGTTTTTAAGATGTGGAAGTTATCCAATGGAGTGGTTACACTTTTGTCTATTTAAAGCAAACCAAATCTATAGTAGATGTACGGATTTGAGAGTATTAGATCATATCGAAGAAATCAAAGAGACACTATTTTTACTCACAAGAAGTTTGTAGGAGGATAATGTGGCCAACAATGTTGCGACATCTTAGGCATCATCTTCCTTAGAGTTGTTAGTTTGTTTATTTTGAGAGAGCTTATGTTATAGATGAGTGTATAGGGCGTGCATTGGAGGATTCTTTCAGTTTGTGATGAAGATTTAACTTACTTTATAAGATTCAAAAGGAGTATCTTTTAGTCTTGTTGATTTTTGTATCTTTGTATTTTGTAACAATATTTCGTTTAAGAGTTTTTGTCCTAAGGACATCGTACAAGTATTTTTATACTTGTACACAATTTTGAAACTTCTTGTGTTCATTTAATATTCGTTATTCCATTTTTTGTTGTGATTTGTGTTTCGGTTTACAAGACTTTCACTGTAACACCTAAAGTGTTGGCAACACATTTCACATCATTGCACTTTTATAAGAATTGGACCGCTTCAATTCTTTCAAGTTTCAATTCCACAGTTGCAATTGCCATGGGCAAGAGAAAAATAAATTCGTCTAGCTACTATATAAATATTAGTAAATCGTTAATTAAGGATGTTACTCGATGCGGGTCAGATACAGAGTATTCGTTTGATTTTTCTTTTTTTCTGTCATAAAAAACTTTTTTTTTTTTTTTTTCTGTCATAAAAAACTTAGATATATTATTGATGGATTCACCAGCTAGAATACCAAACAGACGTATTCACTTACGACTATAAATGTATTATTAATTCCAAATAAGCCTGTTCTTTTCTTTATTTTTTCTATTTTTTTTGTGGGACCTCTCATGCAAATAGCCTAAAATCTCCAAATGGATGCTTTCTGATGGCTTGGATCTACAAACAAGAAAATGTATTAAAAGATGTTTATGAAGATTGTTGTAAACAATTCTGATTTTATTTTAAAAATAAATATAATTTATTATAGATATTAATTATTAAAAAAGTTCTATTTAATAGCTTGAACTTTTAGATGAGGTGTAACAATACTACAATAGCTTTTGCTTGTCATAAGAAAACACTTTAGTTTATATTTTCTATTTTCTTTTAATACAATGGGGTCCCTTAAATTAAGTTCATCAAATAATTTTGTTGGTTTATTTAATATCCATTTATACCGTCACAATCGTAGTTATTGAAAAATGTAATAGCTAGGAGCGGTTGGATAGAGATTGATCTTTGGGATGAGTGGATAATTAGTATTAAAGGGGAGAAAATGAAAATGACAGATAATAGCACTAATTAATGATTTAATCTTTTATCCTAGTTTTAAATTAATGTTAAACTCTGGATTTAGATCCCCTCAAACTTTGTTTATAAGATTCTATTCAATTTATATTTATTATTTTAATGTAAATCTGGATCTGAATATTCATTATATTTAAAGAACTCCAAACTTCTAGGGGGAAAAAAAACAAATGTAGAACTGATATGAACTATGAAAAAATTAGTTATCTCAGAGACGAAGAAATCTAAAAATATAGTCATTTTCTTGTTATATTTAATTCTGAAACCCCTATAGCTTCTTAAATTACATAACGGAAATTTGACATTAATTTTGTTTTTACCTGACTCTAAATTTAAATTCTTCTTTTATTAATATTTTTCACTTTATCACAATTTATATGACCTGATCAAAGTTCCATCACATGTTCATAGTAAACATCAAAAGTCTTGTGCATATATACTACATCAAAAGTAGGGACATTGGCCTCACTTATTGGTCAAACACACATTAAATTATTAAGTGACAAAAAAACTCATAAAACCATTCAAAAAGCTACCTAATTAATTGTTTAAAGCTTGTTTACATGTAATATTGTACTGTAAATCTTGAGTTCATGAATCCAATATTTTTAGTTCTGCAAAAGAGGGGAAAAAAATGTCTATGTTATGTTAAAAAGAAAAGTAGGAACTAATTAACAAGTACTATTATTAACTTTAAATAAATGGTTTGGTTGGTACATGAATCCTCATTAGGCTGCATTAATTAGGACTTTTCTATACTTAGGGTTTGATGGTTTGTGATTGAAATCTTGGTAAAACAGCACTAGTTTTATACACAAAGGGTAGGGCAGAAAAAGAAATTAAAATATTTAATACTCAACTCGAGGTTGTAGTTGAAAGTTGATTTGAGCTGATTTGTTAATATAATATATATAATGAATCAAATGTTAAAGATAATTTCATTTGATCATAAGATGTGAAACTTCGACTTTCGATTAGTGAAATACACAATAAGATATGTGTAAAAATATCAAATTATGCACTCGAGCTCATGCAATTCGTGTTAATGTGATTACAACTCACTAGATTCAATTAAAAATCAAATCAAATTCAAATATAATTTTTGCAGTTCGTTAAAAGTTCAAACAAGTTTGAACAATAACATAACGTTCGGCTAGACTCAATTTGATTACACTCTTATATTCAAATTACAAATTCTAACCTCTTAGAATAATTTTTAAAATATCTGAAAATTTTATATATTATTGGAGTTAAAATTTATAAAATATGTGAAAAAATTATAAAATATGTCATAGAACTTCGCAGATTACCCAAATTTCGATGGAAGTATCTGCTCGGATCTAAAAAGCACCTTTTTTCGATAATTGAGATAATTAAGATGCTTTTCAGCTAGTTCATATTAATTTATTATTGCAACATCATAAATTGTAATAACATTAATAAGAATAAAAATATCGATTTTTTTAATCAATCAATCCATTTATAAACTCAAAACCAAATTTTAATTTCTAGTTATAGTTAGTTTGTTAGATAGTTGATTATATTATAAAATTTAAAACAATTAGCAAATTAATTAGGAGAAGCAGGAAAACATAACATGCCTTCAATTAGCTTTAATAGTTCCCCTAATCCAAATAAATCATGAGCTCTATAACAAAGAAATTATAACAATTAAATATGATCAAAATATTACTCATTTTAATCTTAGTTTTCACTTTCTTCTATGAGTAAATCTTGCTTTATAGAGAGGCCACCATTTTTTTTATGTACATTTTAAACTCTGCTACTAGTTATCATCTTGAGACTTATAAAAATTTGTCATTGCATTTCTTTGCACCAAATTAAATAAAAACTATTATAAACTTACCATTATATCATTGAAACTTAATCCTTTAATAGCTAAACTTTTACTAGTTGTAGCTAATGAGGTTACTTCATTGATAATTGATCTAGTCTGGTTGGCCCCCAAAATCCGTTTTGGCAGTGGAACCCATTTGAATTTTTTTTTCTTCTCATAAACATAAATTAAGTTTTAAACTTGATACATTGTTATATATTTATGTGATTATTTAAATTTTAGGCTTAGATAATACAATACATTAATTAATGTATAATACATGTTAAAGATAAAAAGTTTATAAATAATTTGTTGGGGGATAAAATTGTCTTTTCCCAATTACTCTTGTTTATTAGTATTTTATGCATTTATCAATTATTACCCATAATTTCTTATTATTATTGGGTCACAGATACAAGTATCCGGTCTATGCGTCCCATACTGGCCCAACATCTCACTTTATCTTACAAGGCATATGCTGCCATCAACCCAAATATAAAAAGGTCTTTCCATCTCATTTGTAAATATGTTCAATTAATTATGACGAATTACATTCACGTGTTCTGGAGAGAAACTTCACGTGCTCTAGATTCTTTTCTCCTACGGTTGCTGGTTTGAGAGTTAGAGGGGCCTCTCTGAGACTACCCCATGGATTTCAACCTTGTTATGTGTGTTGCAGGCTAGTTTTCACCCGAATATTTCATTAATTCCGGAAAAAAAAGTTTGACCAATTTATCAAATTACATAACTTTGAGTACTGATTTGCGAATTTTAGCATCATCAAAATTATTATTAGATCGATTGAACCTGATAGTAAACTCGATTTGCTTACCTTAAAACATTGCTTCAAATGGTAAAGGTTGAACTAAAAAAACACTAATTCTTGATCTACTGAATTGAAGTCTCACTCTGATCCCGAAAGGCCAAACCCAAAGGCCAAACCCAACCCACAAAATAATAATAACAAAATTAAATGAAGTCTTACAAGAAAGTATTAATATGAGTTAATATTTATATAAATTCATAATAGACTTTCATAAATGAATGGTAGCTGATTCGTTGCAATCAACAATCAATGATATATTGATGTACCTAATCATTTTACTTTAATTAATTACTGGTGTTGGAATATTTTTTACCGACAAGTTTGATTATTTTAACTGTAATATAAAAGGGTTTTGACTAATCTCATTTAACATATTTCATAAAATGTTAAACACTTTTAGAACCTATAATATTTTGTGATCTTATTCTAAAGTTAAACTTTAAAATAGTAAGATAAAATAAGATCTTTTAAAAAATTGATATCGACTATTGTTGTAATTTAGACGACTTTAAGGAGTTTGTTAGAATCTCACTACTTACCCAAACAAGTAGTTTATAAGATTTCAATATCAGATTTTATGAATTAATTAGCTCATTGCTTTTCCTTAAATATTCTTGGATATATTATAAAGTCCTAATTTTTTTAAAATTAAAAATATATATGAATTGAGACATACACCTTTAATTAAGAAAGTTGGCACACATGGAATTGGATAGTAGTCAACTAGTTAAAACTATCAATCTCAGACCAGAAGTCTCAGACAAGAGGTCTAATGTTTGATTCCCATCCACCCTCCCTCATAGACAAAGACTGAGCCATAAAATGAAGTTTAGGGGGTGAAACTTTTTTCTTCTTAAATCTAGTGGATAAAAAAGTATTTTTTTTTATTTTCTAGAGGGGGCAAATTTCTAAAATTTAATAATTTTATATATAAAAATTATATTAATTATTTAAAAAAATTCGAAATTGAGGGGGCCGACCGCCGTCAGCCCCCGGCTCCGTCCATGCTCCCATATATTTAACTAGAAAGAGAAAGTTAGCACACAAATTTTGGTCAAAGGACACAAATTCACACTACAATTGTAATCAAATTTTATTTAGTCCTTTTCACACACATTTCTCCTTTTGTGAAAATATATCTGGTGCAGTAAATCTGCAATATCTGCTCACCACTTTTAGTATCCAAGAGTCAACTTCCTGGAAATTAAATGTCGAATTTAATTTACAAAATTAAGGGGAAAAAAAGGATAGCTTTTCAATAATCCACAGCCAAGATCTATATCTTAATCTCCTTATTGCCTGCTTGATTTGAGAGCACACGTTTACGCACACAAACCAACAAAACAAGTGGAATAGTATGCGTGTGATATCATATCATATGTGGGATCACTCCAAGAAATAATCTAAACTTCACCAAATCAAAAATCACACAAAAAAAACCATTCAGAAAGAAACGTAAAAAACCACCTACTCACATAGACCACATCTCACTTTCATCAACAAAATAATAGTATTAAATTAAAGAGCAATAAAAAGTAGGAAAGGCTCTTTTCACTGGCACAAGCAAAATATTCCAGAGTCTTTATGCCCTGATTCCAAGTGCCAACAATTTTGTATATGTTTTTTTAGTTATTACAGTAGTTGTATGTGATTTTATCTTGTTGTTCTTACTCTGTGGAGGTTGTTGAACTGCCGTTTGTAGCACATTTAGGTACTGCCCTAATAAATTATCCATTTTTGTGGGTGTATATAATTTTTGATGTGTCATATGTGTTTTCTTGATAGTTCTTTACTGGGGTGGGCGGTTTGGCAAAAGGGTCATGGTTAAAAATTCTTGAATTTGCAGTGGACATGATTTTCTTGAATATCTGAGAGCATCTTCAATGGATCTTGAAAGTGGGTTTTATCAGAATCATGTAAAGGTGAGTTCTTTTTCTCTGTGTGTGAATTTTAAAGCTGTAATTTTTTTGAGATTAAGGGTTTTTTCTTTCATTTTGATGATTGGATTTTATATTGGGAGATTTTGCAGAAAGAGTCTTGGAGAACAATATTGACATTGGCTTATCAGAGTTTGGGTGTGGTATATGGGGATTTGAGTACATCACCATTGTATGTGTACAAGAATACTTTTGCTGAAGACATTATACATTCTGAGACAAATGAAGAAATCTTTGGAGTTTTGTCCTTTGTATTTTGGACATTAACTTTGGTTCCTCTGTTGAAATATGTGTTCATTGTGCTGAGAGCTGATGATAATGGTGAAGGAGGCACATTTGCACTGTATTCACTGTTATGTAGGCATGCCAAAGTAAATTCATTGCCTAGTTTTCAGTCAGCAGATGAGGATTTGTCAAGTTACAAGAAGGATATAAAAAGCCCTGAGCCATCAACTTTTGGGGCAAGGCTTAAATCCAGTCTGGAAAAATATAGGGTGTTGCAAAGATTTTTGCTTGTATTGGCTCTTCTTGGTGCTTGTATGGTGATTGGAGATGGTATTTTGACTCCAGCAATTTCTGGTATGCCCCTTATTTCCTTTTTTTTCCCCCCCTTTTTGGGTCAAATTCCAAATATTTTGGAGTTTGTGAGCTTCTATGTGAGTAACCTCCGTGGGTTCGTTGCAGTTTTCTCGGCGGTTTCTGGTGTCGAACTTGCTATGGCGAAAGAGCATCACAAATGTAAGATTGTGAATTCCCCCCTCTTGAATTTTCTAGTAGTTTTGGGTTGTCAGTATTTTGTTGAAAAAGTTTTGGCTTCTCATATTTGTTGAATCATTTCAATTTTGTTATTATAGCCAAATGATATTCATACATTGGAGATCAAACTCTTTATTGCTATAAATTGAAGAAAGAAATAATATTCATACTTCTGTTTATGTATGCTGCCAAAAGCCATCGTTTTCCTTTCACTGTTTAAGACACTGCTTAATTCACTCTATCAAGTTATTTCGACCATAATCTGGAAGTTTATTAGTATATGCTAATGTTTTACCTTGCAACAGAAGTTAAGAGTTTTATCATTGAAACCTAAAAACTTTTCTCACAATATGATTCCAGTTGCAATATAATTAGTTAGTGTTGATCCAATCACATGGATGGAATCATATCTTCAAGAGCACCAGTCTTGCTATTGAAAATGAACTATTTTTGATTTCTTCCGGGTAAAAAAATTAGCATCTAGACTATATGAATACCCTTTTGAACATTTGACAACATCATATTTTGCTTAAGTGATACTGCTATGAATTATATCAGCTGGTCTCTGCCAATGACAATTGCTTATACAACATTCGTCTTAGCGTTGATGCTAGGAGTTATTTTTCCAACTGTACCCAGGAGACTTTTTAAGTGGTTCAAAAGGTTGCCCATTTTCTTGCCCGAAACACTTCACTTAGTTATCCGTGTAGATTGAACATACAGATATCCTATCAATAATGATACTTTTGAGTATTTTGTGACAAAAAATGTGGTTAATCTCAGTTAAAACACATTATCCCAGTAGAGGAAGTTTGACTCGATTAAATGTGATGTATTATTATGAAAGGGGATGATGTATGGAGATTGAGAATTGTATTTATTCTGGGATTAAGACTGGTATACACAAATTGTTTCCTATAAGATATTTAGTCTTTAGAAAATGGATATAATACTTATATGTCGTCGGATCTTTATAACAGCGTAAAAGCATTCAGTGAAGTTGTTCTGATTCTAATATCACAGCTTAAAGTTTGTTTTAGCACTATATGAATGATTACATGCTAATCTCTTTACGGATGGTTAACCTCCCATTATTTTATCTTCCCTCAGTATGTTTTATTGAATACGTTTAATATTTATGCTACATAATCAATAATCTTGCAGATGTTGAAGTCCCCGCTGCTTGTATCATACTGATAGCGCTGTTTGCCCTTCAACATTATGGGACCCACAGGGTTGGATTCTTGTTTGCACCTGTGGTCATAACATGGCTTTTGTGCATTAGTGCTATTGGTCTATACAATATTTTCCGATGGAACCCTCATGTATATCAAGCTCTATCGCCTTATTACATGTACAAATTTCTAAAGAAAACGCAAAGAGGAGGTTGGATGTCCTTGGGAGGAATCCTACTTTGCATAACAGGTAAAAACGAAGCACTTAAGATATTGGTTTATTTACTACCGTATTTTTCGTTTTTCTTGACAAGATTATCTTTGCGTTTGGTTGAACAATTCCAGGTTCAGAAGCAATGTTTGCTGATCTTGGCCACTTTTCCCAGTTGTCGATAAAGGTTAGCACAATTTTCTTTTATCTAATTTAACAGTACTTCTATTCTGATTTTAAGTTACACGTGTTGTATTTGGAGTTTTTTGCACAATGCTGTCAATGTGATATTCGGCACTACAGGTCGGTATTCTTGGCTCGTAGATGTGATTTTAGATATTCATGAATTAAGCTTGTGCTTGTAGTAAACTGTTGGTTGCTTGTTAGAAGTCTGATTTTTCATCATTAACATAACTGACCATATGCTAGATTTACCACCTGCATTAGAAAATATTATCCTGCTAAATGTCCTTCCTATTGAAACTATGTTTTGATTTGCCTGAGGAACTGCCAAATGTCATTGTCTAGCTTATAATCAAGATTATTTTGTAAAATTGAAAGCTTTAGTATGCAAGATGTTGATGGACTGCGGTTACTTAACGCTGCTAATTAGCTTTCATCTAGTGGGTGCTTCTAATGTCCCAGAAGGTCATTTTTAGCTGTTAAACTGTTGAGATTCCTCGGGTTTAATATAGGAACTCCAGTCGGTCATCTTGTAATGTTCTGAATAAAATTCTAATTACATTCAAGGTAGAGGCAACATTCACTTTGATCATAATTTTTGAGCAAAATTTTAATCCGCTTATCGATTTATGTTTCGATATAGCGAAACTGCTGTCACGTCTAACATTTACTCGTCATGAAATTGCAGATAGCTTTCACATCCATTGTTTATCCATCATTGATCCTCGCGTACATGGGGCAAGCTGCATATCTTTCTCAGCATCATAATATTCAAGAAGATTACAGTATTGGATTTTACGTTTCGGTACCTGGTAATTATCTTTAATTATTGCTATTTAAAGTATAAGAAAGAAATGCATATTAAGTGGATTCCCTCTCACAGAATATATCTCGTATTCTTTGTGTTAGAGAAATTAAGATGGCCAGTGCTGGTGATTGCTATTATGGCTGCGGTGGTTGGAAGCCAAGCCATTATCACCGGAACTTTTTCTATCATAAAGCAGTGCTCTGCTCTGGGATGCTTCCCAAGAGTGAAAATTGTGCACACGTCGTCGAAAATTCATGGGCAGATATATATTCCTGAAATCAACTGGATTTTGATGATCCTATGTTTGGCCGTCACTATCGGTTTTAGAGACACCAAACGTATGGGTAATGCTTCAGGTGAGCATAAATCAAACCACATATAAGAAATCAGTCTTAACATTCAAAGTTTTCGGAAGTTTTCTCATCTCGCGAAGAAATGGAGTAGAAATGCCAAAAACTCATCTTACCTTAATCATTAGAATAAGTTAAAAAAGCTACCCCAGAGATCAGCTTAATTACAAAAAAATCCTGTTATCTTTTAAAACTACAAATACTCCGTGATGGTTTCTATTTGTTTAATAAATACCTCTCTGTTGAGGGTGCAATTTGTAAAACAGAAACAAATATCAACGGGGTATGTATAATTTGGGTATTTTTGTAATTAGACTGAACCTTAAGGGTATTTTATGTAATTTTCCCAATTCTTTATTTAATGATTTTCTTAATCGTCCCAATAGCTCATTTAGTTTTGGTGTGAAACATAAGATTCATGAATATTTATTATGTCCTTCCTAACAAAAGATTCTCATTTTGTCGATTCAGGTCTGGCAGTGATAACTGTGATGCTGGTCACCACTTGCTTGATGTCTCTTGTTATTGTTTTATGCTGGCACCAGAGTGTACTCCTCGCGATTTGCTTCGTCTTATTTTTCGGGTCCGTAGAAGCCTTATATTTCTCTGCTTCTCTTATCAAATTTCTCGAAGGCGCTTGGGTGCCCATCGCCCTTTCGTTCATCATCATGATGGTGATGTGCGTCTGGCACTACGGAACACTCAAAAAGTACGAGTTTGATGTCCAAAACAAGGTTTCTGTGGATTGGCTCCTCGGACTGGGTCCCAGTTTGGGCATCGTGCGCGTCCGAGGAATCGGCCTCATCCACACCGAACTCGTCTCGGGAATCCCAGCTATCTTCTCTCACTTCGTCACCAATCTTCCGGCTTTTCATCAGGTTCTCGTTTTCCTTTGCGTTAAATCGGTCCCGATTCCTCACGTTAAACATGAAGAACGGTTTCTTGTCGGACATATTGGCCCGAGAGAGTACCGTATGTATAGATGCATCGTCCGATATGGTTACCGCGATGCTCATAAGGATGATATGCAGTTCGAAAACGACCTCGTCTGTAGTATTGCCGAGTATATACGGACCGGAGGCACGGGTTTAAACGGTACGGACAAGGATTCGACGAAGCGAAGTGAAGAAATGATTGTGGTTGGAACACCTTCGACTAATCTAGATGGGATACAATTGCACGAGGAAAACGGGACGGACCCAGAAATGCCGGGGACGTCGGAGGTTAGAGAAATCCAGTCCCCACCGGCCATTAAGGCACGGAAAAAGGTTAGGTTTGTCGTTCCGGAGAACCCGAAGATCGATAAAGGTGCGCGTGAGGAGTTGAGAGAGTTGATGGAGGCTAGAGAAGCTGGTTTGGCTTATATTATGGGACATTCATATATGAAAGCAAAGGGGGGATCAAGTTTGATAAAGAAAGTGGTAATAAATTTTGGGTATGAATTCTTGAGAAGGAATTGTAGGGCTCCTACTTATGCTTTGAGTGCACCTCATGCTTCAACATTGGAAGTGGGAATGGTTTACCATGTGTGATTTTGAGGATGTTTCAAGTATTCTGTACATGTGTTTTCCTTTGTTTTTTTTTTTTTTTTTTTGTGATTTTACCAAGATAGATGAAATT